>CM061920.1:178597645-178693309 GCA_031002005.1 Vandiemenella viatica | reverse complement strand
AATCTCAAAATAGTCTACCAGCCTGTCTCTTCTTTCCGTAAGCTTCTTCCACAAACTTCTTTTCTCACCAATCATTTTCAAACCTCGTTCATTTCTTACTTTGTCTGTCCACTTAATTTTCAGCATTCTTCTGTAGCATCACATTTCAAATGCTTCAATTTTCTTTATTTCCGGTATTCCTAAAGTTCATGTTTCGCTACCATAAAGTGCTGTGCTCCGCACAAAGAGTTTTAAAAGGTTCTTTCTAATTCCTAGATCAATATTTGAAACTAAAAGGTTTCTCTTTTTCATGAAGGCTCTTTTTGCTAGTGCTAATCTGCTTTTAACATCATTCCTGCTACGACCATCGGTTGTAATTTTAGTTCCCAAGTAACAGAATTCACTTACTTCTCCTATTGCATCCGATCCCATTTTTATATTTAATCTACTAGTATTGGTATCATTTCTGTTACATTTCATCACTTTAGTCTTGCTTTGATTTATATTCAGTCCAAAATCTTCCTTCAGTATTTTGTTCATGCCATTCAGTAACTTCTCAATATCCTCAGCCCTCTCTGCAAACATGACAATGTGATCAGCAAATCGTAGCATACTGTTTTTTCTCCATGACAAGTTATACCACATTGAAATTTTTCTACGACTTTCTTCATTGCTTCTTCTACATACAAGTTGAATATTAACGGGGATAGACTACAACCTTGTCTCACACCCTTTTTAACTGATGCATGTCTCTCGTGATTCTCTACTTTTATTATAGCCACATGATTCTTATATAGTTTATAGAGTATTCTTCTATCTCGATATTTTAGACCTGACTTCTTTAAAATTTTGAACATCTTGTCCCACCTAACATTATCAAATGCTTTTTCTAAATCAACAAATGCCATAAAAGTATCTTTGTTTTTCTTGATCCACCCTTCAAGTATTAATCTTAAAGACAGAATTGCTTTCCTTGTACCGCGATTTTTCCTAAACCCAAACTGATCTTCACCTACTATCTCATCTACTACCCTTTCCATCTTTCTGTATATTATTCTGGTCAGTAATTTTGAAGCATGTGATGTTAGACTAATGTCAGCTTGTGCTTTCTTTGGAAGTGTGAAGATGATATTTTTATTAAATCAGTTGGAATTTCTCCTGTTTCATAATCTTTTTGATATCAGCTTGAATAATCTTTCGATTCCTTCCTCTCCTAGGGATTTAAGAAGTTCTGCAGGTATCTCATCTATTCCAACTGCCTTATTTGCTTTCAAGTCATTCACAGCTTTATTAAATTCTGTCCTCAAAACAGGATCTCCTAAGTCATCAATGTCGACTTCACCTTCCTTTTCCATTACACTATTCTTCAAGTCGTCCCCAGCATACAGTTTCTCAATTTATTCTTTCCATCGGATATCTCTATTTTCTGAGCTTAAAAGAGGTTTCCCATCGGCAGCTTTAATGTTCATACCTCTTTTCTACATTTCTCCAAAATTCTGTTTGATCTTTCTGTAGGCAACATCCACTTTACCTACGGCCATTTCCTTTTCTACTTCTTCACCCTTTGCTTGTAACCATTTTTCTTTTGCTATTTTGCATTTCCTATTTATTTGATTTCTAAATTTCCTGTACTGCTCTCTTCCTGCCTCATCCTGAGCATTTTTGTACCTTCTCCTCTGAACCATCAGCTCCAAAATTTCTTCTGTGATTCAAGGTTTTCGGGCAGCTTGTTCCCTAAAGCCTAACGTTTCTTTGCCAGCTTTCATTATTTCTTTAATGCATTCCATTCGTCCTCGGTTGAGCTCCTTTCAGAGTTACTTCTTAGACGCAAGTCTACCATTTCTGCAAATTATTCTCTTGTGCTAGATTGTTTCAGTTTATTCACTTCCAGTCTTTTCTGCTTATACTGCTTCCTTATTCGCTTAAATTTTAGCCTGCACTCCATTATTATCAAATTATAGTCAGAGTCTACTTCTGCTCCTGGATACGCTTTACAGTCTAGAACTTGATTCCTGAATCTCTGTTTGACCATGATATAATCTAGCTGATATCTGCCTGTATCCCCAGGACGTTGCCAGGTGTATATTCTTCTTGCATGGTTCTTAAACAGTGTGTTTGCCACTACTAGCTTATATCTTTCACAAAATTCTAGCAACCTGCTTCCTCGCTCATTTATTTCTCCTAGACCAAAACTTCAAGGAAACAGCTTTTCTGTTGTCTGCGGAGATTTCAATTAAAGTTAAATTGCCTTTTACCCGTTATAGTTTCTATGTACTGCAAGTTATTTAAAGTTTCCTTAAAAATAAAATACGCTGTTGTGTACATTTAGAACGTTTTTAATCCGTCATTTCTTTTTGATGTCAAGTGGCCACTTTGCTCGACAATGTTGGGTACTTTTTAAAAATTAATTATTTTGGATGCTAAACTCAAAAAATTTTCTTAAATAATATAGTTGAACTTTGTAAACCCTAATTTTGAAGTATAGCTTAAAGCGTCGTGAAATCTTCTCCTGGCCACTTTAAATGGCCTTCCCCTACTTCCTATATCTAAAAACTAATAAAATGTATGATGTTCGCCTAGAAAATTTAATTATTGTAGGAACTATTAATGATACTCATCGTTTGGCATGACTAACGACATAATTATTACATTTGTTTCTGAGTTAAAATAACTAGGTCACACACGTTTTTTTTTTCGCTGGAGGATATAATCGTAACGGTTTAGTAAGACCCAAAACACAAAGATGTGATAAAATCTTAAAATAACACTTTGATTCACTACAGTACCTTTGTGCCCGTCCTTTTTGTCAAGTTAAGAAGAAGCCTGCTTCTTTTAAGCTTTAACTAGACATTTCATCAGGAAAAAGCCGGTATAAGGAGACGGGTAATACGTCAGGTGGAGTGACAGAACTGCCGCCACTGTGCTGCTCTGTTCAGAAGTAAATCCTGCACCATAATCAACTGAAATTCTGTTATATATTAGCTGTGTTATGATCGTTATTAAATAGAGTAAGTACTCAACTTCGAGAAGAAGTGGCTTTAAATTGATAAGATGCCACTGTGATTCCGCCCTTGGAAAAAAAATAGTAGTTTCTGGTGGTGAGAGACCCATCACTGACTATGCACGTTAAGCCGCCACCATACCGGATAAGGGAGACATAACGGGCCCAGGTTCAAACCCCGAGCCTGGAGTATTGGACTTATGCAGTTTTTATACTGTTTCCCGTGATCACAGAGGATAATACAGGGACAGTACACAATAAATACCTCGGAGATTACACATATCGTAAACAGAAATATACAGCAGTCTTTAAGATTTGGATCTTTACAAGTCATATTTTTTTCCTGCCTTCTTTTTTTGCTAAAATGCTGAATTAAACAGTGATTGAACTTTTCTAATTGTATTTAAATGTATTTTATGTAGCATATAAATGGATATTCAGGCCATTTTCCTAATTTTTGTAACATTATGATAATATTTATGGTCATATTTTAAGGAAAATCTAGTAATTTTTTTTAGTAGTTCCGATAATTCACTAGAAGTTATAAATGAGAAGAAATTAAGATAATTATCCAAACAACTATACTTCTATTATACAATGGAGGGAAAAACGAAACTAATTGTCACTGAATTGGTTAGAATTCACCAGACATGAGTCAAAGTTATACAACACAGTCAATCTCTAAACACTAAAGTTCTGTCCGCCTTTTAATCTCGACGATACAGCAACAGCATGCCTGTGTCGAGCTGCGTCAATCAATACTGAAGTATTCCGCATTTCGGATGCTTCATTTTGCAAGTAAATATTCCTGCCAAGATGCTGCGTGCCGGTCGGCACTGGGCCGTAACGGGACCACAGGTACCAAGAGGCTCAGAATGTGGTTTAAAGGGACAGGTGTCGCGCCTAAAATTTTCCATTAGGCGAGAGAAAGAGGAATATATTGTGTGACAAAGATGGACAAAGGTAGTGCCAGAGAGAGTGAGTGTGTGTGTGTTTAAGCCAATCACAGCCCCTGTGTGGTTTCACGTGGACTAATGTGCTTTCTGCTTGCCCTGCAACGCGGGAGGAGAGGACTGTGCTCCGAGACGCCGACGCGTCGGGTGCTTGTGTGAGCGAGGGAGCTTCCGAGCGGAGTCGACGTAGGTTCGACCCCCGTGGAGGCTTAAGACAACCTTCTATAGCGACGGGGTGATTACCAGTGTGCGGCGCGGCGTGTGCAAATTTGTGCCGCTCTGCAGTATGTGTTGCCGAGAATGCCAATAAGTGCGTCAGTGCGACCTCATAGAAACGCGAGATACTAAGTGACGTAGTGCGACCTCATACAAATGCGAGATACTAAGTGACGTGTCTGGCTGTAGTTACCACCCGGTAATTCGTGATCTTTAGTGGAGATCTCTTGTGGTGGTTTCCTTCAAGCATCCTTCGTCGCCAAGGACCAGTTACATGGTAAAATTTTCAACTATTTGCTACGGCAAATCTTTATTTGAAACTGTCGAGACCGCAAAACCGTGTTACAAAGCCCAGTAACGGCCTTCATCGAGATAAAGTTAGCTTAATTATCATTGTAAATGATCTGCTATTCCTCTTCTTCGTGTTCACTTTGTAACTTTATTTACCTTTTAGTTTTTGTTTGCATTGGATCCAATTTCAGTGTCATAACAATTCTCGTGAATAAGTTAACTGTTTTATTTGCATATAATAAATGTGTAATATAATTAATTGTAGATTGCCGTTTTAATTACTTGAAATTTCCCATTTCCCAATGTTTCATAAATATAATTAGCTCCTTGCATTGCTATCATTATTATAATTATTGTAGGGAAAACATTTATTAATTTCATGTGGAAGTAATTCCTAGCGCCCAAGTTTTTAACACACATTTACAGCTCTCACCAATAAATGGTGCAAGGTGTAGTGTGATAATTTATATCCAGGGTACACTACAATAGCACACTGTCGCCAATACTTTCGAAAATAATTGTGTGTTAAATCTATAGTTGATCATTGAGCACTGCCATTCCGAAAACAAAATTTTCTCAAAGTGCAAAGTTACGGAGTTAGCTAAAGGAATTTGTAGAGGATTCGTAAAAGGCTGTAGGGTGTACTTGTTTCAGAACACTTCGTTTGGAAGAGGGGAGAGGTGACATACCGTTACAATATTTGATATATGCGCTAGATTGCTACAATCACATATCTCTAGTAAACGATGGTACCAGAAAACGAATGTGTATAAGAGGTAAGTAATCTGCATAACTAAAATATCTCAACTTGTGAAAGGCCTTCTCCTTGTCTGTCAGGCGGGTAAAACAACAACTAAAACCAAATGTTGTACTTCAGTGGTTATTTCAACAACTGTATTATGCATCATTTAGACAATTCCAACACCACAAGGCAACACAAGATTTAGAGAGTGAGCCGATTATTGAATATTATGATAAAGGAGCTGACAGGAGATTCATTGAAAAACGGGTGGAGGCTAAAGAGAGAAATGAGAGTGCACAACGCATATTATGGTAATGAGGCGTGTAAGAATTAGGAGTGGTGCTTGGAAGATAAAAGATGACTATGGCCATGACTGATTTCAGCCACAACGGTGTGGCAAGATTTTCTTTCGTAGGTAAATGTACCAGGGATTGGAATAAGTTGAAAAGAGAAATGATAGAATTTAAAGTTGAAATTTGCAGAGGGCAAAAGCGTGTGGGTACAGTAAAAGGGAAGACTGGGCGTGTAGCTAAATTGCCACCGGTACATGTGGTCTGTAGCAATTAAATTAAGGAAAATCTCTTTTATAACCTGTTGCAATCAACCTTTTCTTGGTCATTTGTCATCCATTCAACGTTAAGATTCATTCTGTCCTACTAATTTTCTGCCAGTTCGTTACTAGTGATAAGACTGTTTCGTTGACACTTGTTTCGAAATCTGTCTGTTGCATTAGTACAGCTCCCAAACTAAAACGTGTTTTCAAAAATGGAAGTTCTAAGTCCATTAATCCCTTTAAGCAAAATTAGTTTGCGGTGCTACACAACATAGTGCGCGATTGTTTTCCTTGTACTATCGCACAAATAAATATTATAATGATCTGTATTGCTAATCATTTCATTTCTTCCGGACAGTTAAATTAAAATGAGTTAAAAAAACAATCATGTAAACCGCAGGTAATTTAAGTCGATCATTTGCCCAAAATTGGGACTCGTTCATTTCACAAACAAAGGAATCCAATTATTCTTTTTCTAGACTAAAGTAGTTGTTATATTTCAGCAGCAAAAATGTTGTACAGATATCTAATATGCTAGTTTTTACTTTTGTGGCATTTGATGTCTTTAAAGAATGTAAGAACTACATTCTCAACGGTAGCTAAATTAGAAATGAAGACACTAAATATGCAATTATTTTTTTTTTTTTGTTCTAATGAAGTTTCGAAATTCTTGTTTAAATACTGTCTTAGTTTTTTAATGTTTTGTTTCATTCATAGTCATCGTGTTTAGTATCAGGTAATATGGTAATTATTTTGACTCATCATGCAATATGCAAGATCTTAGGTACAGTATATTAGAAGCCCTATCTTGCAGGGTTGATATACCTGAAGACAGTTTCTGGGCAGGATAGGCGGACAGGCAAGCTACCAGTCAACGATAACATATAACACCCTAAGGATAGGCTAGGCGATGCCCATAGAGACCTTCCCTGACAGAAAGCCTTTAAACGGTCGAGAAGCTAGCAAGTTTCAATAAATAGGTTCGATATACTGCGGATACCAAGAATGTTAATATTAAGAAACAAGTACCCAAGAACAATTTATTTAGCTATCGGAAAGAATATATTATCTTGGTTCGGAAAGTGAAAACTACATAATGACTTTAGCTAATAAGGAAGAATTATAGTGTGATACCGCAGCTATAGGTTAACATTTTGTATTTTTTATGAAGAATGACGAAACGCAGCTCTTACCAGAACATCCTTATTGGTCGAAATCAACGGCAGACGCCGCCACCGCGAGGTCGCGAGATTTCTTGGATGGAGTAGAGGACGGCATCGCGAGCCGCACTTCTGTTATGTTCTGCTTACAGCGCTTCCGGTCTTTTAGTTTCATCGCGGCTGACTACTGTAAACAATGATGGTAACGGGATACAATGCGCAAACCACTTGTTTCGGTAGTGACTCACTTAACAAGTTTGAGACAGTAATTTAGCTGTCGGTCTCCTGTTGTTCAATTCATGCTTTGAACTGACCTTGAGAAACAATTCCGATAATAGCTCAGACTTCATAGTAGAGTTAGAAATACGCGTCTTTGTCGACAATTTAAACCGCTAAACAATATCGAGATGGGTAAACTTATTCAGCCTGCTTTAAGATTTGGTATTTAAATGTTCACTGGTAAATTGCCACCGACTCAAGCCAGACACAGCAGAGTTCGAGGTTTGCTGCCTTCGTTCTGCTGCTTGCGATGGGCATGGCCCACTGCGAATTATCACTTAAAACATCCACAGCACGGTAAACATGGAACTCTCGTCACGGTTCAACGAAGCTCAGTAATAACCCAATAGCGGCCTCTGTGATTCACATTACATTGAGAAATTTTCCATGGTCACTACCGATTTCATTATTTGCGTTCTGATTTTTTTATTTATATTTGTTGCTTATCATTTTAGATGATTGATTTTAATGTCAGTAAACAAATAAATAATTAGATTTGAGAAAACATTGAGCAATGTTGTAATATTAAAATATTGTAACACTAAAATGCTGACATTTATGCCTTTTGTTCCTTAGCTGCTTTGCTAATAATAGGTTTTCGCTGATTTTTTATCGGTTTAATGCCTAAAATTACCAATTTTTTGTGGCATACGTGTTTCGCATTTATTATATCATCTTTGGTGCCAGTTTTTATGTCGTTAGTACATTTCCGACGAGAAATGTCCCATCTCAGCCTTTTCGTTTACTTGCTTGAAGTGATTATTGTAGGACACTTTTCCTGCAGTTTTTTGTTAAAATATTAAGTATTATTTATTATGTACGCGAAGGCAACTGTTGTATTGTAATTATTCTTGGACACGTTTCGCCTCTCGTCGAGATATCGGCAAAGTACAATATTTTTATTTACAAAACAAAAATATAAATAGAAACGGTGTACGTTGAAGATACTTCGAATATAGGCGAAACTCGTTCCAGAATAAATAAAATCCAACAGTTACATTGGCGAACTTATTGAATAATAATTATTGCTTTAAGTAATTTACACAGGCGCTATATTATTTTATAATGCAAAGTATGTTTCATTTTTGTTTGTTTTGAAAGCATGCTATTATTCTCCGCTAGCTATGTTTTGTTGTTATATAGGCAGGAAATTATAGTGTGTTTACAAAAAATTAAACATGTTTTGCATTTCAAAACACTACAGTGTGTGTATGAAATATATAAAGAAAGTAAGAAAAAAGACTCATATGTAGGAAATAGAAACTGGCACCGAAGATGATCAAATAAATCGAAACGCGTATGCTGAAATAATTTTTTTATTTTAGCTGCACTAGACGGATTAACAAAGACTAAAAAACCCATTAAGTGTAAAATTAATTGTAAATGGTGTATTTAATTCGTATCGGATGGTAATATCCCGGTATATCCTTTCATATCATGTTACCAATAATCAATAATTATTTTGTAATTTACAATCATTAAATCAACTGACGCCCAACTGAATTATGATAAACATGACGATACAATAACTGCATCACGAAATGTTAATAATACATTTTTCTAGTTTTAATTAAGTCAGTATAGCAGACACATAATAAGTAAATAAACGTGTATATTGGAGGAAAGTGTATCAATAAATTTTCCGAAGTCAGTCAAGGCTCCAAGAGGTAACAAAGTTATTAACAATACCTTGTGCGTAACTGTTTGAAAAGTATTTTATTTAACCTTTCGTGTGGAAAGGGTATATCTGTAATGTAAAGAACTACCATATTTAGATGCCATGAGAGAGTGATACTGAAATAAGAAAGAAGTAGCACAAATTGAAATTGCGAGCATCGTATCTCTCTTGCCTGTGAGTAATGTCTTACCCATATTGCCTATAGCTTACGGAAAAGAACTGATAATAAATAACGTTTGCTTGCCTTATAAGCACATAATATTTTGCAACAAAGACGAAAGTGAAAAAGCCAGCACTAAAAAGAAACATTAGTTGATTCACATGTTAATTTATCGTCGCCAGTGATTATGCAGAATATATTTCTTTCTAAATTAACTTTAATAAGACGAAAAATAATTTGGAAAACGCATACTATATTAAATTAAGGTTACAAAAGCATAGAATAAGAAATTAAAGCGGGCTTTGAAGGTAGCTATTAACAAACAAAAGTCATAGTACGTAAATTAATTGTTTATGAACAGAACATTTCTTAAAGTAATCGCCTCACATTATTGTGCTAAACGAAAACTCTTGTGACCAGCCTACTTTACAGGGGCTTTTAAAACAAGCCTTGACAGTGTATGTTATCATAAATACGCCAACAGAAGAAATTGAAAGATTAAAGTGCTATAAAATACCGCCTAAGACGTTATTTCAGTATTTCTTAATTATTTTCAGGAAGAATTCTGCGTTAAAATTTGGAGGCGTAAAGAAGATGCATCAGTGAATTTTAAGTGATACAGGTAATTGACGTAAAACAATATGCTTATCAGAAATCCAGAGCTCTAATAAGTGATATTTAATTATTGCCAGTAAGACTTTAATATTTGTACTGTATTGTGATTTGTGGAAATTCTGGAAACCAAGAGCAGTTAAAAAGAAGAAATGAAGAGACAGAGACCCTATTATCTATTTTCTGAGAAATAAGACCGTGTTCACTCACCAGAACTTTAAACTTTAGCAACAGAGAACTAATGTTAATGTACTGCCATTTGCTGAAACTATTTGAAACAAAATTATCTATTTAGTCCGGTTATAATGAAGTTTCTGGTTCAATGTTAATTGTCCTTTTCTGTCAGTGGATCAGGTATGACGCAGTGTCATTCAAACACGCCGCGCGCACGCGTACACATACACACACATTGAACTCAAACAACTTAAACAAGATAGCTCCAGCATTTCTTACAACTTGCAGCACACCGGAAGCAGTGAGATTCAAAGGCTGCAATTCTTATATAAGTCCAGGCACACCTGTACGTCCGATTGCGATGTTCTGCCTTACTGTAGCGACTAACTGAATGATAGGATACTGAATCTGAATAACATAAAATACATTTAACCAAAACTTAAACGGTTCTCAGACAGATGGCAATTATTTATTAAATTAAATTGTTCTTATCGATCCCGATAATTGACGTAAACGCTTCTCTAAAAAAAGAAAAAAAAATGCTATCCTATGATAATCTCTCTGTAATGTGACGATACATAGGAGTCAATACGACGGAAAGGTATAAGGACGCTTGAGAAGGGGCTAATACACAGAGACTTTAAGATTTAGACTAATTAGATTATAGGCAATTATATAGGACAAATAGTAAACACAAAGGGGTGAGTTAAATGGTAGGTAGTACGCATATGATACTTTCGTATTGGCAGCCATCATTTCAATAGAAGATGGATAGTTGTAGTAGAAAGCAATAAAAAGAGGATGCTTTGCTCACTCAACTTTTTCGTGACCCACTTGTTTGTCGCAGGGACAAGGACTGGCAAATGGCTAGGAAACTTAGCGTAAAGAAAAACAATCCGTAGTTATACCAATAAAATATCTGCGAATTCCGTAGTCTGACGTGGGCATAGTTACTAGAAGAGAAGAAGAAGTGCAACATTGCCGTTGGTTTTCGAGTGGCGTTAATCGAACAAAGTTATAATTACTCCCCAATTGTTTCGTGGTGATTTGTGTAGTATTGGTTGCAGCAAAAAGGCGACCAGGATGGAAGCGGCTGCGGACGGTCCTAGCTACAAAGAATAAGTAATCCAACTTATTTATCACTCTCTCTCTATCTCACTCAATGTAATTTAATTTAATTGCGGTGGCAATTTCTCTACACACCCATTTTTCCCCTTTCTTTTACCCGCCGAATTTTAATTTTAAATTTTTACTATTATTTTGGATCGATGCTACTCTTATTTATAAACATGTTACTCTGAATTTTGTAAAGGATTAATTTATACTGACAAATGCTTAGAACATGTAATACGTATGTGTATATTCTCTTTAGTGTTAATATTGTAGTTTATTTATAAAAGCTTCAAGAGAGAAGTGTAATTCTGAACATTTGAAAGAACATTTATGGTTTGTAACATATACTGTTGTAGCAAAAATGTTATGTCGCTTATTGAATTGCCGGAATAAAGTAGTGAATGTTAGCTATACATAATTATTATAGTACAGCCCCCTCATTAACCAGCTGAATCCTATACATCATAGCGAATAGTTTGCAATTTTCGAAGAAAAAAAAATCCGTACATAAAGTAAATAGAAGGTAGAGTGTATCTCCGACAAGATAAAGTACAGAAGTATTTAAAGAAAATTTACGAATAAATGGAGCAGAGAAGAAAAACAAAATCGCAGAAGGAAGGGGAATTATGCTCCTACCAAACTTCCTTCTGCAAAAATAAAATAGCAGTGTGTGAACTATTAACAACTAAACCTGAAAGTAAATGTTAATTTCAAAACTGTAGCACAGATGTGATTCTTCAGAATCCATATATATGTTATTTATTCCTTAAATATAAGCACCACATCACTGAATTTACGTGACGGGAGAAGATGCAACATTACGACACGAGGAACAAGTAACCGCTATATCAATTTGTCAGGGAGTTGCCGATTGTGTGAGATTTCATGTTTTTCGTATCCCTCATGTTATGACAGTTGAATTACTTTAAGGGTTTCTCTGCTGCTTTTTATTTTCCGAGCAACATTTCAATTTCCACCTGGAAACTTCTCCAATGCTAGTTCCGCCAGCTGAATCTGAAAATCTGTGTAACTGTCTTCCCAGTTTGTCAACAAACATGTATCTTGTTTTCAGCAGAGAGATGTATGCTGTTCCAGAGATACTTGTATCTTGAGCAGCATACATCCTTTATCCAAAACGAGTCAACGGCGGTAGCGCTGCCTACCCTTTTGTCGAAACGATTCGGGCCATTTCTGTACCTCTATTTCCTTGGTCATATTGATGCTACATGCGTCATGTTTCTTTTATACATAGATATCAGCAATTTAACAAACATACTAAATTTTTTTCATTGCTGTGCTTAGTTTGATTGTTATTCATGTGCAAATTTTACCGTTTTTGTCTCTCATTCACTGTCTGTCTGAATGATGATCATCAAAACTCTAAGGTGTTTTCCGTAGACGTAGAATGTTGAAATTTGGTACACCTATAAAGTTTTTAACCCCAGATTATAAAAAAATTCTAAAACTATCAAATTTCCATATTTCTACCCCTCCATCTACCCCAAATGTGAAATCGCTTTTTACCCTAATAACGTTACATGCCTCAGATTTTCATTATAGACAGTGCTTACCAAGTTCAAAAAATCTGTTTAACTTTATTAGTGAAATTAAAAAAAAAAAATTGCCTACGACACCTCGACATCAAAATTCTACCGTATATCCTAGAAACAGATAATTTTGTACACATATATGGTTTCATCCCCAAATCATAAGAAAAGTCTAGTATTGGTGATTTTTCACGTATTTATTATATGACAACTCAAAACGTGAAAAATTTTGGTGCCAATTTGTAAGTTAATTGCGTTGCTTGATTGAGTCTATATGCGTGAAACTTCTTTTATACACAGAGATCAACAAGTGTAACTAAAATGTTAAATTTTTCTTTCATCCAATGGTCAGTTTGGAAGGTATTTACATATGGTGGTAGTCAAATCCGTAGCAATCGGCGTGCTTGGATGTGCCCCACATCAATTGTTTGAAAAGTGAGTGGACAATGCTGGCAGCGTATAATAATGCCTTGAATTCTGAAATATTCTTAACCATCGATTATCAATAGGAATCATTACATTTGAGCAGAATAAACGATCAACTTACAAAAATTAATGACATCTCACTAAAACAATTCTTGTAAAAATAGGCCAAGTCTCGTGGCTGTTTAGTAATAAAAAAAGTATTGGGATCTTGTTTACAATTGACTTTCTAAAACAGTATTATTTCTCTATTCTTTATTCTTTTAAAAATATCAAGCGACTTGACCGTTACGTATGTCATAATTTTTACTAAACTGAAATATATATTTTATATGATTTAATCTAAGAATTGAAAGAGATGCAACGGTTTTCACCAAGATGAGAAGAAATGCTTGGTTTGTTGATATAGAATGATGAAGCTACAGAAAAAGGATATTGATTTACATCTGTATAGGCAGACGTTTAACTAGATATTATACTAAAATGTACCGTTAAGTCACCTGATTATTATTTTGTAATCAATGATTCATAATATAGAGAGAAACTACTCAATCTGAAAAAGAAAAGCGAATATCTGATGAAGCGTCACATACCTTCTTAGTACATGTGACTTTTGTAGTCGTCGAGGATAGGTTTACAATAGCTCTTGAATCCCTTGGAACTTACTACAAGCAGAATGACCTCAAGCCAACCCTCCACCCTCCCCCCAAAAAAAAATCCGATCGACTCTGCTGCACAGTGTAAACCTGAAGTACCTCGGCGTAACTCTTGACCGAGTTCTCACTTTTGAAAGCCATTGTCACAACGTCAAGATGAAAGTATCATCACGCAACAACATCTTAAGCAAGTTGACCGGATCTAGCTGGGAGCTAAACCAAGCATCATCCGCACGTCCGCCTTAGCATTATGCTACTCCGCATCAGAGTATGCATGTCCTGTCTGGCAACAATCTAACATGCTAAGACAGTAAACGTTGCGCTCCACAGAACATGCCGGCTTATCACAGGTTGCCTCAGACCATCGACTGTGAGCAAAGTGGAGATACTAGCTCGCATCACCCCTGGAGACATACGCCAGGGAGTTGCCACTAGCGTGGTAAGGCTTAGAGTGAACGAAGACGTCCGACACCCTCGACATGGCTACACCAGCGCCATCGATAGTACCGATCAAGCTGCCTGCGGACTTCAAATCCACTAAATGGATCATGGAAGAATATTGGCTTGGGAAAAGAGAGTGCAGCATGATATCGAGTGGATCAAGCCAAAAGAAGGGCTACCATCTATGTCCGAACAACCATGGCCCATATGGAAGTCACTAAATAGGCTTCGAGTTGGAGTTGGTAGTTCCAAAGATACCTTTGCCTCATGGGGATACATGGGAGATCATCCAGATACCACACGTTCGTGTGGGGAGAGAGAAACCATGGTACATCTGTTGTCTTGTCCACAAATCGGAATGAATGCATCCCAATTTGACCTCCAATCATCTACTGACAAAGCCATCGAATTGGCGGAAAAACTGCCTCATATTTGATGCTGTTATCGACACGAGAAGAAGTACAAAATTGCCAAGAGATTTGGCCCAATTTTTACAATTTTTTGAATTTTTTTGGTTGGGATTACACTTCATTTGATCGCTTATGCTGATCCGTCTTTCTTTTCTGGTTGTAATTTTTGGACATTAGCATTTCTGCTTAGCACATTCTCTATGCTTGCTTTTTTTTCTAATTGGCATGTATATCTAACAATTTCATCATAGTCAGAGAATAAGTGCCTTGTAATGCCCTACCATGCAGTCTGTCACATTAAATGCCGAAATTTATCTATAAAAAAACATTTGCAAGAAAATTTTATAAACGATATTTTAGAAAATATTTTACAGAGTAATGGAATATAATTAATAAAATATTTCTTTTGTAAAGTAATACGTTTGCTTTACTTTTTTAAATAAGGTTTATTTAAGAAGTTGTTTTTCAGAGTTTTACTTATTATAGTCTCACAGGTTTCTCGAATAATAAGCAGACTGAGTGGACTGTCGTATGCCGGTGCTGCATTGCATATTGATGTAGTTATCATCTGTTGCTAGAATTCTGAGAACAGCCATGAGACGGTGTTCCTTGATAATTCAGTCATTTAACCCCACTGTTTGTCATATGTACATTACACTGCTCTATAGTTCAACATACAATTCTCTTTTAACATTTTCTTTACACTGATCTCATTGATTAGTTTAGCAAAATATTTACAATTACAATAAGTTAAATAAGTTAACTAACAGTTCAACCACACACCCTAACGGCTCCTGGGCAACCTGCCTCAAGGTTGCATACCACAGCAGTGCTATCGCCCATTTGTTTGTACTGTCCACCTGTGCGAACTAGAAGCTGAGCACATGGCCAATATTTTCATGTAGTGTACAGTGCTTATCAAGTTTCCCAAATGAGTTTCCTATGTGGAAATTAATCCTGATTCGTTTAAAAGTAAGCCATCATCGTGGGGAGGGTCCTTTTCATCCGCCGCGGAAGGTATCCTGTGGGGATGTTCCTTGTCAGTCTGTATCAAAATTCTTCATGCCTGCGGGCACCTGCTACACTGTTTCATCATCGCCAACAGTAAACGGTAATATGGACAATCATTAGTCCATCGACGACATTAACAATTATTGATAAATTCTTTACATGAAACTAACCGAGAAAAAATGTGTTTGTAAAGAATTTATCAATGTAAAAAGCCAAGAAAAAGTTTGCTACTTAATAATTATTGTTCAGCCCATTCAAGCGAATCCTTGATTTACAGAACTTTAAACCTAATGACTCAAACATCATTTATCAGACAGTCAATTACTGTTCTGCGGTTTTGAAAGTGAATGCATACTTTGGTTTATTCCATATTGATTTTAAATTGCAGTCAATAATGATAATTTCATTTAATAAACCCTTGAATAAACTCATGAAAGTTCATAGGATTATCATTGTTTCCTTACTAGCAGTTTGCCTGCAATTTCCTTCTCGTGGACTGTTATGGTATTCACTTCTCTGTTGAACCAACGTGGTGACGAACCACGTGATTCACCGCCTCTGAATGCAAAATCTTTTTGTATGAATGGTATCTACGACAAACAGTAATTTCATTCCTCTGAATAACATGATGCCGCTCATACGTTGAAATCACGATAAACATTTAGACCTCAGGCAGTAAATTACATTTAAATGGATAATATTTTATGGAAACTTTGATTATAATCCCTCGGCTTTCAGACGACCTATCCAGACAGACACAGACAGACAGACACATTTCTTAAAAGTAATAATAAAAGAAATAAAAATCCATTGACTCCAGCTAAGTGGCTTATTAATTACCCCAAACTCATTTTTTTTTTTAAATGTACAGTTTTATTATAAGTGTAGTTTATGTTATCTCCTGTGTTTCGAAGGGTAATTTCAGGTAGGAATTATTTATTGCGAAGTGACATGATAATATATTCCTTAATTATTTGTAGTTTGTGTACCATAGACCGTTACATAGTTCAGAGATAGAACATCAGTACTATTATACCGCGCAGGATAATGGTCTAAAAACCCAGAAAACTTCTATGAAGGTGACGCCGGCTGTAGAAGTCTCAATTTTTGACTCGTTCTTCATAGTTCGGTGTTCCGTAGCGAGGGCAGTGGATAAGAATTTTAAAATGTTAAATAACTTATTTGAAACATACTGTAGATTTCATATTGAAAACATCAAATGATTTCCTCTACAAAGGAACAAGACTATCTTTAGTGTGTTACTATTAAAATAAACACCTGAAAACGAATACTTATGATTAAGTGAGTATACGTAATTTAAAAATAATTGATTTCGAAGAGTGGTACAGTCGTTGTTCCATTCTACTAATTGGTTTGATTAATTAACGTTTCGCTTTGAAATTTAACTCTCTTGTCGTTGCCTATTATCTTCAGTGTGTTGATTGTGACTTTTTCTAGTCACCATGTTATTAATCCTGCTTCTTGGTGTGTAAAATTACATCACTACTAATAACAATTCAGTGAATAATATCTTTCATTTTTATTACTTGGTAAAAATAATCTGTGTAGACTAGTCTGCTGCTCACCGAAGGTTGTTCAAAGCATAATTTAATATAAAACTTACGGCACACATAGAAGCATAGTACTAATAAAAGAAAATGCGAAGCCGATGAAATGGATGTTTCCATTATAAGAACTGCTTACTAACTTTACAACGGTCTATGCACGACAAAGCACCAGAACGTAACAATATAGATCACGCTAAACAAGCTGTCAGTGTATGAAAACCGGAAACTAATAATGGATGCAGCATTGTTAAAGAATAAGAAACCGTAAATCATAATGAATAAAAGTCTGCCTCCCGGGGAGGGCGCGGGGAGGGCGTCAGGTTGAAGCCAATTTACGAAGCGTGTGACGCGCTCCCCAGGTGGCAGACCGAGAAGGTTTTGTACAGTTGATGCACCGGGAAAGCCTGTATTCTTTCGATACTGAAATGCTTTTAATCATTACTATACATACCTTAAACTTGAAATAAGCTGTCTAAATTATTTATTTATAACCTACGTACACTGAAATCTTGTCGAATCAAGTGCGTTTTTCAAAATATAGGTGTCATTTGTATTACAATCGTATTTCAAAAGTGAAGAAGTACTTTTAGAAATCCTTTACTGTTCTTTCCTTCATAATAACTCGGATTACAATCGTTTTTTAAAAAATGAAGAAGAACTTTTAGAAATCCGCTACTGTTCACTCCTTCTTAATCCCTCGGATTACAATCGTACTTTAAAAATGAAGAATAACTTTTAGAAATCCTTTACTGTTCATTCCCTGGGCTGGTATGCCTGATTCCAGGCGCAGGCAGTTATCATGGAGTATGTATCCCTCCTTGGGAACTCTCTTAGAAAGATGAACTGCCAGTTGCCTTGCCCAGTATGTGTTCGTATGTATTACTGTAGGTGTGCGTGACAGTGATACTGTGCGTGTTCAGGATAGAATGTTGTTTGCTTAGTATGAAAGGAGAGATGAAGATGGGAGAGAGTGAATCACATTCAGGCCTTCTCTTCCTAAAGACACCTAGGAGCCGCGAGGCTTAGCGTCCCATCCAATCGACGAATTACCATTAACAGTGCCGTAAACCCTCACTCCCAGTGCACACCGGAGTGGTTAGGGACAATCTGGTGATTAGGAATTGTGCACCACCACCGCTCCCACCCTCCCGTCCAATTCCTGATGATGAAAATTTCCCGAACCAGCTATCCTCGTTTCATTGCCGGACACCATCACGGTACCGCAACGAACTACATTTATGGGAAAGTCATAGAGACACACAGAGAAATGAAAATCGGCAACTGCTGCAAGAGTGAATGTGCTTCTAATCATTTAACTTTTTTTATTTCGACCGATACGGTTACGTCATTAATGAGAATGCATTTAAAGCACCTATGTTGCAGCCCTTTTATTAAACAGTCGTTTCGGAAATTTCAGATCATTATACTTGCTATGTTACCGGTCCGAGTTTACATCTTTCCAAGACTGTTTGGTTCTTGTAAAAGGTCCCTTTTTACAATTTCAGTGCTTCGGACCCAAGCTCTCTCTGATAAACCACACTTTTTTTTAATATTATTTACGTTTTTTAAATTCTATTTTTTTTTTTCCTAGCAGTACGCCTTGTTGACATCGAGGTCATTAACGACGTAACAGAATTGGAGTCAGGAAACGTGAAGGAATTCGGCAATGGCATTTTGAACGAACCATCCAGGATTGCACACGATGTGATTTGGGGAAACCACGGGAACTTAAATTTGGTTGGCCAGATAGTGATTCGAACCTGCGTTCTCCCGTGTGCAAGGCCACAGCGTTACCGCTCACGCACCACGCTCGGTCTAATATTCTTTCACCACCATACTATTTACCACTGTAATATCAAAAACCATACCCTTCGGTTACGTTTGGGACTCAGAGGTAAGTCACTTGGTCGTTTCCATTAGGGTATACGCATGTATTATTTTTATATATAAATCAAGTATTTACTCTGTCATATAACCATGAAAAAAATTAATTTTCATGAAAATATTAAATTTATCATTAAAAAAATATTTTAAAAATACAATCCAGTTCCGACGATTTAAACGCCGCCAATTTGGTGCGCTGTACGGTGACTTCAATGTACACGACTACATTGGCATATTGTATATTGTGGAGTGTTATATCTCAAAAGTTTTATGTCTTATAACTAATTTCGATGTGGAAGGAGATCGAAAATTATTATGAGAATACTGTATTGTACCTATGTGCAAAAATACCTAAAAGAAATGCACCAGATAAAGTGTATTTTTACGTTACGCGAAAAGTGAATATAACAAAAAAGTGGTGGATAGCTATAAGAAGACGCAAAGGATCTTCAACTAGTTGTTTATACTGTCGTGAAGATCATTTTAATTTACGTATATAATTTTTAATGTCGTTATGTTAAATTTGTTATAATACGTAACAATTCATTACCTGTTCAAAATTTAATCATAACATAGTTTTCAAAAGTTTAATAGGTACATTTTTTAAATCATGTCTTATTCAAACTAAATCAAAGCAACTAAGAACCTTTTAAAGCCATCAAAGGAGGCCATCTGAAATTTTAAAAACGAATTTCAATCTCCTGAATATATTTTGAAGGGTATATGTCTACTTGACTTTAAGAGGCCACATCATTTTAATGACTGAACTGGCTGATGATATGTCTGTGTTCATTTCACTTCATATGCGCCTACAAAAAAAAAAAATCTTTTAATTACAAAATTCGGCATATATATTACCCAGAGTCAATGTGATGTAGACGGTAAGGTGATCGCTCCCTAATTTTCCAAACTGGATTTAAATCCCCGCAGTATCAGATATTTATTTTTATCTGCAGAAATTGTTGAGCATGATTTTTTTGTTTTCAGCTTTAAAACAGATCTCATTACTTCTATTCCGATACAACAAATGCAATTTCGGCTAGTGACTTCCTAATATACCAATTGCCATTGAAATTTTGTTCGGAGGGGAATCTATTTTCGTCACGTACATTATTTTATTTTAAACCATTTACACCCAATCACTTCCAAGAATTAGCATATCGATCGTAGAAAAAAGAAAAATTCGATCTTCTCGATGTTATGTATTACGCCTAAAATACTTCTTGACGACAAACAAGTATAGAAAATACGAAAATTACATAAATTAAAAACTAATACCTATTTCAATTGAAAAAAACACCAAAACAATAAACTTATTAACAAAATATGAAAAAGTTGTGTAAGAAAGTAGACTTTACTGGCGTATGTTTGCAGTGAAGTCTTCACGCATGTACCTCCGGATTGTGTTGTGAAAACAGAAGTTTGGGGTATATTCGTGAGGACTTAATTTCGAATCAACGATTTTTTTTTCAAAAAAATGCTTTTCTACTACTATATTAGGTTACTAACTTCAAAGCTCACCAAAGAAAACGGGCCGAACGGTATGTCCTGGCAAGTCATTTCTTTGGAATTGATTATCTTCGTAAAATTGTTATAAAACAATGTGCAATGTTATTCTTTGTGTCTTACCTGTAACAAACACTATCAGTTGTCACACTGGTCCGGGAGTGCATTTCAACTTCATCACAAACTCCGCTAATATATCAGGTCAATATTTCATTGTCGGTTACTCCGGTATGTCCCTTGATTCACATTGGATGTATTTAATACGTAGCTATTGCCCTAAAAGGGAACGAAATTTATTAATTCAGACATCTAACACTTAGTTAGCTTGCAGCTTTCACTCCTCCGAAAACATTGTTTTTTGAGAGATTATTTTACAAAACCACCACCCATTCACTTTTTACTGTATGAGTATTTTCACAAGAATGCAATATTTCACCAATTATGCTGTAAATTACCATAAAATCTTAAAGACAATCACAAAAATATAAAAACTCTCTGCAACTACTCTTTCGTTTACAGTACGAACATGTACTTTGAAGTCACGATTCTATTCAACAAAAAACGTTGCATTTCCGCGAATTTACATTTCCCTTGATTTTTATTAATTAAAATTTTTATATATAAAGATGAATGTATGTTTGTTGGTTTGTTGGTTTGTTGGTTTGTTTATTCTTCATACAAATCCACAGTTTTTCATCCGATCACGATGAAACTTTGCACACTTATCCTTTGCTACAAGGAGAAAAAATACTGTCTACATTTGGTGACAAATTACCTGTATACACAAGTTGTCTCATAACTTCGAAATACGGCGATAGACATCACGTTGGATATGGTCGCCTCCGTACCATGTTCACGTGTAGTGGGCTGGCAGCTTAGTGGCTAAAGCGCTTGGTTACGTACGTCGTGGTCTCCGGTTCAAGTCTCCGTAAAGGCTAAAATTTTTAAAAATTGTTTTTCAGTGTAAGAGTTAGGCCTGGGCCGTAGGTTATTCGGATTGAATGTTAAACTGAAGATATTAGAAAGTTAGGGGTGCAATGCGAGGAAAATCGTAGGTAGTCTTGCAATTTTGTAGGTGTACACTTTTTTACGTTATAATGATCTCTCAGGTGTTGTTCGCAGTCAGTGTGTAAGTGTGAACCACCATAATCTTTATATATAAAGATGAATGTTTGTTTGTTTGTTTATTCTTCCTACAAATCCACGATTTTCATCCGATCTCGATGAAACTTTGCACACTTATCCTTTGCTACAAGGAGAAAAATACTGTCTACATTTGGTTGACAAATTACCTGTATAAATAACACAAGTTGTCTCATTACTTCGAAATACGGAGATAGACATCACGTTGGATATGGTCGCCTCCGTACCGTGTTTCCTTGTAGTGGGCCGGCAGCTTAGTGGATAAAGTGCTTGCTTACGAACGTCGCGGTCTCCGGTTCAAATATCCGTAGAGGCTAAGATTTTTAAAAATTGTTTTTCAGTGTAAGAGTCAGGGCTTGAGCCGTAAGTTATTGGGATTGCATGTTAAACTGTAGATATTAGAAACTTAGGGGTGCAATGCGGGAAAATCGTAGGTATTCTTGCAATGTTGTAGGTGTACACTTTTTTACGTTATAATGATCCCTCAGGTGTTGTTCGCAGTCAGTGTGTGAGTGTAAACCACAGTAATCTTTATATATAAAGATGAATGTATGTTTGTTTGTTTGTTCTTCATACAAATCCACAGTTTTCATCCGATCTCGATGAAACTTTGCACACTTATCTTTTGAAACAAGGAGAAAAATACTGTCCACATTTGGTGGGAAAATTATCTGTATAAATAACACCATGTTGTCTCATAACTTCGAAATACGGCTATAGACAGACACGTTGGATATGGACGTCTCCAGCCCGTGTTTCCGTGTAGTGAACTGGCAGCTCAGTGGCCTAAAGAACTTGCTTACAAACTTTGTGGTCTCTCCTTCAAATCTCTGTGGAGGCTAAGGTGTTTTTTTTTTTTAAAAAAAAAATTACATTGTAAGAGTCAGGCCTGGGCCGTAGGTTATTTGGTTTGAATGTTAAACTGTTGATATTATAAAGTTAGGGGTGCAATGCGAGGCAAATCGTAGGTAGTCTTACAATTTTGTAGGTGTTCACTTTTTTACGTTATAATGATCCCTCAGGTGTTGTTCGCAGTCAGTGTGTGAGTGTGAACCACAGTAATCTTTATATATAAAGATGAATGTATGTTTGTTTGTTCTTCTTACAAATCCACAGTTTTTATCCGATCTTGATGAAACTTTGCACACTTATCCTTTGAAACAAGGAGAAAAATACAGTCTACATTTGTTTGAAAAATTATCTGTATAAATAACACATGTTGTCTCATAACTTCGAAACACGGCTATAGACAGACACGTTGGATTTGGACGTCTCCGTACCGTGTTTCCGTGTAGTGGACTGGCAGCTCAGTGGTTAAAGCGCTTCCTTACGAACGTCGTGGTATCCGATTCAAATCTCCGTGGAGGCTAAGATTTTTAAAAATTGTTTTTCATCGTAAGAGTCAGGCCTGTGACGTTGGTTATTTGGATTGAATGTTAAACTGTAGATATTATAAAGTTAGGGGTGCAATGCGAGGCAAATCGAAGGTAGTCTCGCATCTTTTTAGGTGTACACTTTTTTACGTTATAACGATCCCTCAGGTGTTGTTCGCAGTCAGTGTGTGAGTGTGAACCACAGTAATACTAATATAAATACGGAAGTAAGTCTCTGTCTTTTTGTTACGTTTTGACGACTATATGGCTATATCGTTGTGATGGAATTTTATAAGGAAAAGCTGTATGAAGGGCACAATATATTTTTTCCAGTATGATTAACAGTTGTAGTCACGAAATTTTGAAATCTTATCGAGTAGTGACAGAAATATGTTGGAAATTGATTCTCTTGAAGTGGCAGGTTCGACGGTAGAATGATATAGTGATAGCTTTCCTGTCATATTATGCCGACTCGATATTGTTTGGGACCAATCCTTCGTTACCAACAATTTTTTATATTTAATTCCTACAAAAAAATTCTTAATCCACGCGTACGAAGTCGCGGGTAGGAGGCTAGTTAATAAATAAAAAGCTAATAAATAGGAAAAAATGTTGTAGTGGCAATTATACACTAATGAAGCTTCCAAATAAAAATACCATAGATATATATTTAAATTTCATGAATATTCCCTTTTGTGATCGCAGTTGCCTTCTGCAACGCACGTGTTGCCGTTGAGGTGTGGAGTGGAATATCAGCGTAATGTACAGCTTTAACCAGATTTTTCCGCGCTTAGGCTAATCACGAGAAGCCGAGTACTCACTTCACGCCGTTCTACTCCACCTTGACTATTGTTAGGTTTAGGAAATAGGATATTTCTGCATAAGAAGGTGTGGCCCACTCGAGTTATGCCAATTTTTTTCCCCAATATTCCTACTTCTCCATACACATCTCTGTCTCGAAGCTTCGCTAACCAATGTTGGGGTTAAACTATTGCCGTTTTGTTCCGCATTCCGGCTCATTCAAGTTGGTGCGGTTAGCGCTTTTTGTCGGAAATAATAAGTGACATGAAGGGGCGGCTGATCGGGCTAGGGCAGGTCTGGCTGCTTCAGTATTGCTGATTATCAGGGTGTCATTTGTTACAAATTAATTTAACCACGCCATCAGTCTATTACCAAACATACCCGAATTTTTGGTATATTTTTAACGTTCCAATTCTAAATATCGACTTAGATTTTTTATTAATTTGCTATATGAGTGTATGTGGATGATCCCATTGCAATATCACATTACAATATCGCTAAATGATTTAAATTTATAATTACTGTCATTCATTTTAAAGGTATTCACCTTTCTTGGACACTGCCAGTAATCGTTAGATCTGATTCAAAACCAATTACTTGGAGATTGTCACTAAGCAGGCCCAAAAATGTTTCCACTATGTATTTGCTACAATGATAAACATTCTTTGCAAGCATCACTAGATCTTTCTAGCAGTCACGACCAAAAACAATTCCTGCTCTTTGATTGATGATACGGAAACCTCTTTTTTGAAAGTTGCTTTGCCTTTGGTCGCCCAGATGGCACTTCGATCCATTAATCTCATCCTTTCTGGCAACTCTCTTGTCTCCTTCAAGAGCCCAAGTCTCGGGTCTGTCATTATCAAACGCCCTAGCACTAAGACTGAGACTGTGGTTTCCGTTCCAGGAGATGTGAAATAGAGTTTAGGCGGAGCTCGCAAATACCGACAGAGATTGCTTCTTACGAGAGGGAACTGCTGATTCCATACTGCTGATTCTTGCGAAAACCTTATGAGCTGAGAAACAAATGGGAAGCTGCTGCAAATAAAATTTTAGCTTGATAGCTGAGAAGAGTTTTAGTCATAGATTTTGACAATATACCCATCCTTTATGGCTATATTTCTCATGAAATAATTATAATTGGACGTGGTTTATGTCAACACTGTAACAACAATTATATCGTACTCCAGGTAGATATGAGCGGCCTTGAGCTTCATATTTTAAGGCGTCAGACTTGATACCGATAGGAACCCGATTAGAATCCCTGACTAGGCGGGGATACTAATAGGTCCTTAACCCAACCTTCGTCTCTGGCACAGCTTGCTGTGTAATGTGAATTACGCTAGAACCCTTCCGTGGCTAGCATACCACTTTGAATTGTCGGTTCCCTTTACCCTGTATGATTGCCGGGTTAGTTTAGGTAAGGAGGAAAGGAACTCGCCACCATACCTCAAATACCAGGCTAAGTATACCTCCTAAGAGAGGGTGCAACCAACTTTCGGGTCGAATACCCAGCCCAAGTAGATATACAGCTGTCTGACTTAGGCGGCCATTTAAGCGCCCTTTTTATTAATTAAAATTTTTACTTTTTTCACGTATAGTCGATTTTGAATGCGTACTTCACTATTATTGATATTAATATACAAAATTGTATAAGTCATTAATTAATTTTAAATAATTTTATTCAACTATAAAATTGTATAAGATGTTAACTAATGCTTGAAAGTTAAACTGCATTTCCAGTATATAAGTCATTTTTGAGATATCATAATATATTTTATTACATTCTTGCAGTTTATCTACGATGAAATGCTAATTTGTTTCCGTGGAGGGAGCTATGTTTATTATTCTGAGTTACAACCCAATGTGCATTATGTGAGCAATATTACCCTGAAATGGTTTTCTACTAAAGAATATTAGTTACTTTCCATAGAATAAAAAATAAAAATTACGTGCTTGTGCATGTAGCTTTAGCTCAAAATTATTATAAAAAAATCTAATTCCTTGAAACTTTAGTTTGATCACTGAGCGATTTGTCAATAAACCTAAAACTACTTTGTGTGTGATTCTTGCGTGACGTTTCATATGTGTTTAGTCCCAGCAATAAAAAAAAAGTTATTCTATTTAAATGTAAAAACTGTTAAATGTGTTCTCACACGTGCCTTCATTGGATTTACTGGTAACACTAATGCTTAACTCACGCGCTGGAGCTTTTCGCCGAATTGCTTAAATCTGGTTTAAATACGTTAATTGGAATTCCAGAAACTAAATGAAATTCATTTCGGTTCCATTTGCTTGTTGACAAAATTATCTGATTTTAAATTATTATTTTTGTTTTTTATATTGAGAAATATTGGGATATTAATTACGATCCTAATATGCAAGTGAATGTAATTGAAAATACATTTATCCTGAATTTATTTAACATTATAAAAATCATTGAGACATAAATTATTTTGATGCCACAACAAACGCTTTCATTCGTTATCTGACACAGAAACTACATAACATAGGAACTGTACATTCTTGAAATCAGTGATGTTACAAAAGTAACATCCAATAATCAATGGGCTTGAAACTCTCGTTTTTTTTTTTTAATTATTATTTATTTTTTAACTGCTCTACGTCTCTTAACAGCGAGGTCTTTAGAGACGGGAAAGGATGCGGGTCAAGGAATGGGAAGGAATTCGGCCATGGCCTTTCGAAGGAAGCATCACGGCATTTGCCTTGAGTGATTTGGGAAAACCATGGAAAGCCCAAATCTGGATGCCCGGACGGGGATTCGAACCGCCGTCCTCCCCAATGTGAGGCCAGAACGCTAACCATTCCACCACCACGATCGGTGAGAATGTCGACACAGCACTGCAGTTAAATTGTCAATCGCACCCATTATAAAAACAATCCTTGATATAACGCTCATTTGCTGCAACGACGTCATAACTCAAAAATCACAATTTTTCAGGAGATGCATATGAGGTTAAAAGTCACATTAATAGAATTGTCCCTGTGGTATTATCTCAAAATTCATGAGTTTTTTAGTTATGACGTTGTTGCAGCAAATGAGCGAAAGAAGCTCATAGAACTACATATTGTCGTCAAAGTTACAATCTATCTCTCTCCTGTACCATGAGAGCATTATCGTCTACCCTAAGGGCCTTAAAACCATAATTCCAGCGTAATTAAATGTAAGCCAATGAAAATAAATCATGTCTTCTTCAGTGAACCTGAAACCAATGAAAAGCCTTCCCACTCTTCAGCGAAACGCCGGAGCACAACTTCTTTCGTAGTTTCAAGATAGTATTTCACTAACCATGAAAAACTAATCATCTTCAGACTGTAAAGAAGACTCTGGTAACGTTTCTGTTTTCCTATTTCCTCTTCTGCTCTAGATTCTTCATCCTAGGTACGATTATGATGATTAGTAATAAATCGAGATTCAAGTATTTCATTCAAGAAAGCTTTTTTTTCATTTCATGTATTTCGTCCACATTAGTTTTCTACAAGTCTTAACAAATCTGCAGTTACCTTTCAGACAGTATTTGACTTTTAGTTTAATTCCTTCCGTCTTCTCTGAGGAATAAAATACTGTATTTAATTTCTCTCGACGCTGATGACTTAGTAAAATAGAGAGCTGTTTTTCACGATACGAAGAATAGTTTATGTCGTGGTAATTCCCGTTCGGCATGCCATGCATTTACGCTTCTCCTCGTTTGCATGCATAGCAATTAACGGCAGTCTTCTACGATAATTTGGCTGCTTATATCATCAATCAGTAAGTGATGTAGGTGTGAAGATAGTTTCGTCAAGTCCAAAATTCTACTTCAGTCTTTGAATATCGTCATGCTCGGTGGTAGCTCACATCATGAAGAAGCGATTCATTGGTTACTGCTCGCTGCCTTATGCATTACAGTTAAATGAAGAAGTTCAGCTAACTCGCAAGAAGGTTTTGTCTATTCAGCATCATTCTTATAATTTGTTGTTTCTGCTTCTGAAGTTGCCCCCAGAGCTGTATATAGATTTGGGAGAGGAGGCTAAATTGTGTCCGAAGGACGGACCTTTTTTTTCCGGGGCAACACACGTGATAGCAACAATGCAGTGGGCAAAATAAAATGTTCGAATGGGCGGTAATCTCACAGTTTTTGTTCCGCTTCGGAAGGAAAATTCCTAGATCCGCCACTGCGTCACCCGTCACATGGGTTAAACCACGGAAGATAGAGAGTTCGCCACTACAGAAATTCTGTCAGCAGTTTGGAAGACCACAGTAATTTACTTTAGTACTCCACAACGAATGATGCCTTTCCTCCGCCTGAAATAGATCCTAGCGCTGGGTTGGATGATAAGACACACTTCTTCTTCTACAACTTCTGATTTGTCTGATGTCTCAGAACGTTTATATAACGACCACAACGTTCGCGAGAGAAGTATACAAGAAATTATCTCGTCAATTGTATTGTTAAATGATATTAGAAAGACTGAGGTTAACTCTTACTAAAATTTTACGCCGACGAGACCAGATGTAACCTCCAGCCAAATGAAAGTTCCGTATTGCTTCACAATTGATGCTGCGTCTAAAACACGTCACCTGAACGTTGTCTGGTGGCTGTCTGCATGATCTTAAATGCTTGTCTCAATAAGGAGTACGAGTCAGGGGCGCAGCTACTATGGGGCTAGGCGGTGCAGTGCACCGGGACCCCTACGTCCAGGGGGCCCCCAAGCATACCACAGGGGGCCCTCAAGCGCACCCCTGGGGGCCCCAAGCGCAGCCCACGAGCCTTCACGGCAAACTGGTGACCTTTTTTTCTAGCTCTACCGTCGTCGAAGGGGGCCCCTGAGACACGGAGCCCCTCACTAAGGGCCCTCACTGCTTAGGGGGGCCCCCAACCACTGCTCAGGGAGCCCGTAAGCACAACTCAAGGGCCCCCATCCTTAGCTCAGGGGGCCCCTACCAGCAATACAAAGCAAAAAAAAAGGGTCACCCATCTGGCCTGAGGGCCCAAAAGAATTTTTTTGCACCGGGGCCCTTGTTGACCTAGCTACGCCACTGGTACGAGTGCTGGGTAAACTGGTGATGAATTTATCAGGAAAAGGTCACTTAGCCAAAATCCAGGACAATATCGAGAAAAAATCGGTTGTCGAGATTTACTCTTTTTTCCGTCAAACACCTGCACTTGATCGAAAATGGACTTCACCTCGCGATGTGTAGAGGCGATAGACAGAAAAAGCTTGTTAATAGGCGTCTATTGCTACAAGTAGTAGCTGCATGAACAATAGGAATTGTGGGATGTCGTAATAATGATGCTCAATAAGAAAAATGAAAGAATATTATACTTTATTGCCGAATTATGTATCGGTAACGGCGTTGTGGTTTTATACAATTTGGTAGCTCCAAAAAAATGAAATTATACTGGTATCCTCACCAGGGGTACTCAGTTTTTTTTTTTAGACATAACGTAGAATTGTTTTTCAAGATGTACGGAATTTCCTTATTTTGTTGTATGCGGACCACAAACAAATTTATAATCCATTATTATTATTTTTATTATTAATTTAATTGCGATGGAGCTAATACTCCGGTGGCAATTCACCCCTTTTTATATAAATATTTTTTTAAATTTTCTTTTACAATTAGAATGTTAAATTACTCCCCCATTTACTATTGTGATTTATAAATTTTAATTCTAAATTCCTTGAGCGTTTTTGGAAACTCATTCATCGCTACTCCTGGTAATTTGTTCCAATCCTTGACACCCTTACCAACAAAAGAAAACTCCATTGGGTTTCAGGTAGTTATGTTCTGTTGTTCAGCCTCCCATTAAGACATCTGTTTATCCCTCTTTAGCCAAAACAGCTTCCGGCCAATTGATCACCGAATCACATTATAACTTAAATTTATTTAGATGATTTCTTAAACGACTTAGGTTTTGATGAATGTGATCTTTCAACATTTTAAGCGAAAATAAATACTAATTTTACACTTCTCATCTTTGACTGTATAGTCACTTAAAAACAATAGTTTATTCAATCGTGTCGATGATAATTCGTTTCTTGTCTTTTATATCGCACTGCCTGCCTTCGAAAATCACCGTTCGGAGGTGGAGTGACGTTGCTGGAACTGTGAGGATAGTGGACTATTTACGTAAATGAGGGCACTACTACTTTGATATCTTCCCGTTTCTCCAAAAGGTCGAATCTACAATGGGGACACTTATGTCGCCAAATAAAGATTCATTTTATTCCCTTCGTCAGTCGAAAGTTGCCTAGGCATGTGGGATAAGAACAGTAACGTTATTTATATAGGTTGTTCATTCCAGTTATAGCGAAAGGAAAGCCTTTTAGTTTACCTGGGAACTACACCACTTTCGGAACTCAAGCTAAATTGGTATTAACATGTTGAAATTTGATTTAATTGCTTCGTCAATATGTCCTATTCACGTTTTGCGCTCTTGTTTTGCGGAAAATTTGCCAGGAATTACATTAAAAATGCCGAAATGTAGGAGGCTGCGCAACTGTGATATACCAGCACTGCAAAAATAACATAAAAATTATCGGTACAGCGATGACATCGACCTAAACAGTTTAGTTTTGTCATAGAGTTCGTGATTAGGTTGAAATAAGGTCTGGACCAAGATTTTACGAAATTTTCGCTCTGCGGCATCCATCACGGAAATGCGTCTTTGTTTACAACGGATGCAATCGATTGTCTTTGATTGCTCGTTTCGATATAAGATGGCGAGCATCACCGTATTACAACTCGGATAAATACCCCAGAAGCGTAGGGGTAGCGTGCTTGCTTCGCGTTGCAGGGGTCGTCGGTTCGAGTCCGCAGAGGGCATGGGTGGTTTTAATTAAATGTTGTGTTTGTCTTGTGTCGTCCTTACAGAAGATTGAAAATAATCACACTGAAATGAAATGTATACCTGCTAAGAGAAACACACACGTTGAGCTGGCTGTATGGCTAACATGGCCAAATGCCAATTATGATTTTAAAAAAAAACTCGGATAAATCTTATATATATAAAAAATTCGCGTTACGATGTTTGTCCGAGATAAACTAGTTAACCGATTTTGATGAAATTTGGCTTAATCTGTGTAATTTGGTCCAACTTAAAAGATAGGGTAGTTTTTATCTCGGTTATTGACCTCAGTAATTATTATTGCGAATTAAGTGTTCATTAAATAATGTTTGTCATAGGACAATGGTTTGTAGTTATTTTTAAGTTCCGTAAGTTTGAGCGATCTTTTGGCTCAGTGGTTAGGGCGTCTGATTGGAGATCGAAAGGCCCTCGGATAAATCTTATATATATCGAATCCCTGTCGCGGCGGAGATTTTCACAGGCAGTAAACCCGGCCTTCACCTCTGGCGCAGCTTGCAGTGTGATGTGAAATACACCGGGACAGTACCGTGGTACGGATTCCACTTTAAGCTGTAGATCCACTGTACACGGCAGGATTGGCGGGCTAGGTTAAGGTGGCTACTACAGGGCGGAATGTGCAGCCAATAGAAACCCTGTCACCAAGTCATTACAACCACACGAAATTACTTTCATTATGGTTCCACAAGTTTCTAACAGATGGCGATGTGTTAATTTATCGGCAAAATACTTGGTTATCTAGTTTGGGTAAACATCCAATAAATAGCGTTGTGTTTCAGTTTCTTTATGCTACAGTCTATTCCACGCAATACGTCTGTCTGTCTCCCTGTCTGTTTTTTACGTTCCTTGGGCTAAACGGATAATCCGATCGTAATGAAATTTGACAAGGAGATGCTATTTGCCTTTAGTATGGACATAACATACTATTTTCTTATAAATAATACATGTTGTCATATAATTTTGAAAAATTACTGAACGTCGATAAACGCGTTGGATGTGCAGATCCCTGTACTACCTTTCAGTATAGCTGTCTGGCAGCTATGTTTTTAAAGCGCTTGCTTACTGACGTTTGAAGCGTGGTCTCCTGTTCAAATTCCCGTGGAACAAAGATTTTTAAAAATTGTTTTTGTCGTATGAGTCACGCCTGAACCGTCGGTTGTTCCGATTGCATGTTAAACTGTAGATATCACAAATTTAATGGTGCAATGCGAAGAAAATCGTAGGTAGTCTAGTAATGCTGTAGGTGTACACTTTTTTACGTTTTATTGATCCCTCAGGGGTTGTTACTCTCGCAGTCAGTGTTTGTGTGATATGCACTAATAATACTAGACCTACAAATGCGGAAGTAAGTCTCTGTCTTTTTTTATACGTTTTGACCACAAAATGGCTATACCGATATTGATAGAATTTGACAAGGAAATACTTTGTATCTGTGGGTAGGGCACAGGACATTTTTTTCGGTATGAATAACAGTTGTAGTCACGAAATTCTGAGAACTTATCGAATGGTGATAGAGTGACGGATGTGTGTGTTAGTTTGTAATGTTAGGTCGGTTGCTCAAGCTGTGCTTCTTGCGCATTATATTAGTGCGTGATTTGTTAATAAATATAGTTTAGAGACAAAACGTATTATTTAGTATATATGTCGATTTTCTCTGTACTAATACTTTGTGTTACTAAACGTTTGTAGTACCAGTTTGTTTTGCATTCTTGTTTGACATGCGCCTTGCGGGCGTAAACTGGCGTAAGGTATAGCTCTAGCAGAACACGAGCAGCTAAAGTTATTGGAAGCCAATAATCGGATGCTCATGCTGAATAAAGAAGAAAAGACCAAGCTGAAATAATGCTGCCCTTAGTTAACCTGCACCCCACCACCACATCCACGCAAGTTGGTTTGTTTTTCTATTTTTAAATATGTTGGAAATTGATTCTATATATGAGACAGGTTCGACGGTAGAATGAAATAGTGATGGTTTTCCTGTCATATTATGCCAACTCGGAGTTGTTTGGGACCAATCCTACGTTACCAACAGCTTTCTTTGTTCAATTCTGGCAAAGAAATTCTTAATCCACGAGTACGAAGTCGCGGGTATCAGCTAGTCTCTATTGTTATTATAAAGTCGAAAGTAACTCTGTTTCTCTGTCTGTTTGTTACATTTTTTGGGATAACCCGCTAATCCGATCGTGATGAAATTTAACAAGGAGATGCTATTTGACATTAGGAAGGACATAGGATACCTTTTTCAGTATAAATGATACATAGTGTCATATTACTTTTAAAAATTACTAAACGGCGACAGACAGACGCAAATGATGTGTAAGTTTCTGTTGTTGTATCCTGTATAGCCGGCTGGTAAGTCAGTGTATTAATGCACTTGATTACTGGTGTTTGGAGCGTGTTTCCCGGTTCAAATGCAAAATTTTTAATAATTATTTTTGATGTTTTAGATCGTATGAACCAAGCGTGGACGGACATTTGTACGGATTCCATCTTAAACTGTAGACCCCATAAATTTAGGTGTGCATTGCTTGGCAAATCGTTGGCGCTTTAACAGTGTTGTAGGTGTATACTTTTTAATGTTATACTGTCCCATTAGGGAGTTATTTCTCTCGCAGTCAATGTGTGTAATCTATACTAATAATATTTTAAATGCCGAAATGATTATCTGTCTTTTTAAAGCGTTTTGACGACTGAATGGCTATACTGATTATGTAGCCGGATGCGTGTGTTAGTCTGTAATTTCGTCGGTTGCTCAAGCTGTGCTGCAGGCGCAGTCTGTTAATGTTTGATTTGTTAGTAATTTTCTTTTAGAGACAAAACTTATTATCTAGTATAGATATCGATTTGCTCTGCACTGTACTATTACTCTGTGTCTGCCTAAAAGTTTCTGGCACCAGTTGATTTGGTCTTCTTTCTTGAAATGCCTTGCGGGCGTAAACCTGGCCTAAGGTGTAGTTCTAGAAAAGCAGAACAGCTAAAATTATTAGAACCCATGAATCTGATGGTGATGCTGAAGAAAGAAGAAAAGACCCAGCTTAAATAAAGCTTCCCTCAGTTAACCCCCACTTCCCCCCCCCCCCCCCACACACACACACGCAAAGCCCCGCACCTTCGTTTGTTTCTCTGTTTTTAAATATGTTGGTTATTGATTTTCTTCGTGAGACAGGTTCGACGGTAGGATGAAATAGTGATGGCTTTCCTGTCATATTATGCCGACTTCTTGTTGTTTGGGGCAAATCTTATGTTACTGACAGCTTTCTATATTCAATTGTGGCAGTGAAATTTTAAGTCCACGCGTTCGAAGTCGCGGGTAACAGCTAGTATTGTCTATTTGTCAATTTTGGGTGACTTTTTACCACGTAGAGAAGCTTAAACGGCAAGAAAACATTACAACAAGAGATTAAACCATCATTTTAAAAGACTGACACTGATTTTTCAACGCTGACGTCATCTAATGATATTTTGGCATTTTTAACTAACTTCCTGGCAGGTTTCCCATAAACAAGAGCGCAAAACGTGAAGAGGACATATTAGCGAAGTAATTAAACCAAATTTTAACAGGATATTACAAATTTCGTGTGGGTTCCGAAAGTGGTGCAGTCCCCGTTCACCTTGTCGTTGTGTATGGGGATGGGTGACCTTTCAAATAGTTCTTCATGTTTGAGGTATTTCATGAAGATCTTGAAGTTTTAAAACATATTTTACACCTCACTTCATTGATGTTTAATCTGTTGAAATTCTGACAATTTCCACTTCATGGTGGTGGAATTATGCTGATTTAATGAACCTGAATTTACAATTACACGCATTATTATAAAAGTATGAAGGATTAACGGATATATAATTCACATTTGCAATTACGAGACCGTTGAATGTTGATTTTTTTCTTAACTGCTTAACGTCTCTTAACAGCAAGGTCTTTAGAGACGGGAAAGGATGGGGGGCAAGGAATGGGAAGGACTTCGGCCATGGCCTTTTTGAAGGAAGCATCCCGGCATTTGCCTGGAGTGATTTGGGAAACCATGGAAAACCCAAATCTGGATGCCCGGACGGGGATGCGAACCGGCTTCCTCCGGAATGCTAGGCGAGAACGTTGAATGTTGAACCAATACAGTATAAACCGAAAGCTTCACCCAAACAAACCAAGCAAGTGAAATCTTTGGTAACCAAACATAATGTAACCTATGTTTCAGAGTCGAAAGTTTGCAACTCCTTCATTCCTTTTTAAAATAAAATCTATAAAAATGTCAAAAACTAGTGCTCTTAACTTTCTCAAGTTCTAAAAACGACAATCCAATCAATATTTTTTAAAAAAATCTCTATTCTCATCTTGAGATGTATCTATTCTTGTCTTGGGGGCCATAAATTATAAAGCCATCTCTGTGGTAATTATATTTTCAATTTTTCTTTTATTGGTTTTGTAGTACCGGCACTATTTTTTCCGCTGTTATTTTGGTATCGATACCTGCATAAAGTACTGATATAAGTAAAAGTATCGCTATGAAAAACATCGAGTACAAGAGTGTCGGATCAAAAGAAGTGTATTTGATAAGAAAAGTACCGTAACTTTTCTCGTGCCTCTAGCGAAGGCAGAGCACTCCCTCAGCGGCGTCGTTTGAGATCTGCTCTTATCGCTCGTCTTAATACTTCCAGAAACATTAAACTTCACTGGCCTGAAATTTCCACTGTGTGAATCGAGGTGGAAAATGCACAACAGCTCAAACTCCCATTAAACGTCGTTACGTTAAAGCTAAGAGGCACCTTAAACGATTGGAGAAAGGCCTATCTCCTCCTTTGAAAGGTAAAGAAGGGCTCCTTTGAGAAAAAAGCCACTTAGCGATGTTAATTAACACCGTTCAGTTGCTTCTTCTTAAATAACGAGCTGAAAAGTTATTAATCTTTTATTTTTAATTGATTCAGTATATTTTCTTTCGTATACAATAATTCGTATTGAATAAATCGATTTGTTACCAATTTGCTGCCTTCTTTTCGCTGGTTTCAACTACATAAGAGCCAAAGATTTCTTTGCCCATCTCTTTTATATAAATGTATTAATATTCGGAAGAAAGATATATTTTTGGGTACATACGAATAACTTATTACTACTCTCATTTGTCTAATTACTCAATAAGTGGTGAACTGAAAGTAGTAAGTCAATGAATCCACCAAAAAAATTTAGCAAAATTTGCTAAAAAATTGTTCCTTCCATCCTAAACACGGTCTGATTATGAAAGGTTTATAAACGTTGCCTTTTTTTTTTGCATTATTTGTAGCTTAAAGTGACAACTTTTGTTCGTGTTCTATGAATATCTTCAGTTTCCTTCGTTTTATCTTCTTGCATTTCCCAGTTAAAAAATCTGTTATTATCTACAGTGATGGGGTTTCATATGAAACAAGTTTACAGTTAAAGAACCTACCGGGACTGCAAGCTGAACGGCAACGCTGGGGCCTGACATCCGGGAGGGCGAGATTCGAATTCTCTTTTAAACATCCAGGTTTTTGTTTTCCATGCAGGAGCACTAGTAGTTCTTTTGTCCCTACGATATGACTAAATATATTCAAGAAATTTAAAAATATAATATGAAAAGAAGTTTGGCAGTAAGTGAATGGCGTGTTATAATTTTTTGTGGAACTAAAATTTACAGTAGTTTTATACAAGCGTAGTAAATGAAAACGAATTTTTATTGCGCTTCTTAACAACTAAAATTTTCTAATTAGGTATTTCGTCTCATAAATTTGTAGATAACAATATAATGAATAGACACACTCACAACACAGACAATTCAAAACAACTCACATACCACAAAAGACACTGAAGATAAAAAAAAAAAAAATGGAACTCAATGACATATACCAACAAATACGCACACCAAATCACAATTTTTAATTTTTTTTTTTTTAAGCATATCATCGCTCTACGAACAGACAACTCAGTGAAAAAGCAAGTAAACACTTAGACAGAGACAACTATGAAAACTCAGGCATTTATCAACTGATATGTCAAAATTGTGGGGCCGATATAGTATATAGGACAGATTCGAAGACTGTTAAAACCAGATACAAAGAATACAAGAGGGTACTAAAGTACAGTAACAACTCCACATTCGTCGAACACACAACTGACATTAACACAGATATGATAATCCGCACAATCAACAACCACTCAAAAAAAAATCATAATACCTTCTGAAAGCAATAAACAATGGTAAACAGCCAATTAATAACCATATAAATCTAACAAACCAAACGCAAATGAAACTAATAATCTCACATTAACCCTGCAAAAAGGAAAATGCAATAATCACAATAAACCTGCTAAACATTCTCACACACCAAACATAAATCGGAAACACCACTCTTTCACACATTTTCAAAACTGGTGCTATCAGCCCACCACCATGACTACAAGAAAATAAGATGGCCAGGGTAAACAAGAGAATAGCGATTGGGCGTAACGTTTACATCTAGCAGGCAACATTAGCAGATGGCTTTAGCCGGAACATGCTTTGGGGAAAAAGGATAAATGTGTTGCTACGAACCCTAATAGCACCAATGTAAATAACAAGTAATAAAGAGAAAGTAAATGTTTCAATTTAGGATTATGTTAAACATTATGTAATAAGTTTGTTAATTAAATTTAAATTTCAACATAGATTTGTGGCTGATGACGCCTTGATGAGAGGCGAAACGCGTTAGGCATTAAACCATATAAAAACAGTTGCATTGGGTGATTCATTAACTTTTCATTTACGATACAGAGTGAATCATAAACGAGAAAATTATTTCGTGTTTAATATTCCTTTGAATAAAGAATATGAAACAGTTTTCCGTAATATAATATCCTTTACAGGTAGAAACAGAAAGGTTTTCTGCAAAAGTCACAGACGGGAATGAAACATTTTGTTGTCTCGTTCTCGGGCAGCAATATAAAAGTAAAAACTGACAATTTCAACACTGGGTTTACTCTACGATTTAGATTTCTTAAACTGTTCTTATTCGTTCATTCCGTATGAATGAATGTCCCCGGTATATTGCTTCGAGAAAATGAATGTATAAAACACATACTTAACTACAAGTGGTCTTCCCCTCTGACGGAATCAAAACATTTGTACAATGTCTCTGGGCTAGCGGAATGGTGCTAGTCACACCAGTTTTGCTGTTCGCATTTTTGTTAGGATTTCAAATAACGTTTTGATATTGTAAGAAACTGTATAAACAAACGTCAGCATCTAGTAGACAGCCGAATACAGGCGGGGAAATTAAGGAATCTTATATTTAAATATAGTGGAGAAATTAGAGCCTGTATAACAATTTTTAAAAGAAACATTGTAATGTTAACTACGCCCAACATTCAACAATAGTTATTATTGGATACCGAAATATGAATGTCCAGACGTGGATAGAGCTGGAATAGTTCTGAATGCTAGTCCGGATAGGTTCGTCTTCCACTGTGTGTTTGGAGGCTTAAGGTGTGTAAACATTTAGTTTGGCGTAAAGCAGTAGTTGTAGATAACAAATAAATATAACGAATTAATGGTTCGTTGCGGAAACTTGATGTTCATTGCGACTAAGAAACAGTACTGACGTTAAAACGCAATGAATAAGTGTTTACTTTGCTGGAAGGAATTGTTACACTTGAATAATTAATCAATGGAAGCAGTAAGTTTTATAAGGAGTATGGAATATATCGGGGAGAAACCATGCTTTCCGTTAATCTCAAGATAATTTTGTTCCAGTCACGGTTTTCAGTAGTAAGACAAGAGAAGTTCTGCAGCACAGATCATTATCACAAGATTGTATATCGGAATCACATATTTAACCCTTGATCTCTGCTCAGATCGTATGTACAGATAGGATTCCTTCGTCGAATAGAGACCTTAAGTCCGGCGGTCCTGTTCCTGAATTACACAAGAACAGGACTCTATAGGGGTCTGTGGATGTAACCCTGATCTTCATTCAGTTCTTTCTCAACGAACGGTATACTGCAATCATATAACTATCAGCAGCAAATGACACATACACATGAAAAATATAACTCAATGAGCAGAAGTTTCTACCGCACCCAGTAGAAACTTTTCCTACCATGCTCTAAGTTTTATAGTAATGAAGAACAGCTATAATTTTGTTTTAAATAAGTAAGTAAGAAGTTGAAGCAGTTATGTATTTGTGACTGTTATTATTTTTGTGTTAAGAGAGTTTTCCTCACTACAGAGGTTTTATTCTAATATAACAATAAAAAATCGAAACACAGAGGTTGACTTATCTATTAAAATATCTTGGGTGTGTGACTTTTCTGCACCAAATATTCTCATTGCTATTTTAACATTTTGGAGCCAGGTAAACATGGGTCGTCCACGTTTGAATTTTTTATTCCTATGCGAGTTTTGGTATTTTAGTAACACCCATTATTCTTAAATGTCGATACCATTCCAGTGTTTCCATTACATCATACATTTCTTCCTTCACTTCCATTAGCATTATTGTTTTGATATTCATTTCTTTTTGTTTCATTGAAATTCTTGCTTATCTTCTCCAGAAAACCACTTATAATGCTTAATATGTTTTTGTTTAGTTGTCCAGGTTTCTGATCCATATAATACTATGCTCTCCAATAATTACTTAAATATAATTCTATTTGTAACATTCTCGTTAGATAGGATTTGATTGAGCATACCGATTACGTTCGGCCATTAGTAATTCTTGTATTAATTTCAGTGTTCGATTTCTAAAATTGATCCCAAGTAGCAAAAATTATTTACAGTTTTAATTTGTGTTCCATGGATGTAGAATTCATACAGATCATTAGTGAGATTCTTGTGACTGCTACCGCGACTACTAATATTGCGGCAACCAATATTGTATGTTCAATGGTTTAAGCTAGATGAAGTTCCCTTCGCAGTTGTTCGCAATAAGCAGTTTTTTTTTTTTTTTTTTTTTTTTTTTTTTTTTTTTTTTTTTTTTTTTTAAGGGATTTTCAGTGGACTGTGCAGACGTCCCGTTGGGAGAGAGGTTGTAAATTTCCTCCTTTGTTGAGCCTGTCGACATATGTATGCGGGATGGAAAAGAACGACGCTCGCCGATTCAGTCGAGGTGAGGTATGGGAGCCAATCACAGCTCTTATTGACCGACGACAGCCAGCGAGGTTTGTTTCTTTTCCTTTCGTTGGGGACACATTTTGACCCATCGTCAAGCGCGACACCATACCGCACTCAGCACGTTGTGTAGCGAGTGACAGATTCCAGCTTCAATGGCTGAAGCCGCGCATTCATTAGTTAACCCTCTCCGTAAACAGGAAAATCGTTTCAAGCTGAGACCGGTTATTTGACGTATACGGAAAGCTGAAACCCTTATTTATCACTGGTAATTATTAAGATTGTGTTGTCACCAAGAATCGTGGTTACTACTACATTAAAAATGTTTAAACTATTCTCTCTAACTAGCAGAAATGACTACAAAACCGAAAAAAATACGCCAGAGGGCAGATTGCACCACCGATACGTAGCACAATGCGGAATAGGTGGAATGTATTGTTGGTAACAACACGGAAGACAGAAGAATCCGAAATTCAGCAACATCAGGTTGAACTCATTTGATAAAAGAGCTTGAATGGGATTGGTGGGAATATAGGAGGAGGATTAAGAGATTGATGGGAATGTACAAGGCGTATTTTGGTAATGAGGCGTTCAAAGATATCTGTAGAAGAATTAAGAATGGTGCATGGAAGGCAAAAGGTGACTATGACCACAAGCTGGCACTCAGTTTCAGGCATAAGGATGTGGGAAAATTTTCTTTCGTATGTAAGGAAGTCAGGGATTGGAATATATTACCAAGAGACGTGATGACGCTGTAAGAATTTAAAATTAAAATTCGTAGAGGGCAAAATTAAACAGGTGTGTAGGTAAGTTGCCACCGGAGTGTGCGCTCCATCTCAGTTAAATTAAAATTTAATAATGCCGCCGAGAACTGTCTGAAGCCTGCTACATCCATAATTATGACGGAGTTGGAGAATTGAGCGAAACCCGTGTACAGTCAGTTGGGTCGCAGTTATCGTCATCAGTTCTCAATCGTATCAGTTCTCATTTTCTCAACCTCTACTCTCAGCACATCAGCTCAACATCACCGGCGTTGTGGCTTATTAGCCTGTAAAGGAAGAACTCGGCAGCCGTCTCGCAAATGGTGGGCAACACTGTGTTGAGTTTGGCAGAAAACCGTTAATCTGTTAATCGTTAATTAACGAAGTTAACAAAATTACAAAAAAGTTAACCTAAAAAATCATTAACGTTCTTACTAACTTCTATTAAATTGAACTCCCGTTAACTTTAGTCCGTTACATTGGCTGTTGGCGCCATTTCGTTGGTTTGAATTGTGCGCCATGGCCGAACAGCGAACGAATTAGGCGATGCGAAGTGCAAGTGTGAGTGTGATGCATATCTTATATCTTTAAACGAGCAATTCTTGTATACATATATTTCGGATATCGGAAACGGCTGTGACGATTTGTATGAAATTTGATATTTAGATAACGTTTTAACTTTTAAGATTACCTAAATAGTTGTTTTCCATACAAAAAAGTGAGTTTACAAAATACGAACAACTTTATCACTCGGTATATCGAAATCGGCACTTAAAGTTGTGGAGGGTTAGTATTTTACGTTCGCAAACCAACGCTCACTACACGTTTCAAATTCAATCAGTTTTATTGTTTTTTGTATTTTTATAACTCTATTTTTTTAATACGAGGAATATAGTGATAATTGTTAGTTTGTGTTGGTTTGGAGTTTGTTATTGAAATAAATTAAACTGATATTCGTTAAATAGTTAAACCGTGGAAAATGAAGATCTAGGAACTGTTATTGAGATCAGAAACGCTAGCAATAGCAACGAAAAGATTAAAAATCATTGGCTATATCTATACGATTATATTGCATTTAAATCAAGATAGGGAGAACAATCGATTTATGAATTCAAACTTTGTTTACATAAACTTTCTACAGTCAAGGCTAAACTTTCTAGCCTTAATAATCCTAACAACACATGAAGAGGATGCACACATCCAAATATTTACAGTGTGACGAAAAAGTAAAGGCAAAGTCAACTCGTGGGAGGAGGAAAAACAATTCAAAGCCTTCTTCAAGTGTTGTGGATTCTGGTGTAGATAACAGCAAAACTATTTTTTTTTACCTCCATGTGCTAATAAAAGGTTACGTCAGACATGTCAGACATGAACAACCTCTCAAGGTGACTGTCTTTATTCCCTCTTTCTGATAGTGCTTTGCTGCAACGCTTTCATCCGCAGACACAGACTATCCGGAGCGCCTACTTTGTGGTAGTGCCGAATCTTAAAGCGTCAACAAACACTGTTACAGAAAACTTGTTTTCCTAATCCAAGCAAAGATTTAATAAAAGAATGAGGATAAACACTCAAACTATTTCCGTAAATGACACATACAAGTGCGCTATTACCAAAAAACCATTTAAATGGCAGCAGTTGGTGGGGAGAGAAGGATAAGTGCTTGATACTGCGAGCGGATGTCACTTACCGTAGACATATTGCAGCCTAGTAGGATTTTGCAGTGTATTTTTCAGGAGAAATGGCAAAAGTCGCGACAGAATTGAAACAACCCATCTTTTCGCATAAGTGGTTTCCGATGTTAGGAGGATACGGTAAAATTATTGGCAAGAAAGACATATGGTTGTAAAGCCCACCGTTATTTTGTAGAGATTTTGTTGTAACTCAAGTAACACTTCTCCAAAAGCGGCCTTGAACGATGGTTCGAATACTTCGGATATGGCTGTCGAATGAGGCTAGACTACCTCTCATGTAAACGGATTAGCTCCGTCCTTAATTTCCGTGAATGTTTGTCAGCCGTATGCTACACAACCACTCCATGGCTGAAGGCAACCGTTTGGTTATGCTGCAGGCGTTTTATTTCAACTAGCCAAAACTTAATAAACATGAAACTCGCTTAGTGTTAGGGAGCGTCCGTTATTTACGTAAGGAAAAATGGGGGGGGGGGGGCGGTTCCAGCGAAATCTCACCAACGGAGAGGGTGGGGGTTGACGGAAGTCTCACGAGAGTTTAGAAATTCTAGAAACGACAGTAGGACTCAAAAAATGTCTAAAAAAGACACGGATGTCGATAACAAGGTCGTAAAAACGACGCGGATACCGATTTTTGGGGGGTGGGGGGGGAGTTATAAAAAAAGGTCAGAAAAAACTACCAGGGTGATCAGGAGGGGGGCGGGGGTCCCGTAAAAATCTCACGTCATCTTAGGGGGGTATGACCAGATCTCACCAAATCTCACCAGAGGAAAATGGGGGGGGGGGGAAGGGTCCGGAATTCCAGAAAAACACCGCACGTAATTAATGGACGCCCCCTTATCGTCCACGCTCGTCAAGCAACAACGTTTCATTTTTGTGTTTACAATGTATAGAGAAATTTTGAGTAAAGATTAAAATTAAACTCTTCTGTTTCTAATAAGAATTATTTGTTCAGCAAATTACACATCCTGAAAATAGTAGGATCACAATTGCGAAAAAATCTTTCTAGCCAGTCTTATGATTCTGAACACATTTCTTTCTTTATTACATGTCTGTTATCTTCAGGAGGCAGTAATGGTAGTCAATATGGTATGCTAAAATAGATTTACAACTAAGTAACCTGTTAAAATGAAATACTATGTTCAGTAAATAAGATGCAACATGGGCCTCATGAAATAGGATAATTTTTTCTGTTGCTTACAGACCAGTAATGTGGATAGGCAAATCTATTTCACAAATTACCACTTCCTCTTCTTTGAGCTTAAGTGACCGACGTGAGGCAGCCGCCCACGGATCAAGCAGACTGAAGCGTGAGAGAAAGCGGGCTGCGCTACGTTGCAAATGGCCTGACTGGGAGTCGCCAGTACGTGGACGGAGAAATCCCATCCAGCTCACAGTCCTGGTCTTTATAGTCACAACAATGCAGTGCTGCCGCCGACTCTGTCTCCCTATTCTGTCTGTGCCAGATTTCCTGTGTGTCTTCCCTCGAAGAGTCTTCTGCCGCCACCTGTTTAAGGTAATTCCAGCCATCCACCAAGCTGTTACGTTATATCTTAAACCAACATTTCATTGGCACATTGGTACATTCGTACTACCTGTAAGCTATACTAATTACTTTGAGACTCATAGAATACATATGTTATGCACAAGTACACAATTCTTCACGCGGCGTTGAGTGACCGTAGCGAAATTCTAAAAATTGTTTTTTATTACGAATGCGTCAAATGTTTAAGTCCAGGGCTTCTACTGTGCTGACACTAATATTCTGCTATTATAATTTGGAATCTTTAATATGACTCTGCAATAAACTTGTTTCGCTAAAAGTATCTTTACCCACCAAATGTGATGAATGTGTATTGACTATCTTCTAACACTGTCAACTGTTACCATAGAATATTAAGTTACAAATATTAATAATTCGTCTGACAAGAGGACTGGTGCGCTGATTGACATGAAATAACTTTTATGAGTAGTTAACGGAATCCTTAATTTAACCTGTAACATTTCTTTCTAACGCGGCCCCCTTCTAGAGAAAACTGGAATTTCAATAATTAGTAATTTAAACAAATTTGAATCATGAAAAGAGATCCGGTGTGTCCCCATGACGACATTTTAAAATCCGTTGCGACAAACAGCGCTTCCATTTCTCACGCATCATTTTTTTTTTTTTTTTTTTTTGGGGGGGGGCAACTATACGCCATATTAGAAAGAAAAAAAAGCATTTATTGATTGGCTATTGGTGGTCACTGCTAATTGAGTATGTTATATATTACTGTTGTAGTTATTGGGACGTAGCGTGCACCATCATTCCCGAAAAATAGAAGCAGCTATTTCAACCTCGTGTTATTTATTTTATTGTCATATTAAGATCTCTATAAAATGGCTGTAAAACGAAACGTTTTAATTATAAAACGGAAATAGCGATATGTAATAACACTATAACGATTTATTCAATTATTCACTATCATTCTAGTGCGCTATTTTTTTTTTTTTTTAAATTATTTTTTTTTTGAAGTTAATTGAATTTGCTTGGTTCAGTTCCAAATTAATAAAAAACTGAGCAACGTTAGTAACTGCCAGTGACTTCTATTTCCAGATTCTTATTTTCTTTCCCCCTCTCTCTCTAGGCCGTGTTGTACCCGACTAAATTTTGCTTCAACTGCTTTTATCAAATACAAGCGGAGCCAAACAGATCACAAGGATTAGTGCAGGAAAGGAAGATTATTAGGATCATGAATACCAGCGGAAGTTGTATTTATTGATAAAAATGACGTATTGGGTACATGTTGTGGTGAACCAATAGCAAAAATGTAATTTTTAACAAGCATTAAAACGAAATATGTGAGGTTTTTTTTTGTTGAACGGAAGACCTATTTGAACGACTTTTTCCCTACTCAATTTCCGTATTTGGCTAGAACCGAGATCCGAGATAGAGAAATAGGGAATATTTATAGAGAAACATAATTTTCAACGAACAGAAACTCACAAGTCGAAAACTTTTTAACCACCGTTACAACCTTTATTGAGTGACGGTTATGTAAAATTTCCAATAACATACCAAAAGAAGATTTGTAAGAATTTTTTTCAGATGCATGGAAAATGAATCGTCAACCGCGGTATGTAAAGCCAGAACGTTAACTTGATTCCTGGCCATTTGGGCCACGGGAATAATGTTTGAGATACTAACCCATAACCTATTTCAAATATTTAATTTTCTCGCGAACGGATAGAATTCAGAACAAACCACTCCCCACATCAACCAAGGTGTCCCTGTCTCACTAACATTTTTTTATGTGATTGCTTAATTCGGCCTTCGTGAACTCCACACGTGAGATGAATATGTTTTCGTCAACAGTGTGAAATAGTTTCCACTCAACATAACGCTACTGAATTCTTCAGGATATATACTCTGTTAACTGTTTACTTGGTCTCCATTGGAGAATTTGTTGGAATAAGTTCTGAAATCAAAACGTTATCGCAGTATAATCAGTTATTGTAGAGTTGAATTGATATTGAGCTTCTGGTGGTTGGGTTGAGTAATTAATTCTCTCTAATTTTTGTGTTTGTGGAGATAAATACAATCAGATCAAATTAAATACAGTATTACAATTGAATGTGAAAAGTTCAGAGGCACAGCATGGTTTCATTCACACACATTCTTAATACCCGAGAGGCATTTAGAAATCATCTCATTAGGCTTCGAACACGACCATCAGAGAACAGTAAACAAGCTAAATGCAGAATTTTTTAATGGTAACGCTGCATCAAAAAGGTCCATACTGTAATAAAATGCACTATTAAGGGCAACATGTATTACACGAAATTTACGAAAAATGTAATAAAACTGTGACCTCCAAAATTTCAAAATTTAATATCATGTTTTGAGGTTTCTAACATCATCGGAAACTAGAATCCATTTTACTCTTGAATTTACCTATAGATGTCGAGTTGAAGTCAGTATTTCCTTTAGTGCTGTTCTACATTATTATTAGATTTTTTAAATATTTCTTGAGACACAGTATTAAGAATTAAAAAAAAATCGTATTGTGCATATCCTACTGTCTGTAAAATTTGAGATATATTTCTTGTTGATTATACCGTGCTTCCGCTAGTCTCTACCGTCCATCTTTTTTTTTTTTTTTTTTTTTTTTTTTTTTTTTTTTTGACGAAGGTGTTAATATTTTCAGTAACTTCTCTTTAAGTTGGAAGTATTCACTGATGCCACAAGCTATGACAATCTTGCTGTAAAAGGCTTTCTCGGCCATGTTGTGGTTAGCAGAGTGTATAAAACCCATCTACAGCACAGAAGTTAGAAGAAATTCTATGAAAACGTCACCGATTAATAGTAGGACGTGACACCATCCCGTGAACATGAAAACTATTTGAAAAATCTTTTTAATTTTGTCAACAGTGTGTTAAATTACTTAATCTGACGTGTTATAATAATTCATCTCTAATAAATATTAATATATGTATACTGTTAAGTCCTGCATCTATCAACATATTATACAATTTCATTACAGTTTACATTTCTGCTTCATGGCTAGTACGTAAATATGATCGTGTCAGTGAACTCTTATGTCAATTAGGTCCAAAATTGTGCTGGCGTGACCCTCTGGAGACGAGCCTATTATTAACTGTGGTGCTGTAATATGCAAGTTCCATACATTACATATCAGGCGCACAGCTGTGCCTGAAGCGTACACGGTCTCCACAGAGCCTCCCATAGTGCGCGGGACTGAATCATATTCCTCGGGGCCAGTTCGTCATAAGAGATATAGAGTTTCTCGTACAGTCCGGTCACGTATGTAGCCAGGCCGCGGGACGGGTCCTCTTCTTGTAGCAGGTGCCTCAGCGACCGCCGAGTCCCGTGTGGTCGGAGGGAACTGTCGGCGCTCGAGGACGGAATACCAATGGCCACACACTCAGCGAGCAAATTTGCCCAATCGACAGGCGTGACAAATAGGCTCCTCTTCACCCTGTGTGTGAAAGTGGAGCCCTAAACAATCAGATGAGCAAAACTTGGTTTGTAACGAAACTTGTAGTTATCTCGCAAATTTTAATAAAACTGGCCATTCAGGTATTTTATTGTTTGTTCCTGGCAATCTGGAAACCGTTGACTGCATTCTAGTTAGACTGGCTATTTATACAGGGTGTCCCCGAATTCCGTGTACAAGTTTCGAGGGGAGGTAGAGCACATTGTGAGGAGCCATAATTACATCGGAAAGCGATAGGTGGCAAAGATGAATTATGTCAGGCAAATACCCTGTATTATCCGGATTGACATCTAGACTTTTGCCTCGCCACAGATAGCTCGGATTAAAAACTACAGTAGCTGTACATGTATTCCAGCAGGGGGAAAGTAATGGGAAAGTGGACTCTAGGACTACCGGTTTTGCCAGTATGTAATTGCAACCGGCTGAAACCAGATATACAATTACTTAACGGGTGGTCTTATCTATTGTATGAGGTTTAACAAAGTTTAGATACCTACTTTTAGGCAGAAAGATTGTTGTTTTTACTGATCATTAAGCTCTTTAATTACTGTTAAAGTGTAAATTGGTTCACAGTCAGTTAACCCTCTAGGACTTAGTTTTACATGAATACACTTTGGAGATTCGGTATAGGCCTGTTAGTCAAAATCAAGTTGCAGACACTCTATCACGTTTACCGCTAGGTCTAGATTCAGAAAAAGATGCCTAGGACCACACACTGAAGCTAGGATTACTTATCTTAAAGGAGAATCATTCTAGACTGAAGTTAAACATTGCTTGAGACGAATTAAAGATGAAAAGGCCAAAGATGTAACTATGTCAGACTAATCTGGATAATACTGATCATAAAGATATACTTCAGAAGGGATGAAGGGATATTATTTAGAAGGACTAGTGAAGGTGATGAAAGTTATGGCTTCCAGAAAGTCTAATTGAAAAGATTGTTTGGCACCACCACTATAATAACGGACATTATGGGCCATCCAAGTGTTACCGAATGTTAAGGGAGGATATCTATTTCAATAATATGAGGAGAACAATTTTCCACGCTGTTACAGTTTTGTCAAATTTGCCAAAGATCTGAAACATATAATGTTAAGCGAGTTGGAAAAATGCAGAATATCATTCCAGGTGGAGTTTTGGATATGGTTTGTTCTGATGCTTTTGGCCCGGTACATATGTCCCGGAGAGGGCTGACCCAGATTTTAGTGTTATTTGATGTTTTCTCGAAGTATGTTAAACTTTATCCAATAAAGAAATCCTCAGCAAAAATTTTGGTTAGGAAAGTAATTGTTGAATACTGTTAGAAAGTAGGTAAACAAAAGAAAATATTGTTCGACAATGCACCACAATTTACTAGTAAATCTTGGATAGGAAAACCCGAACGGAAGTTCCACAAACCTCGGCTTATCATTCGGCATGAAATCCTGTAGAGAATTAGGACGTTGGTTTAGGGCATATTGTACAGACCAGCATAGTAAGTGGGCTTATAAAGTGGAAATTTTTGAGAGTGCAATTAATTCTTTACCTAGTGATACAACTGATTTACCACCTGTTGAACTGATGTTTAGGAAACTTGCTGACAGGTTAATACAAATATGCGTTAGTTTTTACATAGAAAGAGTTTTAGTTATAAAGAAAAGGTAGCTTCTACTTTAAAAAATTTAAAGGACAAGGCAATAAAGAGAAAATTAAACATGATGAAGTTAAAAAGTGCACATAGTGTGAGTTGGAGATTTAGTGATAGTTGAAGTCCGTAGTAAATCATCAGCTCTGTGTCAAGATATTCGTGAGTATAATTCTTTGTTTGAAGGCCCTTTCCAAATAGTGTCCATACCACGAGTTAACTCTTATGAGCTAGAAGACTGAGAGAGTGGTGGATTTAAAAGTTTATAAAATGTTCAATTGCTCAAAAATGAGAGATCAGTTAAAAGAGAATCACTTGATGTAAATAATATTATGTCTATAAAATGTACCTGCATAACTAGTTTGTGTACTACAGACAAGGGTTTAAGTATAATTGTGGAGAATATTTCAAGTAAATGATTCAGATGTCTGAAACAAATGAAACAGTTTTGTCTATTGACTTTTGGGGTTTTCTTACGGATGGAGTTGGCTGCATTGCGGGGACCACAAATCTGCTGTCAAAGGTAAACAGACTGTTGTCATTAACAAGCTGACAGACTGTGTGCGGTTCATAGTAAATGAATGGCTTTGTAAATTATTATTAAGATGACGCCATTAAGTGATTGTTTAGCTAAATAGGAATTAAGAAAGTCAAATTGTAAGAAAATGAAATTGTAAGAAAATGATTTGATTTGTAAATAGATAAATATTTCTTGTGACTGATATAAGAATTGTAATATGTGTACGGATGTATGGAATGAAGTACAGGGCATTCGCCGGGAAACGCAACCCACCGGTTTCCATATTTAGCGTACGTTTGTTTGTTCGGCCGACATCGGCCATATTCGGCAGAGTGAATTATCGGCCGAAGTCGCTTGCAGTGTAACCGTAGCCTTAGCGCTACAAGGAAGAAACTGCTCCCGGCGAGCGAGCGGTCAGCTTCCGGCATTGTTTGACCGTCGGCCGCGGACTATTTCATAATAATTACGCTTCATAAACTTGTATGTGCTAAGCATTTAAATGTGACGTCAGTTGCGGATCAACAGTGCCATCGTGGACACCCTGCAGGTACCAGTTGCAAAATCTAATCCTAGGCCCCTGGGCTATTTCTGTAATTTATGCACAACAATTGTTTTGTACGGCTTTAAGTGAACTAGCTTTCCAAGCTGACGTCTTAGATACGCCTGCCTGCTGCCCTAACTGAATTAATGATTTTTTGGGTGACTGTTCTAGTCGAAAAGCGATATCGTCAATTTTCTCCTCTGTGAGAATACGGTTGACCGACAGTCTCTTTTGGTTAAAAAATGAACCCGTTTCTCTTACTTTTTTAACCAGACGCAGAATTGTTGATTTAGCTGGCAGTAAAGCGCCTGGAAATTCGCGACGAAATTTACCGAGACACTTTTTAAACGACTTCTTCTTCACATATGTATCATAGAGAAATATGCTTTGTTGCAAACTGTAACGTACCATAATTTTACTCACACTCAAACACGGTACAGATTAGTAAGAGTATGAAGCCCCAAACCAGCCAAACCGCAAAGAAACGTTTATTCACAACACTGATTAATAAGAGACTGAAGTCACAAACTAGCTACAATGCAAAGAAACCGTTCTTAACAATGTAAGGGTCCCATTATACTGCGTCACTGCACTGTTGGGGCAGCGGAGGTGTTAAACAGTGCGATGATTCACGGTGCCGTGTGGCGGGAGCTGCTGGCTCCACTGACCGAGCAAGTTGCCGACGGCAACAGACTGGGAGGGTAGCGTTTTCCAGCGAACGCCCTGTATAAGTACTGTAACTGAGTAGTTGTGATTCGTGTATGTTGACCTGTGTGCATACAACCTGCCTATCATCACGAAGGATTCAGTAAATTTTAATTCTGTAAAATCAAATGAATCCTGGGAAGGGTTTGAAGCCCTCAGATTCAACCCATTTTATGATATTGTTTTATAAGGATGGTGTATAACAAGCTGGGAGTTGATTAACTATGGTTTTGTAAACTTTCCGTGAAATTAATCGTGAAATTGGGTGAATGAACGTTGTTTAATAAGGAGAAATTATGTAAATACTAATTCCTATGTCCAAGACAGTATTATGCTTGAAATATTGATTATAAGTTTATAATTCTAAGTGTTGACATGAGCTACGATGTTTGGACCACAATTTGCGACGGTTTGGACCGGTTTTATTGATTATTTTGTGTGTAAATACTTGTAAATATCTCAATTTTCATTTCCGTGTGTTTCATGATGATTGTGAATGATTTTGTATTAATTATGATAGTTTTTGTATGGATTTAATTGTTATAATTCGAGAAACGTCGGTCGGAACTTTTTTTTTTTAACAATTCTGGATGTTTCTAAAGTGTCTAGATAAGCGCGCAGAGATGGCGAGTAGAGCTTCTTTTTTTTTTTTTTTTTTTTTTTTGCTTGGGCTTTTACACCTAGTCGACAGCGAGGTCATAAGAGGCGGGATGGGATTTGGGCAAGGAACGGGAAGGAATTCGGCCATGATCTTTTTGAAGGAAACATCCTTGCATTCGCCCGGATTGATTTGGGGAAACCATGGAAAACCCAAATCTGGATGCCCGGACGGGGATTCGAACCCGCGACCTCCCGAATGCAAGGCTAGAACGTTAACTGTTTACCCATCACGCTCGGTGTGTGAGCTTAATCTCATGAATATTTGTTTATGTTTGTACTTACTTAATACCTGACGGAGTCGATGTCTTAAAAAAATAATAATAAATAAACAAGTAGAAAGTGATTCTTCGAGTAATTATTTCATACAACCAAATTCTTATCATCGGTGTCACTTTCTGTTGAAGAGTTTCTCTTACACACACTTTTCATTTAAAATAAAACGTGAACCAAGTATGGAGTACTTAAACGAATTAATTGGTTTCTTGACTGGATGATGGTTATTTCGGTGTCTGCTAATCACACTTCATGTTCCTGTTTCTCTATGTCCGTAATGCGATACTGTAATTGCCGTTGGCACAGAGCACCCTAATCCCCCAGGTCTGGCGAGCATTGCTGCGTGCTGAGAGTTGTTTACATTGGTCCGTCACGGGCAGGTGCAGAATGGCTTACCACTGTCTAATGAAGCCCCGGTCTGTAGGATGCTTCAGCTGTGTAGGCCACGGCATTACGCAGTGCTTTCATGGAGGACGCTGAGAGTTTGGAGGTTACTCATCAGGTCTGAATGGACGTCCAGGTGCCGCCAGCAATGTTTTGGACGCTCAGAGCATTGCTTTACCAAAGGAACCTTGAACTTTGTAACTGTTGACGGGGAAGTATCCATTGGCATTCCGCTTCTCGTTTAAACACTCACAAGGATGCCGTTCCTTGTGATGTCTTCTGTACGGCTAATTACAGCAAAGCCTAGTTTGGGAGGGAGATTTCGTTCAAGAGACCGACGGAATGCAAACAGGAATAGAAGCAATCCCCAAAGCAAGCCATTTTCAGTATCAGAAGATTTTTTAAGTTAGTATTTGCATCAATTAACAGATACACTTTATAGTGTCAGCGTCCATGAAAGAAAGAAAAATCGTATGTGATTGTTCGGTAGTTTGACAGAGTTTCTATTTTCCGCGCAGGCGCCTCTGTAGTGGCTACGCTTAACCTATCCCGGTTACAGAGACATACAGTTTAATGTGGAAACCGAACCAGTGAAGCGTTCTGGTGTACTTGACGTTCAACAGCAAGCTGTGCCAGAGGAGAAGGTCGGGTTAAGGGCCTTTCAATTTCCCCTCCCCCACCAGTTCCACTATAGTTTCCTTATAGCCAGTAGGATTGCCGGGTTAGGTTAAGACGGCTATAATAGGGGCGGTATGCACAACCAGTCGAAACCCTGTCTCCAGCTGTAACGACCACACAAGATCCAACATTCATCTCCACATGCAACTACTTTCCACCTTGATTATGGAAAAAAATACGAATATAGGTCGGGCCGCACTAGACCGAGCCGAGCCCACGCCGTCACCGCACCGTCACTCGGCCGAGTGTCGGCTCGCCCCCCTCGCGTCCACACTTGTCCGTAGCACGGCCGTGTGACGGACGGGTTCCTACTCTGTCTTCAGTATCCTTTAACGTATACACTTGGCTGTTTTACGGAATTAATGTTAAAAAAATTATCTTAAAAGTGATTTGGGGATCGTAGCTGCGGCTGCCACCCGTACTTTATTATATAGTATTATACGTTATAATCTGCGAAAGTAATAAAGTACGTTAAAATACTTTTTTTTGTCTGACTTCTGTTATATCCTAGTTGTTTGATCTCTTATGGAGAAATATAGTATTCTAAAGCAGTTTTAACAAATGATCGTCACACTGTACTGGATTGAAAGATTCTCGTGTATCTCTACATAGTCAAGATTAAATGTCTAGCGTCAGTCACTTCACATTTAATGAGTTTGTTTTGGTTGAGGTTCCTTTCGATTCACTCAATGTTTTTTAATAAAAAAATAAGATTATTATACATTTTTTATTAAAATGTAGACCACAAAGATTCTTTAAAATAATAATAATTTCGTGTGCTCTATAAATTCCTATCTCAGAGTTATCAGCGGCGCAGTACACCTCCGTCGTTGTCACCTAATTTGAAAAGGAAAACTATAGTTCAACGTGAAATTCGAACCACGGACTGTCCTAGCCTCTTAGCATTAACAAATCAAAGTTTTGTCATACGTGAATATCAATTTTAAGACCCGTAAAAATTACAGCTGAGACAGGGATTTGAACCAGGGACCACCAGTTCCCCAATCGTACGCCGTAACCATCTGACTCAAGAGACAAATCCGGATATAATCAAAAATTAATATTCAAACACAATAAAAAAACGTACTTTTATTCTATATAATATATTTTTGCTATCGCAAAACACAAATGTGCTTTTATATTATTGAATACATATTTTAGATTCAGATGCTTGTGGCTTGTGATTTGGGTACGGAAGGTCCACGGTTCAAAATCCGGATCTCGGGTGCAATTTTTACAGGCCTTAAAATTGACCTTAACCGCTTGCAAAGCATTGAATTGTTAATGCGAACATTCAAGGACTGTACCTACATTTTACGAACATCTGATGAACCTAAAGTGAAGATGAAAAAAAAGATACTTTTCTAAGTCAATCAGTAACGCTATAACAGCATTTAGTCGTAAAGGACCGGAAATTTTTACGAAGTCTTTCTATACGCTTCTCCATATCGACCAGCCCCACAGGAGCCCGACACAGACTCGCACCGTCAAAATTTAATCCAAACTAATGTCGGCCAACACACGGCCGAGTGTCGGCCGACACGCGGTGTCGTTTGAATCACTTCAATCGAGTGAGTGACAACAATAATAAAAGTATCGTTACGGTGACGGTGCGGGCTCGGCTCGGTCTAGTGTGGCCCGACCTCTAGTCGTACGCGTCACTGAAATACACTAGAGATCGGAACAAAAATACAATTTGGTAAAAATATTATATCATATTGTTTTTTAAAAAAATTTGCTGGTTCGTTAGAATGACGGTACAAATCGTGATTAAGGTACGTTTGTATCTTATTTTTTGCATGTGGAACGCTTTAAACGTTAAAAATTTCGGTTTTTTAAGTTACATGAAAGCTTATGTTTCTTGAGCTTTTTAACCTTTCAGAATTTCTCCAAAGTTTTATGCATGTATTTTTGTATTAAATCTTGGATTTAGGTACCCACCCACAACTGACTGGGCTTAAATACTTACTATTTCATTTAATACTATCAAATTAGTTCTATTATATTAACAGTCCGCACAGATTTTTTTTTTTTTTTGCTTGTAATTTTACCTACACCTCGTCGACGTCGCGGTCATTAGAGGCAGGAAAGGACTGCGGGCAAGGAACGAGGAGGAATGCGACTATATCTTTTAGAAGGATCCATCCCAGAAATTGTCTCAATAATTGCGGGAAACCATGGAAAACCAAAATTCTGAAGGCCAAAGTGGGGATTCGAACCCGCGTCATCCGAAATGCGAGGCCAAAAGACTGCTGCTGACGCACTATACTCGATCAGTTTGAATGAGACAGGTATTAATTCAAGTAGTTTCCGCAAAATGTTATCGCTATTTTATCTTTTATTGGTGTATTTAAAGACTAGGTCACTTTTAAAAATATTATTTATTTTCATAGCATTCTTCGTAATTCAAGATGTTTCAAATTTAATTTTTGTAGTTGGTAGAAAAGACTATACAATTTAAGTGAATCTCAGCCAACTGAAATGAGTAAATTACTCAACAGCAACATACAGAAATAATGTTCGACAGTAGCAAGTGCAGTTTTTACAGATTCCAAATATATTTTTCACAGTTATCGACGGATTATATTTTTATGTAAAGTTTACCATCTCATGTATTATAACAAAAAATCTCCGAGGGTAAAGTGTAATTATAAAGCAGTGTAAATGAAAAATATAAGTAGGTTATAATTTATATCACAACTTCAGTGTACAAAATGTATTGCCACAACCACGAATGACCTGTACACTGATTTAACAGGAGAAACCGATGAATATGCGTCTGTGAAATACTAAGGAGCTCCGCGGGGGAAGATGTGATACACTGAGATACCTATACGCCGTCACAGTGGTGACGTTACAGGGAGCGTCCATAAAGCACGTAGCTCCATTTTGACCTCCTAAGAACCTACCCATCGCCCCCATGTAGCCCGACGTGGCTTTTGTCTCAATCCCCCCTCTGCCCCCCTTTTCCACATGGCACGTAGATTTTCCCTCTATTGAATCAAGAAGACATTTTGTATGTTTTGTCTGGTAAGGCTATCGTCAATTACGTACGGAGATAATTAAATGACGGAAATAAATGGTCACATGATGTTTTGTGTTCTGTACCTTATTTTAAGTGACAAATAAGACGAAGGAGAAGATACGTGACTTGGCCTGGTACCTTTCACCTCCCCCACGTAGCCCAGCGTATCTTTCCAGGCAACCTCTTCCCCCGTCTCCCTACACCACGTCGCGTAGTTTATGTACGCTCCCTAATGAGAAGAATGAAAGACATACTCTCGTGTCAGGGTAGTTAAAAGTGATCTTCAGCGACGACACTGCACTCCGTCTCGATAGTACGAGACATGGTGAGCTACCTGGGCACTGCGAGCGGATCACATCTCGGCTAGCGAGACTGTTAGCCGCAGACAAAACCGGATGACACCTGAGGCTCGATTCTGGATTGCGCGGCTCACGTGGCGTCGCTATCTTCAATGGCTGGGAGAAAACGGTAAAAATTCCTTCTTGATTTAAACTTAAGCAATCGGTTCCACCAAGTAAAAGTACCAAGAAAATTCACAAATCGTTCTGACTTTATCAGATATCAAAAACATTTGACAAATTTAAATCATTCAAACGCCAATGAAATACTTTTCAGGCTTTGTTAAAATTCATCATTCTCAAGCTATAATAAATTCAATTAAACTGTACATCCATTTTTCATTGGCCCTGTTAAGTTCAGTTATATGTCGAGTGAGTTACTTATAATTCCTAATAATTTTACATATTGATTTATTGATCATAATTGTGTAGTCAAGAAGAAGCTTTCCACAAATAGGGAACACTTCAAGGAGTATAGATAGGAACAGATAAACATATCCATGAATAAATAGGTGACTGCTGCGGTACGGTATTAACTCGTCATTTTATCACCAGGTACATTCTACCCGAGTCTAACACGTAGTAGTGGTACCAGTGAAGTTTTGTCAGCTGTTGCCGTGGACTGATTAACCTTGCCTGATATTTCACAAACTTAGAATAGCCACATTAAGCAACTGTGGAATCTAATTATACAGAAAATAACTACAATTTTCTGTAACAGTTGTAAAGACCGTTAAAATGCGAAATCGTAAAGTCCTGTCCTTTATTTTTACTTATTGGATTTATTGTGTTTTACATCTCGATGCAGCATAGCTCCGGATTTAGTGTCAACTGTTAGCCCTCACTTCCAGTTTACAGTAAGGTTTACATATATCTAAACCCGATTTCACAAAATGTTTATTGAACATGTAATCTTGAAACTTGAAGCGTACTACTTCGTGTCAGAGAAAATTTTATCTCTTTCAGAATTGCTTTCACAAACAAACAGGGATTTTATTTGGGCGCCAATGAAATATATTATAAAATTAATTGAATTTAATTTTAGAAAAGTCTATAAAGATTATCACTACTAAATACCAAACGGGAGGAATAATTATTTTCATATGAATACTGACTTCTAATAATAACTGATGCACATAAAACACAATCATATTATGTCTCTACATTGACTGATTGTTAAATTTTATCTTTTTTTTTTTTGCTGTCGTCAGTCTTTAGACTGGTTTGAAGCAATCATCCATCCCTTCCTATCCTGTGCTAACCTTTTCGTTTCTACATACCCCTTACAACCCACATCTTTATATATCTGCTTCATATATTCTAATCTCTGTCTACCTCTAAAGTTCTTACCTTCGACTGTTCCCTCCACTAACAAATTCACCAACCCAGCATGTCTCAAAATATGACCTAAAAGCCTGTCTCTTCTTCCTGTAAGCTTCTTCCATAAACTTCTTTTCTCACCCATCATTTCCAAAACTCGTTCATTTCTTACTTTGTCTGTCCACCTAATTTTTAGCATTCTTCTGTAGCACCACATTTCAAATGCTTCAAGTTTCATTCTTTCCGGTATTCCTAAAGTCCATGTTTCGCTACCGTAAAGTGCTGTGCTCTACACATAGAGTTTTAAAAGGTTCTTTCTAATTCCTAGATCAGTATTATAATAAAAACAAATGATTGAAATGAGAGGAGAGAAGGTACAAAGATAGGCTAGGGTCTACTTGCTGAAAGTGGGGGAAAGGAGTTGTCGAGAATGAGACAAAAAGAAACATCAAATGGTACAAGAAGAGTAGAGAGAAAATGAACTTGGTCCGTGACACACGTGCGTTTGTGCAAATTGTTTTACCGGAAAACTTGCTTTAAAAAAAATGAAAACTTTTAATGGTATTTCATCATTAATTTCTCTCTTCGTTACTTATTCAGTAAAGAAAATTGCTTCCACCTTATCTCAAAGTACATCACCTAAGCTTCATGCAGGACACCTGTCCTGTTCGATTTGTTTGTTTTGTAATGGCTGCCGAGACCATCAATTTGACTTAGTGCATGGTCTAAAAAGGGGCTACCATTGGTGGTACAATAACGGGCTAGCACTTGACAAGTAAACGCGAAGATTTCAGCACCAGGATAAACGACAAATTTCTCAAGCTTAAACGTCCAAAAGGGTTAGTCCATATGAGGTACCTTCGATACCCGCCATTGTAAAGAAAAAGCAGCTGTGGTCGCAAGTGCGCCAAGACTTGCATCACAACTGGAACTCCTTACAGCGAATCGTTGACGAAAAGTGTGGAGCGTACAGCTTTGAACAACTATCAGATGATTGAGAAAGTGTAATGTGCCTCAGCAAAGATAAAGAAACCAAAATTACCAAGCCAAACCAAGATGCCCAGCAGGTAAGCTGAGGGAAGAGTTCGACACGGAAGAATACTATAGGGTCCCTCCTACTGAAGACGACCTTGACGATGACGAGTTGGCGATTTTTCTGGGGATAAACGTGGTGACAATGCAGCGTACATTTTCTGTGATGGACTGTTTCCAAATGATGGCAGAGGCGAAGTATGGATTCAGTTCTACAAGTGTGAAGGTTGGGCAGAGATTGAATGTGCTAGTGGAAAAAAAAAAAAAAAAAAAAAAAAAAAAAAAAAAAAAAAAAAAAAAAAAAAAAAAAAAAAACCGGAGAGGGAGATTGTAAAATGCCAAGTTAATAAAGTTTTTGAACAAAATTTGATGTTCTTTAATTTATTAAGATATAAATTTCGCTTTTTATATAAGTAGCCCGTATTAGGATCAACTCTTGGAAATCAGTCATTTTAAATTTTTTTAATCCTTTGATTTTGGAAAATTAAAATTCGTTATTGACATTTTGAACCCTCGACTGTCTTCTCTACATTTATGTTAAACGAATAGAGAAAAGTTGTACATCATTGACATATAAACGTTCGAAATTTGATTGTAAGTGATTGTGGTTTTATTAATTGTCTCTTAGATCTTTTATCCCATTGGCCGTTACCAGGTGTGACAGATTCGAACTTTCGTACGGTCGATGCAATTAAGTAACGTTAATTTTACCGTGACGAGGAGTGGTGGTGGCGCGGTTGCAGGTTGTTGCGTTATAGCATCGGGAAGACGGCATCCCGCTGCGTCACTCGTAATACTCGTACATCCGTTGTTATATGCCTTGGTGTGCCAGAACCACGTCTGCGCGCTGTATCAGGTGCTCGCGAAACTTTGCACTTGCGGTAGCGACCGCTGTTTCCACTCGAGTGTACGTCCATACTCTCTCTCCTATTGTCCTACAGTCCTACAGTCCATGCTGCTAGTCCCGTTATCACTGTGGAAAGCAGGTGGGTGGCTACCCGCCGGCCGTCCCAGTCTCAGTCCAGACCACAGCAACTAAATTCTGACCACTCATTATAATCTTCAAAACAATAGATGTATTTAAGAATTAAGTTTTTCAGGCGAATGGCTGATACGAATCCTTTTCGGATATTCTGCCGGATAAGATCTTCTTTCGACAACGTTTCGGCAGCAAACTTCCGCTGTCGAAACGTTGTGGAAAGAAGAAATTATCCGGCAGAATACCCGAGAAGAATTCTTGTCAACAGATGCATTGTCCCTGTCACTGCTGTTCCACTACAAAGTAGATTAATATTATAAATTAATAATAGTTATATAATTTTAATTAATTACCTTTATTAACAATGAAACTCACACAACATTCCGTTTCTGTGACATCTCAGTTGATCTAGTACAATTCGAAAGCCTTTTCGGTATATCGATAATGACAATGGTACAGATTTAAGATGAAGTTTAAACAGGTTATGTGTATGGTATTAAAAAAAAGTGTGGATTTCAAACACAGAAGGCATTAGTAATGCTTTGTAACAATAAACAAAATTACAGACATTTGTTTTACTGTGCACACTCAAGATCACCAAATCCTAGAGTGTAGTAGTATGGCATTGTTATGCTATATCCAGGTACGAATCCAATTATAATGCCTGCAGGCTGCGGGACGAAGCACTTTACCATTTTCCTATTATTGTCACTATCGAACAGGATTTCGTTTTGTACTAAGACATCTGAGATTTCATAGCAACGTTCTCTTTTATCAATACTTCACTGCAAAAACGTTACCTATAATGAATCCTTCTAGAAATTGTCTTTCACCTGCTTTTTCACTAATCAAAAATTTTCTTCAATGGGCAAACTAAATGCTTGGTAAAAATGTCATCCATGAAATACCGTATTGAAAACGGATTAACAGAAATAAGCTGAACAGTTCATCTACTTAATGTTATAACGATACAAAAATTATTTGAATTCTCTGATGGAATGTACAAGTAGGAGTGAAGTTTTTTTTCTAGTGTTTAGCTCTACGTGCAATTGCTCTACATGTTTTAGGTTATTAGTTATATCTGTATAATGCTAATAATACTCGAAATTCGAGAAAAAGTGCAAGCAGGAATGTAAAAATACCGAAAATGTATGATGGGCAAAAATTATATTTGCAGCTTTGAACTTTCAGTAGTCAGCATATTGTAGACCTTTTACAGTGAAACTAAATTCGAACTGCAACCAAGCGTGATGGGTGAGCCACGCATTCGGGAGAGCGCTGGCTCGAATTCTGGTCCGTCCATCCAAATTTGGGTTTTGCATAGTTTCCTGAAATCATTGCAAGCGAAGGCGTGGGTAGTTCCTTCAAAAGTGCAATGGTCGAATTCCTTCCCCTTCCGTCCACTCAGTCCTTTCCCGCCTCTAATGGCCTCGACGTCGAAGAGGCGGAAAGCAATTTAAGAAAAAGGTGAACTGGGAGTCCGTACATTTGACCGTTTTCTGGAAGATACTAGAGAACTCGTAACTTTCTTGTTTAGATCTTGATATTATTATTGCTAAAGATTGTTCTCCTCCTTTCACCTTTTCTACACAGTACAGTCCCATGTACGCAAAAATGCCATCTATGTTATGTTTAATAGACATGAAAATTTAGGCGACAGTCGAATTCCATTGTCAAATTGTAAGATACTGATTTACTTGGAAACAATATTTAATCTATACTAATATTATAAAGCTGAAGAGTTTGTTTGTTTGTTTGTTTGTTTGTTTGTTTGAACGCGCTAATCTCAGGAACTACTGGTTCGAATTGAAAAATTCTTTTTGTGTTGAATAGACCATTTATCGAGAAAGGCTTTAAGCTATATAACATCACGCTGCGACTAATAGGAGCGAAGAAACAATGGAAAATGTGGAAAAAACGGGGAAAATTATTCATCTTTGAGGGCTTCTGTTGCGTGCGCTACGAAAACGGTTCATTCGAATTGAAAAATTCTTTTTGTGTTGAATAGACCATTTATCGAGGAAGGCTTTAAGCTATATAACATCACGCTGCGACTAATAGGAGCGAAGAAACAATGGAAAATGTGGAAAAAACGGGGAAAAACGGGGAAAATTTTGAGGGCTTCTGTTGCGTGCGCTACGAAAACGGTTCATTCGAATTGAAAAATTCTTTTTGTGTTGAATAGACCATTTATCGAGGAAGGCTTTAAGCTATATAACATCACGCTGCGACTAATAGGAGCGAAGAAACAATGGAAAATGTGGAAAAAACGGGGAAAATTATTCATCTTTGAGGGCTTCTGTTGCGTGCGCTACGAAAACGGTTCATTCGAATTGAAAAATTCTTTTTGTGTTGAATAGACCATTTATCGAGGAAGGCTTTAAGCTATATAACATCACGCTGCGACTAATAGGAGCGAAGAAACAATGGAAAATGTGGAAAAAACGGGGAAAATTATTCATCTTTGAGGGCTTCTGTTGCGTGCGCTACGAAAACGGTTCATTCGAATTGAAAAATTCTTTTTGTGTTGAATAGACCATTTATCGAGGAAGGCTTTAAGCTATATAACATCACGCTGCGACTAATAGGAGCGAAGAAACAATGGAAAATGTGGAAAAAACGGGGAAAATTATTCATCTTTGAGGGCTTCTGTTGCGTGCGCTACGAAAACGGTTCATTCGAATTGAAAAATTCTTTTTGTGTTGAATAGACCATTTATCGAGGAAGGCTTTAAGCTATATAACATCACGCTGCGACTAATAGGAGCGAAGAAACAATGGAAAATGTGGAAAAAACGGGGAAAAACGGGGAAAATTATTCATCTTTGAGGGCTTCTGTTGCGTGCGCTACGAAAACGGTTCATTCGAATTGAAAAATTCTTTTTGTGTTGAATAGACCATTTATCTAGGAAGGCTTTAAGCTATATAACATCACGCTGCGACTAATAGGAGCGAAGAAACAATGGAAAATGTGGAAAAAACGTGGAAAATTATTCATCTTTGAGGGCTTCTGTTGCGTGCGCTGCGAAAACGGTTCAAGATACCAAAAAATATGTATGAAAGGATTATTCCTCTTGAAATGATCTAAAAAAATGTCCGCGACAGTATATGTCTATCTTTTGAGATTAACTCACTAGAACCGTTTTTATGGTAATCAAATTTGGTCGAAATTAATGCATTATTACCAATTATTTGTTAGAGTTCTATCAACATAATAATATTAATCTTTATCCAAATAAATGTGTTGTTGATTAAGAGTATTTAATTGTGAACAAAATTGTCTTTGGCATCACTTAATTTCAATGAACATCTTAGAAGATATTACGCGCGGTCGGCTCCCTTCTGAACGGTTGTATGCAGCGAATGCGTAATGAGAATCAAGATATGACATTAACATACAATAATGATATATACAATGATGGACTAATCATAATTGAAGATAAAATTCATGAGATTTGCGATAAATCACTAACCGATTTTGGGCTAACCTGTATCAAAAAGGATTAATTCACTTAATCATCTGGATCCGTTAGAAGTAGCGTTGCGAAAACCGTATGATCTAAATGAATTAAATGAGTATATTACTCAAAATGAACCAAAATTAGTTAATGACCAGGTGACCGCGTATAATTGTGTTATGCGAAGTGTTCGTTTTAATGAAGGAAAAGTATTTTTTTTGGATGCTCCCGGTGGAACCGACAAGACCTTTATTACTAATCTTATATTAGCAAAAGTAAGGTCTCAGGGAAAGCTAGCTTTGGCAGTAGCGTCGTGAGGTATCGCTGCAACTTTATTAGCAGGTGGACGCACAGATCATTCCACTTTTAAACTGCCCCTAACTGTTTCTTTACAGAAAGATAGCGTGTGCTCTATACGTAAAAATGGTCCTTTGGGAAAAGTTTTACAAGATGTCAGTTTAATAATCTGGGACGAATGTACCATTATCCATAGAGCTCATGTGGAGGCTCTAGATAGGACTCTTAGAGATATTAGAAGCTGTGATAAAATCATGGGTGGGATTACTGTTATGTTTGCTGGGGACTTTCGACAAACTTTACCAGTAATAGTAAGGGGAACTAGAGCAGACATTGTAAAGTCTTGCCTTAAAAGTTCCCCATTATGGAAGTTTGTTAACATTTTAAAATTAACTACAAATATGAGAGCACATTTGGGAAGAGGTAGTATAACTTTTCCTTCAAAGTTACTTTTAATAGGAGACTGGAAAGTACCTCATTTTGAAAATAAAATTGAAATTGATCGCGATTTAGGAGAAAGAGTAAGTAACATTGAGGACTTAATATCGAAAGTTTACCCTGAAATCAGCGAAATAGAAAATAAAGATCATCAATGGATGTGTCAAAGGGCAATATTGGCGGCGAGAAACAGTAGCGTGGACGAAATTAATGACCTAATTTTAAGTAAACTTCCAGGAGACATAGTTACCTACACATCTATTGATAACGTAATGGATCAAGAAGATGCGGTACATTACCCACAAGAGTTTCTTAATTCTTTGAACCCAAGTGGCCTTCCCCCATATTCCCTCAAGTTAAAAATAGGTGCCCCAATAATTTTACTTAGAAATCTCAAACCACCAAATTTATCTAACGGAACCCGACTTCAAATTAAATTTCTACGCAATAACGTGATCGTTGCAATAGTTTTGACTGGTCCAGCAGTTGGTCAAACAGTGCTTATACCTCGCATCCCAATGATTCCAAATGATTTACCTTTTAATTTTAAAAGAATTCAATTTCCCGTTAAGCTATCTTTCGCCGTTGCAATTAATAAATCACAGGGGCAAACATTTAAACACGTAGGAATCGATTTACGTCAAGACTGCTTTTCACACGGCCAACTATATGTCGCGTTGTCAAGATCGGGTTGCGGAGAAAACCAATATGTTCTTCTGCCACAAGAAAATAAAACTAAAAATATAATTTACGCAGAAGTACTTTAAAATAATTATGTTCTTTTAAAAACTTAAAAACTAAACTTGCAAAAAATTGTCTAAAATAATAACAGAAATTGAGGTGGACAAAGTCGTGGGTAACTGCTATAATTTATAAAGCTGAGGAGGTTGTTTGCAAAAATAAATATGATGCCCAAAATAACTATTCCACGCGGACGAAGTCGCGGGCACAGCTAGTTGATTAATATACGTAGACCTTCAAGTAGGTATTTCACTAAATGTAACAAACAGACGTTTTCGATGTCAATGCAGGCTATGGTTTCAGACTTGTTAAAAATTCTCTATCAGCATCAACTTTTATGAGACTGGTGTAAATAGACACAAAAAGATAAACAATCCGTCGAAAGAAATCTTGTCAAATTAGTTCATTTTTACATAAAGATGTAGGATTATAATTTATCTGCGACCACGTATCCAAATAATAGTACTCTACTTTTAAAATACAGTTGCGTAATTGTAATGACCCGCCAGTGTCGCTCAGTGCGACGAGGAGAAGTGCACTGCATCGGGAAGGTAGAACGGGCTGAGCACGAACTATGGTCCCCGCAACCGCCTGTGGTGACTGCCGTTTTCAAGCGATCTTCCGCGGTTATCAAGGCGAATCAAGCGACGGTCCTCAATATCTGCCTCATAAAATATACATTTCTGAAACAAAAAATATACTTGTCACATGCAGAACATAGTTATGAATTTCGCAGTCAGATGGCATCGCTTCACTTGCTCCAGTAGTACGTGGTTCTACGACCAGGCAGTAGGTATGAAATGCTTGGAGGTCAGCAAGCGCATGTAGCCGTAAAATCAAATTTGACCATGATAATCATGAGTCTTCTTATTCTGGTCCCTATCCGTTCCGGATGTCGGCAACCATCTTGGCTGTCTCATCTCTGCTGGTTGATGCTCGGATTAACTCCGTAGTTGTCTTGGAGGTCCATGTTCTCAGATGTTTTAAACAAGAAATGAGTAAAATTCATCAAAAGCAGCCGACTCCTAATGATGGGAAAAGATGGTAAAGAAGAAGAAGTTAACTATTGCACCAAAAATATTAAATTTTATTAAAGAACAATAATTCGAGCTAAATTAATATACTTCCATTTTAAACGTTGTCTGTAACAATATTATGAACGATGCCAGCTCAGTACGTTAAATGGTATCACATCTGACTACAAACAGAAATGTCTGTCTTCGACTGGCGATAGCGTCCACAGTACTTACTTCACAGGAAGCAAAAAATTGAAGCCTGCTTTTTGTTTCTCCCAAGAATGATGGTTGTATTAATGTTTTCTATTTTTTTTCTGGTATTTTACGTTACCGAATATTGCCATGATAAATAAAGGAACATAACATAACATCTCAAAAAAGTATTTGTTTGAACAGTACAATGATCACCAAATGTCCGCCACATTTATTAAATCGACGGACATTTCAACCTTGATAGAGAACCACCAACTGACGGAAAATACGTATTGTAAGCAGAAAATAAAAATCGTATTGCCTCTCTGGGCTAATTCTGAGCTGAATGATAATATACGGTGTTAATTTGGAACTACGAGCCACCCCTCTAAATTACAGACTAATTCCCCTGTAGGTATGGAAAACACCAGTCGTCTGCTTAATACGCTTGCTCGAACTAGGAGAACCTTAGTCATTGAATGCACCTGCGGCTGTTGTATCAGAAGCTGTAATTGCGCCCTGGAAGAGGTTTCTTCGGAGTGAAGACAAAGAGCTAGGACGTGAGATGCCGTTGAGCCGGAGGCTATAAATCGCGGTGCGAGCCTCTGAATAGTTCCTTCAGGAATCTCCTTCCTCAGTGATCTCCCGAGATCTCTTTAATATTCGGAGAGGAATTTCTCATGGTACGCTGAGGAATGTATTTTGTGACTGAGGAAGGATAAGACCTGTACGTCTGAAACTTATCGCACTCCCTAAGATCTTACTGCGATGGCAAATTTCCGCTTAAAAATACAACATTTGACGCAGTAATAAGATGTATTTTGGTGTGCGAATGTAACAATGATAGTTTACTTTAGGTGTGCTTAAGTGTTTATATTGGCGGAACAAACAAATGTTGTATACATTATGTCTTCTCAAACTTAAAACTCTGATGACTATTACTACTTCGGAATAATACATTCAAAAATAGTTTTGGTTACAGATTCTGACTCGGTATTTCTTACGTGTCAAATAAATATCTGCAGTAACCTGCACAAATATAGATAATTGGGAGGTAGTTGCAATTAAACTATGTCATGTAAGTGTTTTTTCTTGTGGAGGGGAGGAACAAATTACTTTAACACCACATGCTTTCCAAAGATGCAGTATCCGTTACCCCTTCGTGCATCAGTTTATCAATAGAGTCGGAAGTAGACCGGAGGCAAGAAACGAGAATTAGGTTGGTAATTGGTTCTGGAAGGAATCGTCCACATATTTTCCTGGAATGAATTCAGAGAAATATAGGTCTGTAATGCTGTATCGGAGATCGAATCCTAGTCCTCTGAAATGTTAAACCTGAAAGTTAACTGCTTACGCACAAGGCCTGTTCCAAATGTTATCACGAAATTAAACATTACAGAAACACTGTAAATGGTTTTTATATCATTGGGTTAAAACAAACACTCTTTAAGCGTAGTTTTGTTTGGAAGTTGTTAAGCCAGGCGAATACGGAAGGTGGAGTAATTTGGATGACTCTTTATTACGCAGAGCATCTTTATCGATGGTGAAGGGGTGGTCTTGATAACCGAACGAATGCTTACCAAAACAGCGGAAACCAATGATAAAATAAATCTGTAAAAGACTGCTCCAGGGCTCCCTCTTGCCCTTGGTGTTGGAAACGGCCCCTAAAGGTGGATAAATCAGAAACTATCAACGGCATGGGGAGGCAGAAGGCAACGGGAAACCACTTCATGAAAGCCGCAAAGGGTATCCCGAGAACATGTAATCCTCTCAAATTACATATATCATGATGGCTTCTTCCTGGGTAAAATATTCCGGAGGTAAAATAGCCCACAATCGGATCCCTGGGTGGGAAATACTCAAGGAGGAGTCATCAGAATGGACAGAAACATTCCACGAGTCGGAGCGTGGAATGTTAGAAGTCTGAATAGGGCAGGTAGGTTAGAAAACCTAAAAAATGAGATGGAAAAACTTAAGTTACATGTTGTTGAGATTAGCGAGATTAAATGGAAGGACGCTCAGGATTTCTGTTCTGGGGAACACAGGATAATTAGCACACAAGCTGTCAATGGAGTCACTGGTGTAGGATTTGTAATGAATAAGAGAGTAGGGAAACGGGTGAGAGTTTGGTGGCAGGATTATTTTGATGATGTTAGAAACTAAGCCCGCCTCAACCACGTTAGTATAAGTGTATATACCAATGTCACAGGAAGATGACGATGAAATAGAGAAAATATACACTGAAATTGAAGAAATAATCCAACATGTGAAAGGGGAGGAAAATCTAATAATCATGGGTGATTGGAATGCGATAGGGGGAGAATTAAAAGAGAGGAATTCTGTAGGAAGTTTTGGTCTAGGAGAAAGACATGAGCGAGGAAGCAGGTTGTTAGAATTTTGTAAAAGATATGAGCTAATAGTGGCAAACCAACCAAGAAGTATATACACCTGGAAACGTCCTGGGGATACAGGCAGATATCACTTAGATTATTTCATGGTCAAATAGAGATATCAAGTCCTAGACTGTAAAGCATACCCGGGAGCAGACATAGACTCTGACCATAATTTGATAGTAATGAAGTGCAGGCTGAAATTCAAGCGAATAAGGAAGCAGCATAAGCAGAACAAACTGGAAGTAAATAAACTGAAACAATTTATTACCAGAGAAAAATTTGCAGTAATGCTAGACTTAGGTCTAAGAAGTAACTCTGAAATGAGCTCAACTGAGGACGAATGGAATGCATTAAAGACCGAAATAATGAAAGCTGGCAAAGAAACATTAGGCTTTAGGGAACAAGCTGCCCGAAAACCTTGGATCACAGAAGAAATTTTGGAGCTGATGGATCAGAGGAGAAGGTACAAAAATGTTCAGGATGAAGCAGGAAGAGAGTAATACAGGCCCTTTAGAAAACAAATAAGCAGGAAATGCAAAAAAGCAAAAGAAAAACGGCTAGAAGAAATGTCTGAAGAAGTAAAAAAGGAAATGGTCGTAGGTAAAGTAGATGTTCCATATAGGAAGATCTAACAGAACTTTGAAGAAATGAAGAAAAGAGGTATGAACATTAAAGCCGCCGATGGGAAACCTCTTTTAAGCTCAGACGATAGAGCTAACAGATGGACGGATGGACAAACTGTATGATGGGGACGACTTGTACAATGGCGTAATTGAAAAGGAAGGCGATGTCAACATTGATGAATTAAGAGATCCTGCTTTGATGACAGAATTTAATAGAGATCTGAATAACTTGAAAGCAAATAAGGCAGTTGGAATTGATAAGATCCCTGCAGAACTTCTTAAATCCCTAAGAGAAGAAGGAATCGAAAAATTATTCAAGCTGATATCGAAAAGTTATGAAACAGGAGAAATTACAACTGATTTTATTAAAAATATCATTTTCAGCACTTCCGAACAAAGCACAAGAACATAAGAATCAAGTGGCTGTAATAAAAGTATAGAATCACGAGAAACAAACATCACTTAAAAATGGTGTGAGACAAGGTTGAAGTCTATTCCCGTTAATATTCAACTTGTATGTAGAGGAAGCAATGAAGAAAGTAAAAGAAAAAAATCCATGTGGCATAAGTGTTCAGGGAGAAAAAAATCACTATGCTACGATTTTCTAATGACATTATCTTGTTAGCAGAAAGGGATGTGGATATTGAGAAATTAGTGAATGGCATGAACAAAATACTGAAGAAAGATTTTGGACTGAATATAAATCAAAGCAAAACGACAAAAGTGATGAAATGTAGCAGAAATGATACCAATATTAGTAGATTATATATAAAAATATGATCTAATGCAACTGGAGAAGTGAGTGAATTCTGTTACTTGGGAATCAAAATTACAACCGATGTCCGAAGGAAGAATGATGTTAGAAGCAGAATAACACTAGCATAAAGAGCCTTAAGCATGAAGAGAAATCTTTTAGTTTCAAATATTGATCTAGGAATTAGAAAAAACATTTTAAAACTCTGTGTGTGGAGCACAGCACTTTACGGTGGTGAAACATGGACTTTAGGAATACCGGAAAGAAGGAAAATTGAAGCATTTGAAAAGTGGTGCTACAGAAGAATGCTGAAAATTAAGTGGACAGACTAAGTAATAAATTAACTGAGTTGAGGAAAGAAGTTTGTGGAAGAAGCTTACAGCTAGAAGAGGTAGGCTGGTAGGTCAAATTTTGAGACATACTGGATTGGATAATTTGCTGGTGGATGAACAGTGGAAGGTAAGAACTGTACAGGAAGACAGAGATTAGAATATACGAAGCAGATAATTGAGGATGTGGGTTGTAAGGGATATGTGAAGATGAAGAGGTTAGCACAGGATAGGAAGGGTTGGAGGATACAAGTCGAAAGACTGATGACAGCAAAAAAAAAAAGACTGCTTGTGGAAAGTCGTATAATAAATTTTTTACTTATACAACTCGATGTTAAAAAGATAGTCCCCAGATATCCTAGACAGGGAACGACATTGTTCATACATTACTGTACCTTGTTATAAGTTCTTTTTCATAATTTTGAAATAAGCGGAAAAGCATCCTGTGACATCGACTTTGTATTGGCACTTATTGCGACCTGTCTCATTTTGCAGTAGACTGTTCTTATTTTCTTGTTTTCTATTTAACACGATGTAATTAACCACAGATCTACTACTTTTCAAGGGTATAGTTATTTTATTGTTTCCGATGGCGGAACAATTGTGGGGACAGTTATTTACATTTTCTTCCACTATTAAGACACTACAATTGGGGTCATTACCAAAACTCTGTTTAGCCTTATTGAGGAAATTTCTGATGTACTTTTTTGTATTTCTTTAAAAGATTATCTAAATTGGTGTTATAATACTAGTCGTCATGATGGCGGTACTTAAGGACATTCTAAAATAAGGCACTTACTTGCCTTTTCTGCTGTTTTGTGATAGTAGGTCTCACTTTGACCTATTTCTAGAGTATGGATTCCCGAAGTTTTTGTTTACCATACCCACCTTCCGTCAAAAGAATTGTTCCAACGGGCCCCTCCTTTTTTCTCTCTCTAGCTACTATTCTATTATTAGAAGCGTAAATGTCTATTTCCTCAGTATTTACAATGACATTCCAGAGGAAATTCACTAACTACGTGATGTTAGAATAAAGGTTAAGAGACCATGAAGAGGACACAGTACTTTCGACAGTACCCAATTAGCTTATCGCCCACACAGGCGGCGAAGCTACCTCGTACTTACCCCCCCCCCTTTTTCCACTCACCCCATTTCCCTTTCTGACATGACTTGGTGCCAACCTCAGAGGAGGTGGGGGAGGGGGTGTCCTCCTCCAGTTTTGGAACCTATGCTCTAGAGCGTGCAGATATTTAGGCAAATGTGGATATAATTGGAGAGTTTGCCTAAATAAACATTGGTATTTCAATTCTTAGTCGGTTTCTCTATTCACCTATTTCAAAATCACTTTCCCTCAATTTTTCTTCGGCCCATTTTTCTCAGGAATAAATATTCACATTGAGTATAGACGATAGTAGATTAATATTAAATATATTTTAATGTTTCTAAACTCGTTTATTTTTATTTACGAGTATGAAATTTTAATCTATTTGCAGATCATCTCGACATGATTACAGGAAACTGTTTACAGCAGTCCAGTCTTTCATTGGTTGTCTACACCTGCAGGATTGAAGCTAAATTCTGAAAGAAGTTCCGAAGCTGTGAGATTCGCTCTCTGCCGTCAGTGCAGGATGGATAACTCTTGCTTTCAGAAGGAGAGGGTATATGCAAGATGGGTTCACACACAAGTTTTGGCTATCTCCCAGAGCCCCGCGCCTTTACAAATCCTCCACCGGCCTCTTTACGGACGGCTGTCTGAATAAACATTCAAAGCAGATTCCATTCCTCGCAGCGTTCAGATTCGAGAAGGTCGAGGCAAAAAATATACGACCGCTTCCGCCTTATATCTCAACTGCGGAGGCGAGAAAGGCGCCGACACGTCATATGGTCCGTATCGCATTGGTAGAGTCGCCTGAGCCGGAAATATATGCCTTAATATAATCCAAACCAGGGTAGCAGCTAGAAACCTCTATGTTATAAACTAAAATATCTCGTGCAGTGAACATTAATCATTTTTGCACTAGCGTACTAAGGATTATAATATTACCGTCTTTGTAAATTTGTCTTTAAAATTAAAAAACTAAAATTCAAAACTTTTGTCATCCGGCTCGAGCATTGAAGCGTCACATATCATAATTGTAATATTTAAAAAAAGATAATGGAAAAATATATTCCACGTGTTGATTAATTTATTATTTAATTTGTTGATTTACTTTAATTATGATTTTTAATTAATAATCATTTTAAAATAAGCCAAGTTTGAAGCTTCACAATTTTTCATTTATTGTAAAACACATACAACACTGACATTCTTATACTGAACAGTGAACACACATAATTTTATTTGGTAAGTGGCATTTCAGATAGCATTTTAAAATTTCACTTTGATAAGATCGACTGATAATCTCTTTATTAATAAGTTTCCCTAGCAGGGAGTTTCAGGTCTGTTGAAACTGAAGAGCAATGCAATTGAAGAGTTTTATACAGTGTTTACCAGCTTCTTCAGCTCTCCACTCATCCTATGCAGGGCAGTAGCTTTACCATCCCGCCCATATAAACACACTCTTCAACATAACCGCACTGTATGTGGCGGCTTGCAGGTGATTTCCCTCCCCACCTCCTCCCCAAAAAACGCTTATCTTCTTTAACATATTGTATGCCTTTTTCTTAACGTTCAGATTGCGTAACTAGTCAAGATAATGTAGTGACTTGTTTCTTTGATCACTACGAAGTGTATAGACTAACTGAATATCAACTCAGTGAATGCACCTTAAATACGGAAGAAGTTGTGGATATTTCCTCCAAGTTTGACTACCGGAATGCATGTATCCACATTCTGTTGTCCATTTGATGTCCCGGAGTGATAAAAAATAACTGTATGTTACCACCTTCTTACCACTGCTGTAGTAGTAGAAAGCAGAGCGGTATGACTTCTAAATCCGAAATATGAGACTCACTAGCCTCAACCTCTTGTTTACTACTGTCTGTCTTTAACTCGTAATGCTGCCTGGAAGTAAATAAGGTTGTCATATGCTGGTTGATTTGTTGTTGTTGTTATTTGTGCTTTAGGGCGCGTCAACATCGGGGTTATTACCGCCCTATGGTTGAGAAATGACGTCAAGTTCGGAAGTGATAAAGGCAATAACTGTTGATTATGTTTAACATATCTTCTGTTCATCTTAAAAAAAAAATAGTTAAATTGACACCAAAAAACTAATTAGTGGAATTAAACAGATTGACAAATAAAAGAACATCATTGAACTTCCATTCGAATTTTGTTTTTTCTTTCGTAAAATATTTTATGGCTGACAGAATGTTGAAAATATTTGTACCGGATTTTTAAACTTACTTTTGTTTCAACATAATAACATAAGGTTTTCGATCAGGCTGTGTTTATTCCTACTGCAGTTTCAAATTTTTAAAAAAATCTTCATTACAAAAACTGTTAATTTAATTTATGTTAGTGACATACCTCCCAAACTACTGCTTCAAGGTATAGTGCTTGATTGTGTGGCCAGATATAAACAAATTATGGGTAAGTTAATTTCTACTATCTCAATATTTTTTCCTACGACTTACATTGCCCAAAAAAATTTATCATAAAATATTAAAAATGTAAAATAAGGAAAGAAAACTATTTTCATAACATATATATCAACCATAGACTACTTTGTTTCAGCGTAAAATTTTGGGAAAATAAGTAGCAGGCAATTTCAGTTAATTTTTCTGATGGATTTACACTTTGTTGTCGTTGACGAGTTCAAGGTCATTAAAGCAGGGAAGTTTAAATTACGGTAACTTGGACATCAATAAACCTTATTCTCTCGACGTCAACGCAAAGTTCGTATCTGTATCTGCAGACTGTATCTAAGGATTACTGAACTGCAGAAACTAAGTTGTATTGTTAGAATGCCCTGTGTGAAGAATTGGGGTGGTTAAGTTTCTCATTCAAATTTATATACATTGGGAATCGATCTGATTGCCAAAGGGTGGTGCCTCGAGGAAATACACTGAAGAGCCAAAGAACTGGTACACCAGCATAATATCGTGCAGGGTTCCCGCGAGCACTCACAAGTGCCGCAACACGACGTGGCATGGACTCGACTAATGTCTGAAGTAGTGCTGAAAGGAATTGACAACATGCATCCTGCAGGGCTGTCCATAAATCCGTAAGAGTACGAGGGAGTGGAGATCTCTCATGAACGGCACATTGAAAGGCATTGCAATTATACTGATTAATGTTCATGTCTGGGGAGTTTGGTGGCCAGCGGAGGTGTTTAAACTCAGAAGAGAGTTCCTGTAGCAACTCTGTTGCAATTCTGGAGGTGTGGAGTGTCGCATGGTCGTGCTGAAATTGTCAAAGTCCGTCGGAATGCACAATGGACATGAATGGATTCAGGTGATCAGCCAGCATGCGTATGTACGTCTCACCTGTCAGAGTCGTATCTAAACGTATCAAGGGTCCCATGTCACTCTAACTGCACACGTACCACACCATTACAGAGCCTGCACCAGCTTGAACAGTCCCCTGCTAACATGCAGGGTTCGTGAATTCATGAGGTTGTCTCCATACCCGTACACGTCCATCCGCTTGATACAATTGGAAACGAGACTCGTGAGACCAGGCAACACATCATCAACAGTCGAATGTCGGCATTCAAGGGCCCAGGCGAGGCGCAAAGATTTCTGTCGTGCACTCAAAAAGGGTACACGAGTGGGCCTTCAGGTCCGAAAGCCAATATCGATGATGTTTCGTTGAATGGTCTCACCATTGAAATCCGCAGCAATTATAGGGAAGGGTTGTACTTGTGTCATGTTGAACGATTCTCTTCAGTCGACGTTGGTCCCGTTCTTGCAGGATTTTTTTCCGGCCGCAACGATATCGGAGATTTGATGTTTTACCGGCTTCCCAATATTCACGGTGCACTCATGAAATGGTCGTACGGGAAAATCCTCACCTCATCGCTACCTCGGAGATGCTGTGTCCCATCTCTCGTGCGCCGACTATAACACCAGGTTCAAATTACTTTAATCGTGATAACCTGCCATTGTAGCAGCAGTAAACGATCTAACGCGTGTTTCAGACACCTGTTGTCTTATATAGGCGTTTCCGATCGCAGCGCCGTACTTTGAGTGTTTACATATCTCAATGTTTGCATACGCATACCTATACCAGTTTCTTTGGCTCTTCAGTGTATGACTTTGTATTGGATTTATTTTTACAAATACATTTTTTACAAATCGATGTAGGTCAGCCTGTGGGCGCTACAATGAGAAATGAACATTTAACCTATTTATCCACAACAAAAGGTTTGAGCTGAGCAGAATTATCAACGCTGAGTCAATAGGATCACTATCTTCACTTAGACGAGGTTCGTGAGACAAGCTTCGATTATTGACGCAACACTGGACTCGAATGTTCCGAGCAGTATGGCGAGGTCAGTGGTTTGCCAGGGAATTAGTTGCCGGACAATGCGTTGGCGACTGTGTGTCACGTTACCATTTCTGGATGGCGTCGCGTCGTCAGCTGCGGCGTCGCGATGACGCAGGCTAACGGCATCCACGAAACTTGCACAAACCCACACTCAGTGAGGGAAATGTCCCTTCACCACTCTCTTCCCTGTGACCGGTATGCGCTGCAGGTAGCGTATTCTGGGAACGGGCCATCTGATGGCTTAATATTCTTGACCAAGACTAATTGCCTTGTGTTGAAACTCATGGTGCAATCCACCTTCTGTATCTCGGTGCGTAGTTCGGCCTTTTCAGGGAAATGCTCTCTGCCAAGTGTGGACAAATTTCCATAGTCAATTTGTGAATCAGATATAGGGTAGCTTACAATTTCTCCTTACAAGATTGCATTCTTCTACCGATATGTAACTCTTCAGGGGATGCAGTTGGTGCTGCAGTGAATCGTCTAGTTGAACTACAGTATAAGTAATTTTAATTCCCGTATCTGCTAGTATTTTCCCCTACCATGGACTATTGAACACAGTTGAATGGTCTGAGAGTGTAGTTTGTAGTTGACGACACAATGGGACGTACTTTTCTAGCATTATGTTTAGGGTGCCATTCGTGCTCAGCCGAAATACGGGGTATGATTTTACGTGCTTCGTAAAATCATCCCAATCACAAAGTTATACAGTTTTCCAAATTGGCCTTTCGGGAAGGGGTAACAGTGGAACCGAGCGTGGTGGGTGAGTGGTTAACGCTCTGGTCTCGCATTCTGGAGGGCGTCGGTTAGAATTCCCGTCCGGGCATCCAAATTTGTTTTCTATGGTTTCCCTAAATCACTCCAGGCGAATGCCGGGATGCTTACTTCAAAAGGCCATGGCCGAATTTCTTCCAGTTCCTTGTCCCCAGTCCCATCCCGCCTCTAATGACCTCGAAGTCGACGGGGCGTAAAGCCATAAGTAAAAAAAGAGAGAAAGAAAGTTTACAGTGGTCGACGCATATAAGCTGCCTGACCTGACGTGACACGATTGGCTGGAATTGAACCAAACAACGAGTGGTAGGGTGCTTGACCTTTTCGAATAGGTCATATGTGCGCTACCACAGATTAACAGCACCCATGAACCTAGCACAAAACAGTCCACAGTCCGCTAGCGCGAATGTCCTTTCACCTCTCGCTTTCCTCCGGCCGGTATGCGCGGCAGGTAGCGAATTCCAGGAACCACCCAATAGCGTCCTTTGTCGGGCGATCTGGGGAACTAGCGGTTCGCGGACCGGTGCCACCCTGCTACGGATAGCTATGTGGAGGTGATTTAATACCAAGAAGTATATCACCAAAATTTAATGATAAACTATAAAGCAAGAAAATAATCATTGATTTATGTATATATATATATATATATATATATATATAAGTGCTGTGTCCATCTTCTTGTGAAAAAAGGTTGTAAAGTTTTAAATTTATATACTAAAATAGTCATTAAAGAAAGATTCGTCGTTGGGCCAATTTTGCCTTTCGCCTGTAGTATATAATGTTTATTATTATATAGCTCCTCGTCTCTGTCATTAGACGCCACATATACAGTTTACAAAGCTTCTCGTCCATTGCCTTCGTCTTAAGAGCCACTTATAAGGTACTAATTTGTACTGCTTCTGCTTCCCATTTCATTTCATCACAGGAAGCCATCTATAAGTTACTAGCCGTGTGTTTCTTGATATAACCATTAAAGCCTCACTTGGTTGTTTCATTCTTCTTTAATTAAACTCTGTTTCTCAACTTGATATATTGAACATTATATTTCATTTTTATAACGTTACAATCTCCTTGTACAACAATTTCAAAAGTCTCAGAGGTAATTCGCTTGCACATTGCCTTCCATATCCTAAATACAATACTTTTCATCAAACTCGAATAAACGCAAAATATTACACGAACTAAGAAACAAAAGGAAAAGAAAATATTAACCAATAATATTTGTAAATGAGAGGATACTGTGTTTGCTTATTAGTAGATGTTTGTTTCCCACACTCATTTAGTAGTTTTATATTGTGTTTTTATTTGTACCAACGTGTTTGTATGATTTTACCGCCGTTGTTATTGTGTTGTATCACATTGAAAACAACGGAAGCATAACACTTAATTACTCACATGTGATGCCTTTTTCCTTTTGATATTAAATATACTGCTGACATGTTAAATCATATAGCTGGCAGCAGTTATGTCTTTCCGTCAGTGCAGTACCAGTGTGATTTCAGAACTAGAAAACGTGTATTTAAAAGCGGCAGGATTTTTTCGCTTTCGAAGGATCTTCAAAGAGCAAACACTTTCTAAAAGAGAGAAAGAATGCATCATCGAATTCCAATAGTTGCGACAGTCTGAGCAATCGAGATGGCCAACGAGAAACAATTATGGGGAGTGACAGAATGCTGTCAGAACTGGGAAGACTGCTAACGACACTCAGTCAAGGACAGTACACGGTCGGTGCGTTACGAGTTGAAGTATGACAGTACAGTATTGTCAATATTAAATTAAGTGTCGAGCGTTGAGTAAATGCCATTTCATTTACGTCTACTCTATACAGGCTGATAATTTTTGCACTCGGGGATTGATTTATCATAAAACAATTTAATCAATTATTTATTTATTCAATCCTAAGCAGAAGGTTTGGGAAAATAAAATTCTTTGATCAACATTTATAAAAGAGTTTTCTGTTCCAGTGGGACGCTCGCTGATTATTGTGTCATTCACGAGACCGAACAGAACATTAATATTAATCGTGATACAAGCAAGTTCGATTTGGATGTTGGTACAAAGAACAATTTTGGATTGTATAAAGAAAATAGACCGAATTGTCACTGTGCGAACAAAAAGTCATTGGTCGTCTTATTTTATTTCACCATGGATCGCTTATAAACTCAGATGTGCATAACAGTTATTGTTTCATATTCAGTTCTTCATTATAGGAAAGATATTCTTTGAACCGTGACCACTTCACTCCCGTCATTTTTTGATATAGCGTAATTATTTCTGACTCATAAGGTCAGATGGCGACCTGAATAACAGATCAGCAAATTCATAAAATAATCAGTTCGTAAAAAATAAAATCAACGAAACTCGTAATAGAAGCCAAGCAGCACTGGAAAGAGCTTTCTTTCTGCCCAGCGATCCTGAATTATTTTAGTTGAGAGCTCGATAGTACAGGACAAAATAAGAGTGGCAAGTATCACCTTTATTGATGAATACAAATACATGCTGAGCAAACTATAACGCTCACTCACTCCACTTAAAGCCGTACCTGAACAGCTACCCTTGCAACACCAGGCCAGCCATTAGGGAGCGGGGACCGGCCATAAATTTAGTTCATACACTGCTCTGTGGCGAGATGTAAAGGAAACTAAATAGGTTTCCGCGTAGGGTTGGTCCGCAAATAAACGTGTTCAAGAATACCTATCAAAATCTGAACATGACTGTTGTTAATCCTGCGTGATGAGACCGAGCGTTGTAAGTGAGAGGTAATGTTTGGCCTCGCATTCGGGAGGGCACGGATTTTAATCACCCTCCGATTCCCCGGATTTGGGTTTTCCGTAATTCCCAAAACACTTCAGACGAATGCCGGGAAGGTTACTTCAAATAAGGTCATGGTTCCTTCCCCTACTCCATTCCCACCTCTAATGACTCGAGCCTGGCGAAGAATAAAAAAAGGAAGAAATTAAATTTATGAGTGAAAAATGGCTTACTATTAGTTAGGAAGGATAAGAGAAAGATGTACAAACTTGCTATCGCGCCTGGTGGCAGTTTGGAGCACGCGGGTTATATAATCTGCGTCTGGTCTTCCAGATTACGGTTTTCCATCGTTTCCCTGAATAATTTCATGCGAATACTGAGATGATAGCTTTAAAATGCTATGGCCAAATTCCTTGCCTTCGCCCTATTAAACATCGGAACTAATGACCTCTTCGTCGACGTGTAAAGCTCTAAGCGATAAAAGAATTGCTTTCAATGATTCTTTGTCTCATTTCTTCCTGGATTTATCCAAACCCGTACATGCAGTTATGATGAAAAGCATACCCGCTCCACTGTATAAAGTGAGGCAAAATATACAACGTTTTCAATTCACAATACCGTAATATCATTTCATCTTATTCGTTACAGAGCGTGGAACTGATTGAATGCTTGTGGTGCCCCTGTTACGGCCAAACGTTCCAGAGATATTTCACCTTTAACCGCGCTACATCAATAGTGAAGCCTGGCACTGAATGGCAGAAATGCCAGGAGTGCTTGCTGCCTACCAACAGCAGGAAACTATACTGCGTAAACTAAAACTGTATTTATGTATCTCTGCAATGGCATCATTTAAGCGATAGTAACACTAGCTATTGCTTTTGCAAAATTCTGAAAAGAAATACGCCAGATATTTTATGAAATATAAAAATTACATTTCTAAAAGGGGATTATCATCCTTTAGCCTTGAACAGCTGCCGTCATTAAATTTTCGTTGAAAAATTCATATGGTATGCGATAAACTTTAATAAAATCTTACTGGAGAGCCGCATACATAAAGTTGATCTGTGAAAGATAAGAAATCTCTTCTAAAGCTTCATTTTTTTTCGAATAATCCACGTTTGCGTTAAAATGCGAATTCTGATTTTGTATTCCTGCAGTTCTTGTACCTGCCGAAGATTGCATTGCGTACGTATAACTCTACGGAAGAAATAAACCAATAAATTACTACTCACATCAAACCGTATATTCCATAGCTAATGTCTTTGAAAGTAATTCTTGTATTATTTTGGGCAAAGAAAACTGTATTTCCAGTTGCCGCTGCATTACAATGATTACGCAAAGGACACTGAGTTGCTATTTTTTTTGAAATAGTATAACCGTCTACAAACAAGGACTCGTAGCAAGTCTTAAGTAATGTCAGTTTGAAGATGAGGTTCAGTTTCGAGATCAGTTTGAAGAGTGAAGCTGGCAGTTTAACTTTCCACGTTCATAAGCGACTGTCCAGGACTCCAAATGTTTAGTCAGGCATCCTTTTGGTTATGCTGCAAATGCATCTGCATGAGGTGGAGTCAAGTACAATATGGTATGAAGTAACTCATTATTTCTATTGAATATTAGGTGTTTTCCAAGTAGCAAATACTTTGAAATGTTATTTAATAATACGAGCTTAAAACAGGCCTAAAACAGCAATGAAACTGTTCTAAAAGCTTAACTATGTTTACGAAGCTGGGAGAGATTGATAGTAATTAACTAATGAAGTAAGAAAATTTTTTTTACTATTCTCTCCAATGGCCTCTGGTACACAGTTTGAACGAAGCCACACAGTGCCAATACATAACAACCGGTCACCAACTGGAATTGACTTGGCAACCGTATGTGTGAACAACTTACATTCTTACTGTTGGATCTACTACACAGGGTTATATGCTGAAAACATGTAACTACAAGCCTGCTGCATACTTTATTTCGAATAAAGTTTTTGACATACTTTATTGGTATGAAAAAGTATAACGACCAAAAAGAAAAAGTATAATACGTTGTTATGAAGTACGGTTGGCAACCCTAGTTGTGCTGCGAAAAATGTTGGAGTTAGAATCGCTGGTTAAGCGGAATCTTACACCTTTAGAACTGCCTTGAGCTAACGGACGGATGCAATAATATAAAACTCTAAAAGGAAAATGGCGGATATTATAGTGCATGACTCGGAAATAAATGTCAGTGTAAAATATTCATGTTTTCAGTCATGGTCTACTGTGTGTTTTACTACTATTATTCAACATATAAAATCATGTTACCTTAAATAAATTATTTCTGCCGCAGTTTGAAGCTACTGCTCATTTCGTTTGTTTCATAGTTGAGCTCCATCTAACTGTGTAATACGAATTGCGGACATTCTGATTGTATCACACAGGCATAACTTGATATTGAAGAAAGGACGGTTGTATTAAATAGCTATGAAAATTTAGCAGATATTGGGATTACCACGTAGGTACTCGGGCACCCAGCGGCGTAGTATTCCGGTACAGGTGATCGCAATCGGGAGATAAAACGAATGTGCAACCGCGAATGTGTAAACTGGCTCTTTTTTCAACCTGATGTTGGGTTGTTTACACTATCTGTTTGTGTGGTATAGCGTGGCGCCCTGATCGCGACAGCTTTGTGTAAACACCACGCAGCAGGTGGTGTAATACACGCCCTGCGGCTGTTTACATTCGTTTGCTGTGAAGTATTTGAACTGCTGTGTGTGGAGAACACAAAACAAGCTCTCGAACCATTAAACGAGTCCTACTAATAAATACTATTTTATCTTCTGCATGAATGACAGCGGAAACAAAGTGCTTGGTCGGTGCCTACTTTCAAACAATGAGTGAAAGGAATAGGTTTGCTCTGGGCGAAGCCAAATTTTGCTACCTATCAGCGAAACTGATAATTTGTGATGTTGTTCTTTTCGGTTAACTCGTACCTCTAAGATAAAAAGACAGCGATTCAACAATTATTTTTTTTGTTCTTGCTACGTAATTTTCTGCACATCAGTGCAGTTCGTTATCAACAGTCTATAACAGGCCAATGATTTTCAGTTGTGTAATGAGATGTGGGAAAGAACTGGGAAAGGGAACGGGAAGGAATTCTGCGATTAACTTTTAAGGGAACCATCCCGTCATTCATATGGACTGATTTCGGGAAACCTTGGACACAGAAATCTAGATCCCCTCCTGCCCAGTGCGAGGCCAGAGCATTACCGCTCACCCATCACGCTCGGTTAGTTATTCTACAGCTACTGCTACAATACTTCGATTTTTTACTACCTATTAACAAAAAAATTAAAAACTATTGATAATTTTTAAAGATAAATTGTCGACTATGTATATATATAATCGCTGGCATCCGTTGACGAATGGCTTTGATTGTACAGGAGCCACATTTCCGGCATCAGCATTTTAACTCATTTGTCAGTAGCACAATTTTGATGCGTCCCTAGACCTAAGGTGTCAAGCTGTATACGACAGCATTCGCCAGCTGGTCAAGTTCTTCCTGATAGTGGGTGTCTTTCAATAAGTCTGAAGCAGTTTTACCAATGAGATTCATTCTTTACTGTTTCAGTCACTCGTCTAAAGATGGACATTTAACCAATATATGATACTATCCTCTAAGTCCAGTGCAAGTAGGTTTCATTCGGTCCATGAACGGTGAGATAATGTAATAAATCTTGGGGTGGATTTAAATAATGATCCGCATCATCTATACATATAAAGATGAATGTATGTATGTTTGTTTGTTTGTTTGTTCTTCATACAAATCCACAGTTTTCATCCGATCTCGATGAAACTTTGTACACTTATCCTTTGAAACAAGGAGAAAAATACTGTGTACATTTGGCTGAAAAATTATCTGCATAAATAATAAATGTTGTCTTATAATTCCGAAAAATTACTGAATGGCGATAGACAGATGAGTTGAATATGGAGAGCTCTGTACTGTTCTTCCGCGTAGTTGTCAGGTAGCTTAGTGGTTAAAGCGCTTGCTTACTAATGTTTGGGTCGTGGTCTCCGGTTCAAATCTCCGTGGAGAACAAGATTTTTAAAAATTGTTTTTGATCGTCAGAGTCACGCCTGGGCCGTCGGTTATTCGGATTTAATGTTAAACTGTAGATATCACAAAGTTAGGGGTGCAATGCTGTAGGTGTACACTTTTTTACGTTATATTGATCCCTCAGGGGTGATTGCTGGAAGAATTGGACATCAGCTTGTGAACGCTACCAACGTTCTTGTCATTGTATATATTTATTATTGTATTAGTTGCTTGCCATACGACAAATAAATAAATAAGGGTGATTCGCAGTCAGTTTGTGTGTGATATGTAGTAATAATACCATAAATGCCGAAGTAAGTCTCTGTCTTTTGTTACGTTTTGACAACTAAATGCCTATACCGATATTGACGGAATTTAACAAGAAAATCTGTAGGGAGGGCACAGAACATTTTTTTTTTTTCGGTATGATTAACAGTTGTAGTCACGAAATTTTGAGAACTTATCAAATGGTGATAGAGAGACGGATGTGTGTGTTAGTCTGTAATGCTACGTCGCTTTCTCTAGCTATGCTTCTCGCGCATTATGTTAGTGTATATTGTTAATAAATTTCGTTTAGAGAAAAAAACGTATTATTTAGTATAGATGTCGTTTTTTTTCTGTCATTTTACTTTTTGTCTGCTTAAATGTTTCTGGCACCAGTTTAATTTGCCTTCTTTTTTGACATGCCTTGCGGGCGTAAATTGTAGCTCTAGCAGAGCACGAGCAGCTAAAGTTATTAGAACGCAAGAATCGGATGCTCGTGCTGAAGAAAGAAGAAAATTCCAAGCTGAAATAAAGCTCCCCTTAGTTAACACTTCCCCCCCCCCCAACATCCCCTCACATTCGTTTGTTTTTCTGTTTTTAAATATGTTGGAAATAAATAAGGGTTCTGTCAACTTATCCGTCTATTGCAGCTAAATAAAAAACTTCGTTTTTGACAGACGCGTTTTCGATTTATTCAATCATCTTCGCTGCCCTAGAACAGTTTTATTTACATGTTTTGTTGTTGTTTATAATTATAATCTGTTAAGAAGTGCTAATAGTGTTACATTCTACTTACAGTTTTTGTTTCCTATTTTCACATTGAAGTCTGGGGAAGTTCCATTTCAGTGATTTTTCTATTGCTTTTATGTGTTACGCACATATCCTAAGGTGTCTTTTTATTCGCACTTTCTTTCTTCATTTTTGCAAAAAACACGCTATTGTTTACGCACTTTTCTGTTTGTGTAACCACTGTACGAGCGTTTGTTATTGTTTACATTACTGTGTTCAGAGATGCTTTTAATTTCCGGCAAGTTTCTTATCGATTTTGTTTGTTTTTGTTTTAAATTATATCTATGTTTTAGCGTTGTGTGTGTTTTTTATATACATTATGGAATTGTTTTAAGTGTTTTGAATAAAGTCTGATTCGTGAGGTGAATGTAGTCATTGATTATATTTTTCCCTTCATATATTGCTTTCTGTATATAGAAATTTTCTTGTACTGTCAGCATGTTTTTGTTGTGGTTATTAATTTTCAGTATTTGCATGTCTTTCCATATATCAGTGTGTTCGTGTTTGTTCTCAAGTAGATGTTCTGCAAATATAGAGTGGTTGGTGCACCTTAGTGCCCTCAGGTGTTCTTTGTATCGGATTTCAAATTTTCTCGCTGTTTGTCCTATGTATGTGGCCTTACACTGTTGGCAAGTCAGTTTATATATCCCTGATTGTTGATACTTATTTTCTTCTGTGTTTCTGTTGAGCTGTTTTTGAATGGTATTGTCAGTTCTGAAAGCTATATTTATTCCCATTTTTCTAAAAATATTAGTGATCCTGTGTGTATTTGTGTTTAGGTATGTCATTGTATACCATTGCTGTTTCTCTTTTTGTGTGGTATTTGTGAGTGTGGTTTGGAGAATTTGCTGAGTCTTTTGTGTTTGTTGGTTGTATTTGTATCTTTGTGTTTGAATTTTGTGATTCATCTTTTGCACCATGTTTGTGTTATAGCCATTCTTGGATGCTATCATTAGAATATTGTTTAATTCTGTTGTGTAATTTTCTTTAGTGAGGGGTATCTCATTCATTCGGTGTAGCATATATCTGATAGCAGCCTGTTTGTGATTGATGGGGTGGTTGGAGGTAGCATGGATAATTGTGTTTGTGGTAGTTGGTTTTCTATAGATACTAAAACTATGTCTATTGTCTATCTTTTTAATTGTTATGTCCAGGAAGTGTATCTGGTTGTGTGTTTCTTTTTCAACGGTGAATTTGATGTTCTTGTGTACTTGGTTTATGTCACTGTGGAATTCTTTAATTCGATGTTGTGGTTCATCCAGTAGGCAAATTATATCATCCACAAATTTAAACCAGTATAGTAATTCAAATTGCTTTTCTGGAATGATTATCTGGAAAATTACATTCTCTATGCGATCCATAAAGATTGAAGCCATTATCCCTGATGCTGGGCTGCCCATGGGTAGACCTTCCTCCTGTATATAGTATTCTTTATTAAAACTGAAATAGTTCTATGAAGTGATTAACTTGAGTAGTTCTATTATTTCTGTGATTATTATGGGTGGGATGTTATTCTGAGATGTAAGGTTGTTCTCTATCTGACATATGGTTTCATTAACGGGAATTTTTGAGTACATACTCTCCACATCGAATGATACCATAGTTGCTGTATCAGGAATCCAGATGTTCTGTATGTTTTGTATTAGGTGTGGTGTGTTTGTGATGTTTCTATTTTTGTGGTATTTGTAATGTTTTGTGAGGTGTGTGTGCATGTATTGGGTTAACTTGTATATTGGAGCATTTCTAAAATTTACTACTGGTCTTATGGTAATATTAACTTTGTGAATTTTTGGCTGGCTCCTCATTGTGGGTGCTTTGGGTTTTTTTGTGTAAAATGTGGTATCTCCCAGTCTCTGTCCGTCCAGTTTCTGAACTGTACCACTGGAATTGGCATTCTTTTAGTGTACTTCTCATATAAAGTTTTAAGGAAAATATGTGAAGAATGACCAGAAGTGCATCAGTAGTGGTAGCTGGGATGCTCCTTTTAGACGCTGAGGATACTTTGTTGCTTGCTTCTAAAATTCCTTGCCGGAGACTGTGTGTTAAAGTGCTACCTCCACAACTTGAAATAACTATGTAAATTGTGCGTTATATAATCTGACATTTGTCAGTGGGATTAAAAATCTCCCAATGCTGATTATCCTGGTAGTTCTTGCAGTAACTGATCATTTAAATTCTTGTCCTGAGTCTTATATGATATGATTATATTGCTTCTTGTTGGCGCTAATTGGAGTTTAATTTGTTTATCCCAGCATTACAATGCTATTTGTCTCCACCTCTCTTCTATTATTTCCTACAGATCGCATCAAAATAATGCCTGCGGAAATTACAATTCCTTCAATATATGTCAGGTTATGGAGATACTTTGAAAGACTCAGCCTCCAACAGAGTCACAAAATCATGCGGTACTTAATTGACCATCCGTTGTGGATATTGCGAAGAACAGTTGCTATCTCGTTTCGATGGTGCATTCCTTGAGCTAGATTATTCTGCCCTATGGCTAACAGAAATCTGTTTCTGGAATATCTGAAATAAACTCAATTCTAATGAAATACTGGACCCGTTTTCGCCACGCATCAGAGAAATGTTTTACTGATTTTCCGGTTCCTTTATTTATATGAAATTATTTTAATCGTTTGGCTCTTCAAATAATATCAATAAAACACCGTAACTCCCGTTATACACTAACGCATGATCTTCAATATCACATATTTCTACGGCGACTGAGAGTGTCGAACATCTTTACATCTCACTTCTAGTTTTTATTTTTACCCCAGATATTTTTATAAACTTTTGAGGGATCATTGAAAACCTATTCCTTTCAACTTATTTACGTTGCTTGACTTATTTTACTTTCTTCGGCAGTACTCACATGGTCGTCTACTGTCACATCCTTGCAATATTCATTTGAAAATAATAAGTTTTGAACTCAGATTAAATGTACCGTGCAGTAACACGTGTTTCCCTCGTCTCCGCTGGTTTAATCTCTGCTCTCGCCAAGCTCCATAACGTTCTTAAACTTTTTACTGGAAGAGAAGAAGTAAACTAGTCTAAAGCAGTTATATTATTAATCCTCGATTAACTTAAAGTGGGTAGCTAAGGTTGCGTTTCATCTATCCTAATGTTCAATTTTTCATGCATCGCGATGAGCTACTACATTTGAAGAAATTTGCACTTACTTGTCTCTTTTTATCGGGGTTTGCGCTGCGTTATTTGTTGATATCGCCAACGTTTCGGCACCAACCTGGAGCCTTCGTCAGGGATTCTCTCTATCTGGTATTTTTTGATAAACTTGAACACTTGATTCACTGTTTATTATTTTTCACACAGCGCAAACCCCGAAAAAAAAAAGAGACAAGTAAGTGCAATTTTTTTCAATAATTACGCCTGCGAAAAGTGTGAAATTTTATATAGCTACTAACTTTGTCTGGGGAAGTACAACGGGTTTAGATTTAAATACCGGGCTTGGCGTACTGGCTGTCTTAATTAAGTTTTTAGGCACTTTTCCATAATCACCTAGGGAAGTACTGGGATAATCCATGAATTCCGCCTCATAAATTATTTTTTGTTTTAAAAATATACCCCTATCACACATCACACGTTTCACAAGATGCCAATACTTCAGCTCCTCCAGTAGGTCAGAGATGGCGAACCAATGGCACGCGTGCCGATGATGGCTAACTTTGTTTTGTTCACGTCTTTGACTGCTTCTACCAATTAAGCATAGTTTTTGTGGTTTTTAAACTAATTTCTGCTCCAAGTTTGTTTCAGTTATATTTACACGTATTACAACGACTAGTTTGCGTAATCACGCGTTATTGGTAAGAACAATGGTTTTTTTTTTTTTTTACCTGAATGCAATATGCACAAGTCTAACGGGTGATAAAAACCAATTCTTTCTCTTACGTATCATTTCTTGGCCTTTGTAGTCACCAGAACAGTAAAATTCCTTCTGTGACCATGCATTTCTATGTATTTATGAATTATCTTTGTGCACACTAACTTTCCTAAATGCATATATTTACATACATACATAAACTTGTCAGCGATGTTTCTTCATCCCGGTTGGACCAGAAATTATTAAGTGTTGTGTTTGATCAGTAGACGTTGCGTTGTTCTGATTCCATGTTAAACTGGAGATCCAACCACGACAGAGGTGGAATGAGGGGGGCATATATCTAAGTCGCAACATCACACGAATTTACTTGACTGATATTTTATATCTGATTATTTTTCTATAGGATTTTTTTTTGAAACAAATCGAATTAGTTGACCAGTAATTCAGTAATATGCACAAGTCTAACGGGTGATAAAAACCAATTCTTTCTCGTACGTATCATTCCTTGGCCTTTGTAGTCACCAGAACAGTAAAATTCTTTCTGCGACCATGCATTTCTGAATTATCTTTGTGCACACTATCTTTCCTAAATGCATATACTTACAAACATACATAAACATGTCAGCGATGTTTCCTCAGTGCTTGCTTTCAAAAGTTGTGGGTCCGATCCCGGTTGGACAAGAAATTATTAAGTGTTGTGTTTGATCAGTAGACGTTGCGTTGTTCTGATTCCATGTTAAACTGGAGATCCAACCACGACAGAGGTGAAATGAGGGGGACATATATCTAAGTCGCAACATCACACGAATTTACTTGACTGATATTTTATATCTGATTATTTTTCTATAAGATTTTTTGTGAAGCAAATCGAATTAGTTGACCAGTAATTCACTCATCGCGTATATACTGACGGAATCGTTTAAATTTTCAGATTTTGATTTACGGAACTAATTTCTGTTTCTCTTCATACGATGTTCTTAAAGAAAGAACTTATATTATACTCCATCTGAGGTGATTAGTTAATGGTATACTAATACCTTTTTGTGTGTAATTGTTCCAGTATGTTATTAAAACGTTAAACGTGGTAACAAAGACTCACACCAGAACTTGAAAAAATTAACCAAAGAAATCTTCCCTTCAGATAAGAAATCACGTGACATAAATTTGTTAGTATCCCTTTTCTGTTTTTGAGCTCCACCAATGAAGTAAAAGCGTAAGCTTTCTCTCTCTAGGAGTGACGTACAAGCTTCTCTCCCTGAGCGGGGAGCTGCGTGGTTTTAGCTCCTAATCGGCTTCAGCTGACTGCAGTCGCCTTTTAGCGCGTTGGTTCTGTCGCGGGCCTTTCCGTGTCCTCTTGCATAAACTTAAGTAGCTCTGGCTGTCTGCAGCTTAGTCTCTTTGGGATGCTGCCTGCTAAGAGTGTGGTTTATGCGAACACTGTGCTGCAGACACCTGCCTTTGACGCTCAGGCCCAGGAAGTCGTCTCTTTTGCCACCGTGCTCTGCAGACACCTGCGCTTTGACGCTCAGGCCCAGGAAGTCGTCTCTTTTGCCACCGTGCTCAAACGTTACTCTATTCTGACACCTTTCTGAGGTACTTCAAAACATTGCTATATTTACTGAAGGTTTTGCAAGAATTTCAGGTAAATACCGGCTGATTTCCACATAATGGGCGTCCTCTGCAGCCAGGAAAATGTCTGATACGTCAACACATTTCTTTTACAACTTGAAATGATAACCAGGTTATCATACATTAATTGTAATTATTAGTCATAATCAAAACGTGACAATTGAATATGAAGACCACCGCGTGTGAATTTATGAAAATTTTAAAAGTGGCATGAGCTAGTGCAGTTGGGGCATGAAGCATTGATTATGGCAATACTGGAAAGATGCAGGTACCTGAATGAACGGTAGCAGTTCTGCGGACAATTGAATCGGCAATTTTAGAATACAAAGCGGGAGGGGTAGGGAGGGGTAGGGAGGGGTAACGGAACAACCTCCGCCCAATCTGCCCATTACTCATGAAGTATGTTGCCAGAACAGACACCGTATCACTGACGCCAATGTCACTTCACGTGATTGACAAAGCCATCAAGTAGGCAAGACGCTGTGACGCACAGTTACAAAATCCTGAAATGGTAACTGTATGAATGTTATGCGCAGACTACTAACAAATACAGAATTTTTTTCCAATAAATATTACTAACTTCTTCTTCTTATAATGTCATATCCGATTTAGGGTCACCCCTCCATGGGAGCTCCATTGGGAACATTAATTGGGATATATTCCCGTGCCGTTGCACAGTGCTTGTTCGTATAAGTTACTCTAGGTTTGTATGATGGTGATAGTGTGTGTATTGAGTGTTGTTTGTGTCGTATGAAATGAGAGATTAAGAAGGGAGAAGGTGAAACCCGGTGCAGGCCCATTCAGCCCTACTCTTCCGAAAGATCAATAGGGCCTCCAACGTTCATGTCCCCAACCGACGGGCGAATCATCATCAATAGCTGCATGCTCTCCCTCCATATGCATTGCTTAGATGTTTGATATATAACCCAGGGCTTTCACCCATAATCTGATGTACCTCCACCTATCTACCCAAGTCCTGCTAGCCAAGTCCTCCTTCATTAGGACTCTAACCAGCTCACACCTAGCTACCGTCCGACACCACACGGTGCTGCAACCAACTGAACCAGCCGGTCGAGCTTAATAGTAACATTGGTGTACATTTTATATGAACACAGGCAAATCTTCTACAAGAGAATCACCGATTGTCTGACTTATTTTGGAAGTGGGAGACGAGGTGAGAAGAGCTACGAGAAATGTTACCGAACGGGGGGGGGGGGGGGTGAGCTGTTAACGCCCTGGCCTCACATTCGGGAGGACGCGGGTTCGAATCCCCGTCCGGCATCCATATTTGGAAATCCCAAACCACTCCAGGGGAATGAACGTATGCTTCTTTCAATAGATCATGGCCCAATTCCTCCCCATTCCTTGTCTCCCTTTCTTTTACGCCTCTAATGACATCGACGTCGACGAGGCGTAAAGCCATAAGAAAAAGAAAAAAACAAGGAATGTTAGAGTAGGCACTGCGCCTGCAATCCCGGCTTCAGAGTCCACTATGGCAGCATTCTACTTCTTAGTTCGATCTGGGAGGTATTCGATTCGATGCTGGTCCGTACACAGAAACTGATTTCAAGAAGACGAACAGTAGGCTTTGAAGAAAGCTTACGAATCAGTCACAGCATACTTGGTATTGGAAACGTAAGCCTACGCGTCATAAATTGTTGGAAATAACAGAATATTTTTAATTTTGTAATCACAAAACTACAGTGTTGACTTAACTTAGTGAGTTTACACGACCAACCAGCCAACTGTACCAAAACTGGTAAATATCATAAATGTATCTCTAACAGTTGCATAAATGTTAACCATGGACCCTATGGCGATTCTTGGAAGAGATTTCACTCACTACTGAGCTAACCAATTATTAAATTTTGCTAGAGGTTTTGAGTAAGCAATTTGTGGCGCCCAAATAATGAACTTTAACTTTCAATTTACGGATGGTGTGTGTTACTAGCTTTTGGTATGTTATTATTGTTTAATTTATCACTATCCCGCACACTATGTTGTCAAACATCATGATTTGTAATGGTTGTAGGGTTTGTGTTACGTGAACCCAACTCACATGTTTTGTTACAAAAATTGTTCCTTTGAGATTTATTTTGCAATTTTTGATAATTTCAATATATACTAGATGGCACGTCAAAAATTTTGCAAATAAAATGCGATGGATAGTGAAGTTGGTGAGGAAGGTTGTATCAATTATTTATTAGTTTAGTACAATAGGTACAATACATAACAAAATACTTACAACATGTTATGAAACAATTAGGAAAAAGATTTGGACGCATAAAGCATAAGTATGACAAATTTTTATCGGCCATAACGGAATAAAACAGCATATCAATATCTCTGTGATATTGGTTGCTGTGATCATAGCCCATGAGAAAATTTCACCAGTAAAATTTTTACATAGGAATTGTGTAGTAAAACAGAAATGTTTCTGTTAATAGAAAAAGTATCCGAAAAGCTACTTATTGTATAAAAGTTTATTGATATCTCAGTGACATATGGTGCTTCTATCTATCGGTAACACTGTTAATCCTTGTCGACGCCAATAAAGAAATTTATTGGTATCTCTATGATATGTTCTGCTGCTATTTAGCTGCCTGGATGATAACTGTGTCTCATAAGTGCGACCTTCATAATTATTACTGTTTCCATTTAAGCGTCAAATTCCTAAAAATTTCTTTCTTACTTTATGATATTACCTAAGTGGAGACCTTAGTCTTTAAAATGATATCTCATTTTTCGATTTCGGTTTGGTATCAAGGGAGGTAAATGGATCGTGAAAAAAAAAAAAAAAAAAAAAAAAAAAAAACACGTTGTAGAAATATTTGATATTTTGACGCCTTATTGGTCAAATTCAGAAAAACTCCTTTTAAAAAAAAATATTATATGACCAAAGCGGAGAACTTAATAAATGGTACCTCATTTATCGTTTTAGGTTACGTATGAAGGGAAATAATGCCTAGTGATAAAAATACTCCTTTTAGAAATAATATTTATGATTTCTTAATCATAAATACAGCAAGGTATTATCAATGTGGAGTCACAATCTAACAAGATATCTTTTTATCTATGAATGATTCAACCTCCATGTTCCATGATATCCTCCGTCTTCATTTATTACAATTAAAAAAATCAGATGTTACAATTATCTAACATATTTTTGTTTATCAACATGAAATTTTCTATTTTAAAAGTAGAAAATTCCATAGATTACTCAGGAAGTCTCTTCTTGAATAACCACCGTCTAGTTTACCTGTAATTCTATCCACGTATCTTATGTTTATACAGAACATTGATTTAGAAGCGCGGTTATTAAGCAAAAAGTATATAAATAACAGCAGTTATAGGCTTAACCACAGACTGCAGCAAAAATTAATTTTTGAGATCCAATTGGCAAACGGGAAATATAATAAAATTTGACACACATTAATGATTTCCCCGTTAGTAATGAAGTCATTGCTTATAACTTTCCGATATTAGTAAACCCGCACTATTGATTCCCTCCTACTACATAGCAATTTTTAACAATTTTCAGACAAATGTGTATCATTTTCAAACGGAATCTAAAGAAAATAATGGAATAAAATTCTTAAAATGCTCTTGTCATTATTCTAAACTTTTTAGATATTTACAAAATTGATTAAAAACTAATCATTGATGACAAATTTTTCTGAGGTAGGGATGAACACAGCCGTAAATATTGGTTGCCCCGAAGTACTAAATTTCAAAGAAATCTAGAATTATAAACTAAAGGCGATTGAAATACTACGTACAAGCTTGGTAAACAGTAAGTAAAGTAGATTTGTATGGTCTTTTGGCTTGGTTACAGAATTTTAATTTGTCGGGAATTCTTTCGCCTTTGTCGTGACAGGACCTACAGCTTAACTTCGAATCCGAACCACGGATTGCTAAATAGTAACATTAAGCCTTGGCGTAGTAGAAAAGAATCAGATTAGCGCTAAAGAATCAATAATTCGGTTTTACTTGGCTTCCCGAAACCATTGCTGGCAAATACTGCAAAAGTTGCTTAGTATAATCCATGGTAGTTTTCTATTTATTGTTACTTATCAGTCTTATCCGAGCTCTATTAATCCTATACGGCAATAAATGAAGCTACCATGTTTTGTGTCCAAAATAATACAATGCTTTATAATTGATGTTTCATGCGCGCGAAGTAAAACAAACTTTTATGTTTTCCGTATTTCGAACCTATAAGCTTTCATGTGCCTTCAGTTGGAAGCGCTGATGGGAGTTTCTGTTTTAGGTGATATTTCCCTGGCAGTACGTTTCTTACTTCCCGTGGAGCGGGAAGTTGCGTGAGCGGATGTGCGCGGCCATCATTTGCAGGCATCCTGACGCAACCAGCAGCGCGCTCGAGGTTCGGCGTATCTTGGGGGACATCTCTCTCTCTGTTTGTTACGTTTTGGCAACTCAACGGCAAAAGCAATCTTTATGAAATTTGACATGTATTATTATGAAGGACAAAGGATAATTTTTCACTATAAAAAATATATTTTGTAAAAAAACAAAAATGAAAACTAACCGTAGGGGGACAGACGGATCTCATGTGCAATCGTACGGCGCAGTGCACTTTCGAGCTGGCGCGCGCTGCCGTGTAGACATCTACTCCCTCGCACTTACTTGCGCAAACTGGTTTGTGCGGATAAGCGCGCAGGCGAGACAGATCATGTAGCTGGACCATAAGCCTCTTAGTGTTACAGCGGTCACCCAGTCCTTTTTCTCTGTAATCTATTTATAAACTTCATGTACAGATACGATTTATTATTTACTATAAATGTGGATCTGCGCTGGCTGCACAAGATTATTGTTTTGTGTTTCTGTATAGCTAGCTCAAAGCTATATATTTCAGGGAAGGACAGCAAAACCAGAAACTAAAAAACTAGAGTACAAGACGGTATTGGTATAAGATGTTCCCAGAAACTGACATAGTTTTAAACCACAAGAGTAACTGTGGTAGGTTGTTCTCTCCGCCCCCCCCCCCCCCCCCCCTCTCCTCTAGTTTGTTGCTGCTTTAAAACATGCATCAAACTGGTTTACTTCATGGACAGGTTCAGTGGTAGAATAGTACTGTGATGTCTGCCCTGCCATGTTTTTCCGATTTCATGCTTTTGGGTACCTTTTATGTAACTTACATCTTTCTATATCCAATTCCAGCAATAAAATTCTAAGTTCACGCGCATGAAGTCGGGGGTATCAGCTTCTTTCTCGTAAGGGAATTCTTAGCTGGCGCTAAACTAAGGTGTCCTACTATACGATGAATTACAAATAAGTTGTAGGTAAACCATGATTTCTTCAAACATACTTTTGATTAAAACATATATAACTACTTCTGTTTCTGGCTACTCTCTCGTTTAATTGCTACTGGGTTACAGACGCTACAGCACATGACTAATGAGAACTAATTATTCGCTCCATACCTCCTACATACTATTTTTCTTTTACTTCCTTTAAGTTTGCAGAGACTGAGTGAAAATTTATTTTACAATTTAAACGCAGCAATTAATATCTCTGGGATTAAGTGAACGATCTTTGACATTTGCAGTTTAATTTTACTTCATTCTTTAAAGACATTGGAAATGGTAGATGCAGGATAGCACTGTGATTCACCTAATGACACTATAGAAAAAAATGTCAAGATTAGTCGATTTGTTGTTTGGTTGTTAGTATCTGGAAAAGCTGTACACGACTGACAGTTAGCTCTAAATATAGCCTTGTCGTGAAGTATATGCTGCCTTTTAGTTTTAGCACAAAATAGTTAGTATGTATACATAGCAAATAACGACTGTGGAAAGTTTTGATTATTACAGTAATTCCAGTAGTAAAGAACTACAGAGAAAAGAAAAGTCCTCAGAATACAGAATATCTAAAGCTATTCTAAAAATGTTACTTTCCTTTGGCCATGACAACGTCGAGGTTATTAGAACCGGGAGAGGATGCGGGCTAATGATGGCTTTTTAAGTGACCATTTGTCTGGAGTGATATCTGGATGGCTGGACGGGGATTTCAATCCACGTGTTCCTTAACTGCAGGCCTGGGCGTTAGCGCTCACTCACCAGACTCGCTTCTATACTACTCGAATGGGTACATTACTCTCATTTAAAACTTAACCGTAATCTCTTTTCCACTGATTAAAGTTGCAGCTTCTGAAAGCAACCCCACTGTTCACTATTGTAATACAGGAATATTCTGTCAATTAAATGAGACTCCACGCCTATTCAGTCACTACAGACAGTTTAGATTTCCCCGTATCTGCATCAGAGTTCTGGTATTTGTGTCCTGTCACTCCCAACAAGTTTTCATGTTCGTTACAGCAAGAATTATGAATTGAATATCAGGTGTACCCGGACTCGTGCCGGAAATTCCATTTCATGGAATACCCTAAATATCCAATATTACGAAAAAGTAATATCGGATTTTTATGTGACAGATTATTGGAGAATTTCTAGCATACGCCTTTCACAAGGAACACACAATTCAGATGTGCCCCGAATTCCTGAATTTGGTATGAATTTGTTTATTGCAGTGAAAGTGACTTAAAAATTCAACTGCGTCTGGTCGCAGTTTCTGCCATGTGACATGGTTGGCACTGCTATGTAGATGGTAGATCAATATTTCATAACGAGTGGTTACTCAGTCACTTATACTGTTCGCCGTGCTACGTCAGCAGATTTTTTTCAGACAGATTGTGATTCTTTGTTA
>CM061920.1:178578873-178596645 GCA_031002005.1 Vandiemenella viatica | reverse complement strand
GTTGATCCTGGTGCTGAAATCTTCGCGTTTACTTGTCAAGTGCTAGCACGTTATTGTAGCACCAATGGTAGCCCCTTTTCAGACCATGCAGTACGTCAAATTGATGGTCTCGGCAGCCATTACAAAACAAACAAATCGAACAGGACAGGTGTCCTGCATGAAGCTCAGGTGATGTACTTTGAGATAAGGTGGAAGCCATTTGCTTTACTGAATAAGTAACACAGAGAGAAATTAATGATGAAATACCATTAAAAATTTTCATTTTTTTTAAAAGCAAGTTTTCCGGTAAAACAATTTGCACAAACGCACGTGTGTCACGGACCAAGTTCATTTTCTCCCTACTCTTCTTGTACCATTTGATGTTCCTTTTTGTCCTCATTCTCGACAACTACTTTCCCCCACTTTCAGCAAGTAGCTCATATTTAGACCCTAGCCTGTCTTTGGACCTTCTCCTCTTCTCATTTCAATCATTTGCTTTTATTATGATAAAATTTAACAATCAGTTAGTGTAGAGACATAAATATTATTGTGTTTTATGTGTATCAGTTATTATTAGAAGTCTTAATTTCATATGAAAATAATTATTCCTCCCGTTTGGTATTTAGTAGTGATAATCTTTATAGACCTTTCTAAAAATAAATTCAATCAATTTTATGAAATATCTCATTGGCGCCCAAATAAAATCTCTGTTTATCTGTGAAAGCAATTCTGAAAAAGATAAAATTTTCTCTGACACGAAGTAGTACGCTTCAAGTTTCAAGATTACATATTCTATAAACATTTTGTGAAATCGGGTTTAGGTATATGTAAACCTTACTGTAAACTGGAAGTGAGGGCTAACAGTTGATACTAAATCCGGAGCTATGCTGCAACGAGATGTAAAACACAATAAAACCAATAAGTAAAAATAAAGGCCAGGATTTTACGATTTCTCATTTTAACAGTCTTTACAACTGTTACAGAAAATTGTTGTTATTTTCTGTATAATTAGATTCCACAGTTGCTTAATGTTGCTATTATAAGTTTGTGAAATATGAGGCAAGGTTAATCAGTCCACGGCAACAGCTGACAAAACTTCATTGGTACCACTACTACGTGTCAGACTCGGGTAGAATGTACCTGGTGATAAAATGACGAGTTAATACCGTACCGCAGCAGCCACCCATTTATTCACGGATATGTTTATCTGTTCCTATCTATACTCCTTGAAGTGTTCCCTGTTTGTGGGAAGCTTCTTCTTGACTACACAATTATGATCAATAAATCAATATGTAAATTTATTAGGAATCATAAGTAACTCACACGACTTATGAATGAACTTAACAGGGCCAATGAAAAATGTATGTACAATTTAATTGAATTTATTATAGCTTGAGAATGATGAATTTTAACAAGGCATGGAAAGTATTTCATCGGCGTTTGAATGATTGAAATTTGTCAAGTGTTTTTGATATTTGATAAAGTCAGAACGATTTATAAATTTTCTTGGTACTTTAAGTAGGTGGAACCGATAGCATTAGTTTAAACCAAGAAGGAATTTTTACCGTTTTCTCCCAGCCACAGCGGATAGCGAGGCCACGTGAGCCGCGCAATCCAGAATCGCGCCGCAGGTGTCATCCGGTTTTGTCTGCGGCTAACAGTCTCGCTAGCCGAGATGTGTGCCGCTCGCAGTGCCCAGGTAGCTCACCTTGTCTCGTACTATCGAGACGGAGTGCAGTGTCGTCGCTGAAGATCACTTTTAACTACCCTGACACGAGAGTATGCCTTTCGTTCTTCTCATTAGGGAGCGTACATAAACTGCGTGACGCGGTGTAGAGAGACAGGGGGAGAGGTTGCCTGGAAAGATACGCTGGGCTACGTGGGGAGGGGAATGGTACCGGGCGAAGTCACGTATCTTATCCTTCGTATTATTTGTCACTTAAAATAAGGTACAGAACACAAAACATCATGTTACCAATTATTTCCGTCATCTAATTATCTCCGTACGTAATTGACGATAGTCTTACGAGACAAAACATACAAAATGTCTTCTTGATTCAATAGAGGTAAAATCTACGTGCCATGTGGAAAAGGGGGTCAGAGGGGGGATTGAGACAAAAGCCACGTCGGGCTACATCGGGGGATGGGTAGGTTCTTAGGAGGCCAAAATGGAGCTACGTGGTTTATGGACGCTCCCTGTTACGTCACCACTGTGACGGCGCATAGGTATCTCAGTGTATCACATCTTCCCCCGCGGAGCTCCTTAGTATTTCACAGACGCATATTCATCGGTTTCTCCTGTTAAATGAGTGTACAGGTCATTCGCGGTTGTGACAATACATGTTGTACATTGAAGTTGTGATATAAATTATAACCTACTTATATTTTCCATTTACATTGCTTTATATTTACACTTTATCCTCGGAGATTTTTGGTTATAATACATGAGATAATAAACTTTACATAAAAATATAATCCATAGATAACTGTGAAAAATATATTTGGAATCTGTAAAAACTGCACTTGCTACTGTCGAGCACAATTTCCGCATGTTGCTGTTGAGTAATTTACTCATTTCAGTTGGCCGAGTTTCACGAAAGTAGTATAGTCTTTTCTACCACCTACAAAAATTAAATTTGAAACATCTTGAATTACGAAGAATGCTATGAAAATAAATAATATTTTTTAAAAGTGACGTATTCTTTAAACACACAGATAAAAGAAAAACTAGCGATAATATTGTGCGGAAACTACTTGAATTAATACCTAAGTCTCATTCAAACTGATCGAGGATGGTGCGTCAGCAGCAATCTTTTGGCCTCGCATTTCGGATGACGCGGGTTCGAATCCCCACTCTGGCCTTCCAGAATTGCGTTTTCCATGGTTTCCCGCAATTATTGAGGCAATTTCAGGGATGGATCCTTCTAAAAGATATAGTCGCATTCCTCCTCGTTCCTTTCCAGCAGTCCTTTCCAGCCTCTAATGACCGAGGTGTAGATGTAGGTAAAATTACAACCAAAAAAAAAATCTGTGCGGACTGTTAATAGAATAGAACTAATTTGATAGTATCAAAAGAAATAGTAAGTATTTAAGCCCAGTCAGTTGTGGGTGGGTACCTAAATCCAAGATTTAATACAAAAATACATGCATAAAACTTTGGAGAAATTCTGAAAGGTTAAAAAGCTCAAGAAACATAAGCTTTCATGTAACTTCAAAAACAGAAATTTTTAACGTTTAAAGTGTTCCACATGCAAAAAATAAGATACAAACGTACCTTAATCACGATTTGTACCGTCATTCTAACGAACCAGCAAATTTAAAAAAAAAAAAAATATGATAGAATATTTTTACCAAATTGTATTTTTGTTCCGATTCTACAGTGTATTTCAGTAACGCGTACGACTGAAGGTCGGGCCACACTAGACCGAGCCGAGCCCGCACCGTCACCGTAACGATACTTTTATTATTGTTGTCACTCACTCGATTGAAGTGATTCAAACGACACCGCGTGTCGGCCGACACTCGGCCGTGTGTTGGCCGACATTAGTTTGGATTAAATTTAGACGGTGGGAGTCTGTGTCGGGCTGCTGTGGGGCTGGTCGATATGTAGAAGCGTATAGAAAGACTTCGTAAAAATTTCCGGTCTTTTACGACTAATTGTTGTTATAGCGTTACTGATTGCCTTAGAAAAGTATCTTTTTTTTCATCTTCACTTTAGGTTCATCAGATGTTCGTAAAATGTAGGTACAGTTCTTGAATGTTCGCATTAACAATTCAATGCTTTGCAAGCGGTTAAGGTCAATTTTAAGGCCTGTAAAAATTGCACCCGAGATCCGGATTTTGAACTGTGGACCTTCCGTACCCAAATCACACGCCGCAAGCATCTGAATCTAGAAGCACTGAAAAATATGTATTCAATAATATAAAAGCATATTTGTGTTTTGCGATAGCAAAAATAAATTATATAGAATAAAAGTACGTTTTTTATTGTGTTTGAATATTAATTTTTGATTATATCCGGATTTTTCTCTTGACTCAGATGGTTACAGCGTACGATTGGGGAACTGATGGTCCCTGGTTCAAATCCCTGTCTCAGCTGTAATTGTTACGGGTCTAAAAATTGACATTCACGTATGGCAAAACTTTGATTTGTTAATGCTAAGAGGCTAGGACACTCCGTGGTTCGAATTTCACGTTGAACTATAGTTTTCCTTTTCAAATTAGGTGACAACGATGGAGGTGTACCTTTGCGGTCTGCATTTAAATAAAAATGTATAATAATCTTATTTTTTGTTAAAATAATATTGAGTGAATCGAAAGGAACCTCAACCAAAACAAAGTCATTAAATATGAAGTGACTGACGCTTGACATTTAATCTTGACTATACAGAGATACACGAGAATCTTTCAAGCCAGTACAGTGTGAAGATCATTTGTTAAAACTGCTTTAGAATACTATTTTTCTCCATAAGAGATCAAACAATTAGGAGATAACAGAAGTCAGACAAAAAAAGTATTTTAATGTACTTTTTTACTTTCGCAGATTATAAAGTATAATACTCTATAATAAAGTGCGGGTGGTAGCCGCAGCTACGATCCCCAAATCACTTTTAAGGTAATTTTTTAACATTAATTCCATGAAACAGCCAAGTGTATACGTTAAAGGAGACTGAAGACAGAGTAGGAACCCGTCCGTCACACGGCCGTGCTACGGACCAGTGTGGACGCGAGGGGGGGCGAGCCGACACTCGGTCGAGTGACGGTGCGGTGACGGCGGGACTCGGCTCGGTCTAGTGCGGCCCGACCTATATTCGTAATTTTTGCCATAATCAAGGTGGAAAGTGGTTGCATGTTGTGATGAATGTTGGATCTTGTGTGGTCGTTACAGCTGGAGACAGGGTTTCGACTGGTTGTGCATACCGCCCCTATTATAGCCGCCTTAACCTAACCCGGCAATCCTACCGTGTATAAGGAAACTATAGTTGAACTGGTGGGGGAGGGGAAATTTTTGTTTATTTTTTTATTTGTTATTGGCAATGGGCCATACAGCCATAATACAGCTTATGAGTATTGTTTTACAAATATGTCCATAATACAATTCTTAAGTATCTATCACATATAGTACATGATCACTATTGCCATACAACATTGTTAAGTACATAATTCCAGTTAAAAGATAACTGTCAATAGTTGGAGAAACTAATGTTCATAGGCATCTATACGTTCAAATGTTCATCTCACAGTTTTTTAGAAATCTGCATAGCAGTGTGTAGATCCTGGCGTCGTCGGTCGCAAGGAGGTGTGACACTTTTGTTGGTTGGCCGTGACCTAGTTTTGCAAGTTGTTCTATTAGGTCTGTGGTGTTGTTGTATCTGTTCTTGCAGCCGAACAGGATATGGTCCATGTCCCCTATGCTCGTGTCGTCGCATCCGCATAAGGGGCTTTGCGCTATGTTTATTCTGTTCAGGTTGTATTGTGAATACATTGTACGGTGTGCTTACGGTGTAAGCGTGAGTACATAAAAAGGGAGGGGGGATGATTATAAAAAAAATAATTAATATTGACTTTAAATATAATAAAGGTTGCATGCGACACAAAACCTCAACACATGAGCAAAACCAGCATAAAGAAAATTTCTAATTCTATCAGGCATTAAAATTTTAAAAGCACTGACTCGAAATTTACTTTTAAGTTAATCATGCTTGATGCAAGTGAACAAAACATTTATTTGAACAACTGATTGAAAAGAAAAACATCACACATTTAAATTTAATTCAAGCATGGCAACAAATTTTAACACACAATTTATTCTAAAATAATAAAGAAATCGACATAGGTCACATCCATGGATTTTCAGACTTGTAAAATTTTCGAAAAATTTCGACTTGGGAAATTAATTAACCAACATTCGTCTGCGCCGAATTATAGCGTCTTACAACGTATTCGAGCCCACACGTTGGTAGCGCCAATTGTATTGTGAATACATTGTACGGTGTGCTTACGGTGTAAGCGTGAGTACATAAAAAGGGAGGGGGGATGAATATAAAAAAAATAATTAATATTGACTTTAAATATAATAAAGGTTGCTACAAGGTGAACTAGAACCATGTACTTTACACCAGAAATAAATTTGATTTATTGGATCTTAAGGATGATACAATGCCAGGTAACATTTAACTTTACGTTAACCATATTTCAAACGCAACAAGCTATACCTGACAGTTACATTCATAGATAAAGCAAACATAAAATTGAAATTAACTATTTCAACAAAGAACAAATGAACATGTTATCAAAACGGCAACACAGGCCAACATATTGATGTTAACGTTCACAATGAAAGGGGAAAACCCATGGGCGCCAGCTTAAAACAAGAAAACAAGAAGAAGCACTGTCTTGCATTTAATACAAACCTGCAAGGTGCTAAAATTGGAATTAATCGTTAAATCAGCTAGCTCAGTGATTTATTTAGGACGGTAAGAGAGTCTGTCTCAGGGCCGCTTAAGGGTTCACAAGTCTATCAAAAACCCACTGGAATGTGACCGAATGCTTCGTTACTTTACCCTGCATCGACGTGAAAAAATGTGCGGCAGATAATGCCACAACTGCTGCGAAACCAGGATGGTGGTTTCGCCACGTTCCACAATAACCCTCAGGCTATGGCAGGCTTGCCATATAATTTCCCACTCTCCTGATCAAGAAAGTACAAGTCAATGTAACCGGACCCAGTCACTCATGGCTGGATGTGAGCGTGTTGCCTTCAACACGTCTGCTCGGTAGTCGGTCCGGACTGCAAGTGCCGCTTAAGATGGCTTCTTCCTTCTTCTTCCGAAAGTCGTCCTCCACATGTAACAAACTCCCTAGAATTAGTACTGTGGACCCTTATGACTTTCACGATTGGTGGATTGAAACAAGTCCGTCGTCACGTGTTTTTATCGCGCCCTTCCATACGCTATCGCCGAACGCGCACTTTTCATGGCTCGCGCCAACGCTAGAGGGAGGGAGCAAGTTCACTGTCCCTAACGGGTTTTCCAGCGCGTGCCTGCATTGTTCGGGGGGTAGGCGTCTCGCTGTCGCGAGGCCTCAACGACTTTGTCTGGCCCCAGACCGTTAAAATGGCAGCTATCAGCTTCCCAAACTAAATGTTACTGAACACTAAGCTTTACAGAGATTAAATTATAATAATAATGACTTTGGATGCCTGGGTTGAATATATAATTATTACCTATGCAATATTTCTATTATCTACCATAATTTTGATCTACATAATTGAATATCATAACGAAATCTGAATATTACAAAGAAAAATCTGAATAATAATTAATTATTTAATTATTCGTTGTGGGTGACTCTGTCACACCACAAGGTGTGCGGGGAAGCAGCCATGGTTGAACTTTAGTCTGGAGATGTTTACGATAGCCTTTCTTGTGATCTTGAGTTGATGGTGCCAATGCTGTTTAGGGATGACGGGGTGGATCTGTCCGTAGTGTTTTCCTTTGACCAGTTGTGACTCCTCCCACTCTCTGTTCCATGATTCTCTTGCATCTTTTTTTGCGACTGTCATTAGGTCCCTCACAGTTACAAACGGATAGGCACTGCCTTCCTCGCATGCTCTCTTCGCCAGCTGGTCCAGCTGTTCGTTTCCTTCTAGGCCAATGTGGGCTTTCACCCACACGAACACAAGCGTTTTGCCTTTCTGTTTCACCCAGTATGCTGCTTCCAAGATGTTGCATAAAATACTGTCTTTGTTGGCAACTTGCATGTGTCCTTGCAGGCTGGCCAACGACGAGCGGGAGTCTGATATTATGACCGATGTTGTGTCCACCGAAGCCTCAGCATACTCGATTGCCTTCTGAATTGCAACCATTTCCGCTGTGAAGACGGATGCTTCTCCGGGTAGTTTGAACATACCATATCGCTTTCTCTTTAGATCCAAGTATGCGCAGCCCACTGATGAATTGGATTTCGACCCGTAGGTGTAGATGTGGGATGCGTTTGGCCATTGCGCGAGGAATTCTGCCAGCTTAGCGGTACTGCCATGTCTGGGGTCTTCCAGATTGATGTCGGTTCTCACGTTGAGTGGTGTAACAGATGCTTCATATGGCATAGCAAACTCTGGAAGGAGGTATGTCGACATTATGTTGTTGTATCTGTTGATTTCTTTTAGTGCGGTTATTAGTATTGGGGTCTTTTTGCGTGACCAGTATCTTCCGCAAGTCAGTTGGTGTCCAAGGGCCTCTATTTTCCGTATGAGGGTGTTGTTATTAATCTTCTTTTGTTTAAGTAGGAACTGTTTGCAGAGTTGCATACGTCGTATATGAAGAGGTGGCTCTAATGCCTCTACCAGTAGCGCATTAGTTGGCGTTGACGTCATAGCCCCTGTGCATATTCTTAATGCTTTGTACTGCAATCTGTCAAGGCTTTGAAGGGTGGTATCCGCTGCTGATCCGTAGAACATACCGGCGTAGTCAAAATGTGGTCTGATAAGTGTTCGGTATAAAGTCAGGGCAACTTTTGGGTCTGTACCCCACCAAGGTTTTGTGGTTGCTTTCATGACATTAAGTGCCGTCTCGCATTTGCTTGAAATGTCTTTGATTTGGTGTTTCCAGTTAAGCTTGTTATCTATTGTGACGCCCAGGTATTTTACAACTCGTCTATACGGGAATCGGTAAGATCCGAGCTGTACCTCATCCATATCAGGGATTCTACGTCTGCTGTAAATTGACACTACTGACTTGGTTTGGGATATGTCCAAGCCGTTGTTCCTGAGCCACTGCCGTAGACGATCGACCAGGTCCTCTAGGGCGTTCTTGCAATCAGCTAACTCGTTCATCATAACATAGAAGCATAAGTCGTCTGCGTACTGGAGAATCATCACCTTTTCTATTACCAGTCTTCCGAGGTCACTCGTATAGATGTTGAACAACAACGGGGAGAGTGTGGAGCCTTGAGGGAGACCTCGGGTTGCTATTCGAGGGCCGACTATTGTACCATTGATGTGAATCTCTAGTGATCTCCCTGCTTGTAATGAGATGAGGTTAGCTGCAAATTCGCTGGGTAGTCCCATGTCCAATATCTTCCTAGAGAGAACTGATAGCACCACATTGTCATAAGCATTCGTTAGATCCACATGCAAGGCCATGAGATACGCATTAGAGCGGTAGCATTCGTAGATATCTGTTATGAGGTGTGCAACTACCTCTATGGCACCCTTGCCTTTCCTGAAACCCATTTGTTGACATGGTAGTAGGTTGTTGTTTTCTAGATACCACTCCAGCCGGTGTTTAACAATCCGTTCAAGGGTTTTGAGGCTACAGGATAACAGCGATATTGGTCTCTACGACGAGGCGAGTGTGGGGTCTTTGCCATGTTTCAGAATGGGTACTACTCTTACGCGCTTCATCTCTGGTACATTCACGCGTTTGCTCCACACGGCGTTCATCAGTGTTAAGAGTATGTTCTTCGCTTGGCTTGGGAGGAATGAAATCATGCTATAATGAATGTTATCTGGGCCAGGGGCACTGTTGTTGTTGTGTTTAAGTGCCGCATTAAATTTCTCTTCCGTGAAGGGTGCTAACAGATTGTCATATTGCCTCCCATCTTCTGTCTTCACCCCCTCCTCCGAAGCTGTGGCTGGGGTCAGGTTGCGTAGAATGTCCTCCGCAACCAGTATAGATGGAGAAGTATTACGTGTAGTTCCCGCCGCATTCTGAAAGCATTTTACTTTCCTCCAAATCTCTTTTATTGGAGACGTTCTGTTCAAAGAGTTGCAGAAGTCGGTCCAACCTTGGCGTTTTTTGTCCTTTAGTACTCTTTTGGTCCTTGCTTCTATCTTCCGGAGATAAATATAGTTCTCTTCTGTAGCCGAGTCTTTGTATCTCCTGAGGGTCATCTGTCTTTCTTTTACCGCTAGGTGACAGTCTTCATCCCACCAAGGGGGTGGTTTCCTATGGTAGGTGCGTGGTCTAATCTCGGGGATAGCTTTCATTGCCGCCTTTTCAATGGCTGTCATAAGGGATTGGTAGTCGGCCAGTACGTCATCCGAGAATTCGAAGCCCTCGAGATTTCTTGTTACTTCTGTATCGTACTTCAACCAATCCGCGTTCCTTTTCTTCCAGCGGTATGGCGATCGTATCGGCGTTGTTGTTTGTGCTCCCTCCATTATCTGATTAGAATGTGTCATTATGATGGGAAAATGGTCCGATCCCGATGGGTCGGCAAAGATTTTCCATTCTATATTGAAGGCCAGATCCGGGGAGATGAGTGATATATCCAATGCCGATTTACGTTCTGTGGGTCTATGGTACCTCGTTTCTGATCCGTCGTTCAGTAGGACCAAGTTCATTTCTTCCAGTAAATCTATTACCATTTTGCCTACCGCACCGTTGGTTTCACTTCCCCACTGGTGGGCGTTCAGATCCGCCATGATTAGCATTGGGGGGGGGGGGTTAATTGCTCTATTACCTGTCGAATTTCTCTTTTAGAGACTGGAGTTTGAGGGGATCTATAGATTGAGGCAACTGCTATTTTTCTGTGGTTCCTGCTGCCATATTCTATGTTAGCTGCGCAGGCTTGTAGATGCGAGCCCTGCATGTTGAGCTGTACTTCCTCGTACTGTATTCCGTTTTTGATCAAAAGGGCCACCCCTCCGTATCCATCTACTCGATCCGACCGAATCACTTTGTATCCTGTACAGAAGAATTGGCAGTCCGGTTTCAACCATGTTTCCATTAGTCCCGCAACTGCAATGGAATTTTCTTGGAGGAGGTATATTAGATTTTCTTTGTTAGACCGGATTGACCGGATGTTCCACTGTATGAAATTATTGCATCTCCCCATTATTGTTGGGCACCAAGGATTTTCTGATAAAATCTCTAATGTCTGGCATAACGCCTGAACTGACCATCTTTAAAAGCGAGGAGACAGTGGAGACCACTTTGTCTATGAGTGAATCTTCATTTTCGATGCTCAGGGGCCTGTGAGGGTTGTAGCTTATCGGAGCCGATGTGGAAGGTCCGTGATCAAAGTACAGTTCTGATGGAATCCTTACATGTTGACCTCGGGTTTGTTGTTGTTTGGGTGAAGGCTCCACTCTGGCTTGCTTATGGAGTCTCTCTTGCAGATTAGGGGTAGGTCTAGCTACTGCTTGTGCTTGTGTGGGAGTGGTTGTTAACCTTCCGGATTTAGGCGTGCGCATTGGCGGGAATCTGGATGGATCTGGGGTAAAGGAGGGGCTGGCAACTTGTTTGGCATAAGAGGTTGGATTTTCTAGTGTTGAGGCTTGTTCTAATGTGAGGTTGTTGTAGGCCATAAGGGTCTTGATGCGCTTTTGTTTCACAAACTCTGGGCAGGAGCTTGATGTGGCTATATGGTCTCCTCTACATAATGCGCAGTGAAAGTTGTCGGTTCTGTTACATCCAGATGTTTCATGGGATTCTCCGCATTTGGCACATCGAGCATTGCTGCGACATTGCTTGTTGACATGGCCATACCGCAAGCATTTATAACACTGAGTAACTCTTTGCACGTATGGTTCGACTTGACATCTAGTGTAGTGGATGTAAACGTGTGGTGGTAGGCTCTGTCCTTTGAATGTAATGCATACCATTTGGCGCGGGATCCACTGACAGTTTCCGTCGATTATGATCTTACGTTTTAGTCTTCTGGCGGCTATTACTTCGATATCTGAATCTATTACATTTAGTATTTCCTCCTCAGTTAATCTTGTGTCTACCCCTCTTATTATCCCTTCTTTAACGGAGCAATAGCGCGGTATAAAGAATTTTATGTTCTGGGGGTGGTTGGTGACTGATGACAAGTTGTTTGCTGCCTTATAGTTGTTGAATTCGATCTGGACACGGTTCTTCCCCTTAGCTGATATGTTAAGTATCGATTGTTTCATTTCTGGGATCGAGTTCCTAATAAATTTGCCAACGGACATGGGGTGTAGACGTCCGAGGGCGCCTCTATTTGGGTGGTCTTCCGAGTTCGTCTGTTCTGCATAAACTATGAATGGACCAGAATCGCGTTCTGAATACATGAATTTATCTTGTCTCAATGGAGTAGCTGCCTGAGCATTTGTTGAATCATCTGTTAGTAAATCCCTGGATCCGTTAACTATGGCACTTTGGTTGCTATTGCTAGTATGAGTTGTTATTGACATTTCTGATTGGGCTGTCTCTTCACTTGCTGTAAGGCCTGTGGAAATTGTGGGGTTATTAAGCATGGATGGAACTCTATCGATATTCATATTTAGGTCAATTTCCCCAGTTGGGGTTCCTTCATATCTGGTAGTTATGCAACAATTCTGTTCTAAGTCGGCATACGCAAGTAGTTTACGCTTCTTGATGACTGTTGTCTTATCAGGATCTGGATGTGCAATGGGCGGCGTACTTACGGGATCGACTTCGATCGGCGCATAGCACGCTTGTAGGGCCGAGCCTATAGCTTCAGCCGTCTCCTCTGTTGTACCTCCCTCCGAGTCCTCCTGCATTTTGTAAGCCCTCGGGCTTACACCTCTTTCACTATTCACTCACTATCTTCCACCTGTTGTGTTGTTAATCCGGAACTGTAACTTGAGATTAAAGTAGCACTACAGCTGTGTTGCCACGAAATCCAATAGCTAGCTCACACCACTTGGAACGGCACGCGCGTAAACAAGGAAGCGATCCGCACTGTTCGATGGCTCAGAGCGAACTGGGAGGGGAAATTGAAAGGCCCTTAACCCGACCTTCTCCTCTGGCACAGCTTGCTGTTGAACGTCAAGTACGCCAGAACGCTTCGGTGATTCGGTTTCCACATTAAACTGTAACTTTCTGTAACCGGGTTAGGTTAAGTGTAGCCACAACAGAGGCGCATGCGCGGGAAATAGAAACTGTCAAACTACCGAACAATCACATACGACTTTTTTTTTTTTTTTCATGGACGCTGACACGATAAAGTGTATCTGTTAATTGATGCAAATACTAACTTAAAAAATCTTCTGATACTGAAAATGGCTTGCTTTGGGGATTGCTTCTATTCCTGTTTGCATTCCGTCGGTCTCTTGAACGAAATCACCCTCCCAAACTAGGCTTTGCTGTAATTAGCCGTACAGAAGACATCACAAGAAACGGCATCCTTGTGAGTGTTTAAACGAGAAGCGGAATGCCAATGGATACTTCCCCGTCAACAGTTACAAAGTTCACGGTTCCTTTGGTAAAGCAATGCTCTGAGCGCCCAAAACATTGCTGGCGGCACCTGTACGTCCATTCAGACCTGATGAGTAACCTCCAAACTCTAGCGTCCTCCATGAAAGCACTGCGTAATGCCGTGGCCTACACAGCTGAAGCAGCCTACAGACCGGGGCTTCATTAGACAGTGGTAAGCCATTCTGCACCTGCCCGTGACGGACCAATGTAAACAACTCTCAGCACGCAGCAATGCTCGCCAGACCTGGGGGATTAGGGTGCTCTGTGCCAACGGCAATTACAGTATCGCATTACGGACATAGAGAAACAGGAACATGAAGTGTGATTAGCAGACACCGAAATAACCATCATCCAGTCAAGAAACCAATTAATTCGTTTAAGTACTCCATACTTGGTTCACGTTTTATTTTAAATGAAAAGTGTGTGTAAGAGAAACTCTTCAACAGAAAGTGACACCGATGATAAGAATTTGGTTGTATGAAATAATTACTCGAAGAATCACTTTCTACTTGTTTATTTATTATTATTTTTTTAAGACATCGACTCCGTCAGGTATTAAGTAAGTACAAACATAAACAAATATTCATGAGATTAAGCTCACACACCGAGCGTGATGGGTAAACAGTTAACGTTCTAGCCTTGCATTCGGGAGGTCGCGGGTTCGAATCCCCGTCCGGGCATCCAGATTTGGGTTTTCCATGGTTTCCCCAAATCAATCCGGACGAATGCAGGGATGTTTCCTTCAAAAAGATCATGGCCGAATTCCTTCCCGTTCCTTGCCCAAATCCCATCCCGCCTCTTATGACCTCGCTGTCAAAAGAAGCTCTACTCGCCATCTCTGCGCGCTTAACTAGACACTTTAGAAACATCCAGAATTGTTAAAAAAAAAAAGTTCCGACCGACGTTTCTCGAATTATAACAATTAAATCCATACAAAAACTATCATAATTAATACAAAATCATTCACAATCATCATGAAACACACGGAAATGAAAATTGAGATATTTACAAGTATTTACACACAAAATAATCAATAAAACCGGTCCAAACCGTCGCAAATTGTGGTCCAAACATCGGAGCTCATGTCAACACTTAGAATTATAAACTTATAATCAATATTTCAAGCATAATACTGTCTTGGACATAGGAAATAGTATTTACATAATTTCTCCTTATTAAACAACGTTCATTCACCCAATTTCACGATTAATTTCACGGAAAGTTTACAAAACCATAGTTAATCAACTCCCAGCTTGTTATACACCATCCTTAAAAAACAATATCATAAAATGGGTTGAATCTGAGGGCTTCAAACCCTTCCCAGGATTCATTTGATTTTACAGAATTAAAATTTACTGAATCCTTCGTGATGATAGGCAGCTTGTATGCACACAGGTCAACATACACGAATCACAATTACTCAGTTACAGTACTTATACTTCATTCCATACATCCGTACACATATTACAATTCTTATATCAGTTACAAGAAATATTTATCTATTTACAAATCAAATCATTTTCTTACAATTTCATTTTCTTACAATTTCACTTTCTTAATTCCTATTTCACTAAACAATCACTTAATGGCGTCATCTTAATAATAATTTACAAAGCCATTCATTTACTATGAACCTCACACAGTCTGTCAGCTTGTTAATGACAACAGTCTGTTTACCTTTGACAGTTGATTTGTGGTCCCCGCAATGCAGCCAACCCCATCCTTAAGAAAACCCCAAAAGTCACTAGACAAAACTGTTTCAGACATCTGAATCATTTACTTCAAATATTCTCCACAATTATCCTTAAACCCTTGTCTGGAGTACACAAACTAGTTATCCAGGTACATTTTACAGACATAATATTATTTACATCAATTGATTCTCTTTTAACTGATCTCTCATTTTTGAGCAATGGAACAGTATATACACTTTTAAATCTACCACTCTCTAGTCTTCTAGCTCATAAGAGTTACTTCGTGGTATGGACACTATTTGGAAAGGGCCTTTAAACAAATATTTATACTCATGAATATCTTGACACAGAGCTGATGATTTACTACGGATTTCAACTATCACTAAATCTCCAACTTATTCTCTGTGCACTTTTGACCTTCAGCATGTTTAATTTTCTATTTATTGCCTTGTCTTTTAAATTTCTTAAAGCAAAAACTACCTGTTCTTCATAACTAAAACTCTTTCTATGTAAAAACTAACGCATTCTTATATTAACCTGTCAGCCAGTTTCCTAAACATCAGTTCAACAGGTGGTAAATCTGTTGTATCAGTAGGTACAAAATTAATTACATTCTCAAAAATTTTCACTTTATAAGCCCACTTACTATGTTGGTCTGTACAATATGCCCTAAATCAAAGTCCTAATTCTCTCATCAGGCGCTCTACAGGATTTCATGCCGAATGATAAGCCGAGGTATGTAGAACTTCTATTCCTTCCCGTTCGGGGTTTCCTATCCAAGATTTACTAGTAAATTGTGGTGCACTGTCGAACAATATCTTCTTTTTTTTTTTTACCTACTTTCCGACAGTATTCAACAATTACTTTCCTAACCAAAAATTTTGCTTTATTGGATAAAGTTTAACATACTTCGAGAAAACATCAAATAACACTAAAATCTGGGTCAGCCCTCTCCGGGACATATGTACCGGGCCAAAAGCGTCAGGACAAACCATATCCAAAACTCCACATGGAATGATATTCTGCATTTTTCCAACTCGCTTAACATTATATGTTTCAGACCTTTGGCAAATTTGACAAGACTGTAACAGCGTGGAAAATTGTTCTCCTCATATTATTGAAATATATATCATCCCTTAACATTCGGTAACACTTGGATGACCCATAATGTCCGTTTCTATAGTGGTGGTGCCATACAATCTTTTCAATTAGACTTTCTGGAAGCCATAACTTTCATCACCTTCACTAGTCCTAAATAATATCCCTTCATCCCTTCTGAAGTATATCTTTATGATCCGTATTATCCAGATTAGTCTGACATACTTACATCTTTGGCATTTTCATCTTTAATTCGTCTCAAGCAATGTTTAACTTCAGTCTCGAATGATTCTCCTTTTGGATAAGTAATCCTAGCTTCAGTCTGTGGTCCTAGCCATCTTTTTTCTGAATCTAGACCTAGCGGTAAACGTGATAGAGTGTCTGCAACTTGATTTTGACTAACAGGCCTATACCGAATCTCCAAAGTGTGTTCATGCAAAACTAAGTCCTAGAGGGTTAACTGACTGTGAACCAATTTACACTTTAACAGTAATTAAAGAGCTTAATGATCAGTAAAAACAACAATCTTTCTGCCTAAAAGTAGGTATCTAAACTTTGTTAAACCCCATACAATAGATAAGGCCACCCGTTAAGTAATTGTATATCTGGTTTCAGCCGGTTGCAATTACCTACTGGCAAAACCGGTAGTCCTAGAGTCCACTTTCCCATTACTTTCCCCCTGCTGGAATACATGTACAGCTAGTTTTTAATCCGAGCTATCTGTGGCGAGGCAAAAGTCTAGATGTCAGTCCGGATAATACAGGGTATTTGCCTGACATAATTCATCTTTGCCACCTATCGCTTTCCGATGTAATTATGGCTCCTCACCATGTGCTCTACCTCCCCTCGAAACTTGTACACGGCATTCGGGGACACCCTGTATAAACAGCCAGTCTAACTAGAATGAAGTCAACGGTTTCCAGATTGCCAGGAACAAATAATAAAATACCTGAATGGCCAGTTTTATTAAAATTTGCGAGATAACTACAAGTTTCGTTACAAACCAAGTTTTGCTCATCTGATTGTTTAGGGCTCCACTTTCACACACAGGGTGAAGAGGAGCCTATTTGTCACGCCTGTCGATTGTGCCAATTCGCTCGCTGAGTGTGTGGCCATTGGTATTCCGTCCTCGAGCGCCGACAGTTCCCTTCGACCACACGGGACTCGGCGGTCGCTGAGGCACCTGCTACAAGAAGAGGACCCGTCCCGCGGCCTGGCTACATACGTGACCGGACTGTACGAGAAACTCTATATCTCTTATGACGAACTGGCCCCGAGGAATATGATTCAGTCCCGCGCGCTATGGGAGGCTCTGTGGAGACCGTGTACGCTTCAGGCACAGCTGTGCGCCTGATATGTAATTCATGTATCTTGCATATTACAGCACCACAGTTAATAGTAGGCTCGTCTCCAGAGGGTCACGCCAGCACAATTTTGGACCTAATTGACATAAGAGTGCACTGACACGATCATATTTACGTACTAGCCATGAAGCAGAAATGTAAACTGTAATGAAATTGTATAATTTTTTGATAGATGCAGGACTTAAGAGTATACATATATTAATATTTATTAGAGATGAATTATTATAACACGTCAGATTAAGTAATTTAACACACTGTTGACAAAATTAAAAAGATTTTTCAAATAGTTTTCATGTTCACGGGATGGTGTCACGTCCTACTATTAATCGGTGACGTTTTCATAGAATTTCTTCTAACTTCTGTGCTGTAGATGGGTTTTATACACTCTGCTAACCACAACATGGCTGAGAAAGCCTTTTACAGCAAGATTGTCATAGCTTGTGGCAT
>CM061920.1:178509760-178577873 GCA_031002005.1 Vandiemenella viatica | reverse complement strand
TAAAAAAACCTCTGTTACTCAATATGCAAAAATAATAATAATTAATTTTTTTCTTAAAAAAAAAATCGCGAATTATTCGTGCCGGTTTGTGCTTTTACAAAGACTGAAAAATAAATCTTGCACTTCTTTGGAAAATCAACAAAAAAAATCTACAAATTAATTCGTTAACAGAAACTGACATAACTTGCCCCCAAATCAGAATAACATTAAGCTTGCATGCATAAATTTGCAATCCGCATAGTCAGTAGCTCATTTGAAGATTCATTAATGCAAAAGAAATAATTACTACCGCGGAAATGTGATTCCAATCGAAACAGTATATTTTTATTTTATTTTAATGTCAGTTTGTGTCTTTCTTTAATTAAAAAATTGTTCGCACTTCCCTTTCGAAGAATCTCAGTTGCTGACCGCGCGGCCGTCGACCGCAATGACGCCGCGCCGCTTCTGCGTGCCCGCGTTGTTCCGCTGTCGCGTCTCTCCGATGTACCCGCGTTGCCCCGGTGTCGAGTTGTTGCTCTGGTGAGGCTTCCCGTCAGACTGCGTTGTTCGGTTCCGATCGTGAAAGCTCGGGTCCTCATCGTTTATTACATTGTTGTGCACATCGCCGCCTCGAAGTAGCCGTACCATCGCCGATTGTTGTCTTCCCGCTCTACTCACTGCTTATTATTTCCAGCACTTTTTTTTTTTTTTTTATTAATCACTGTCCGTCCTTAACAATTTTAACTGCAACTTGTCCTGTCACGTTGAGCCATGTAACGGGTACTCGCGCTATTCGTGTTTGTATAGTTAAAGTTCGTTGAAGCAATTGAGCAGCTACACTTCCTAACACGATTTTTCTTAAGCTTTCTTCCACCACTAATTACTCTTTTAATTAAGGTTCGTTTTGCCGTGCGGTCGCCAGTCTTTCGGCTATGCTAATTGGTTAATTAAAGTCACAGAAGAAGAACACATATGCGTACTAGTTTTCGTAGATTTATTCCTCTGAGACTACACAGTCAACCAGCATGCCACCAGACAATAATACTAATGTTTCTTCGTCACCGAAGATAGCAGCTTCAAGTACAGTCAAAACAACTAAATAAGCAGTGAGCACAATTCTCGAAACTAATTAACAAACAATCGCCATAGTCCCGATTCTGCAGTAGTTTTACTAAACACAGTCTATATTGAATCAGGTCACTCGGAAGAACCTTCATAGTCCAACATATACTTTAGCACACATCCCACAGTGTTCTTTAGTACGGAACACACGCCAAGCGGCCGTACGATGTATTCACGGGATAAACACACTGCCGTAAACCTTCCGCTCCCGCCGGCTGTTCCGTACGTTACCACTGACCATCACCGACTCCTCGACTCACCGCGCTCGGCCCTCGCCCACCGCCAAAGACCTTACATACCTCTCAGATTACACTATCCACTCCAAATATAACCGTAACGTTCATGGTTACGTTACAGCCAGATATTTTATGAAATATAAAAATTACATTTCTAAAAGGGGATTATCATCCTTTAGCCTTGAACAGCTGTCGTCATTAAATTTTCGTTGAAAAATTCATATGGTATGCGATAAACTTTAATAAAATCTTACTGGAGAGCCGCATACATAAAGTTGATCTGTGAAAGATAAGAAATCTCTTCTAAAGCTTCATTTTTTTTCGAATAATCCACGTTTGCGTTAAAATGCGAATTCTGATTTTGTATTCCTGCAGTTCTTGTACCTGCCGAAGATTGCATTGCGTACGTATAACTCTACGGAAGAAATAAACCAATAAATTACTACTCACATCAAACCGTATATTCCATAGCTAATGTCTTTGAAAGTAATTCTTGTATTATTTTGGGCAAAGAAAACTGTATTTCCAGTTGCCGCTGCATTACAATGATTACGCAAAGGACACTGAGTTGCTATTTTTTTGAAATAGTATAACCGTCTACAAACAAGGACTCGTAGCAAGTCTTAAGTAATGTCAGTTTGAAGATGAGGTTCAGTTTCGAGATCAGTTTGAAGAGTGAAGCTGGCAGTTTAACTTTCCACGTTCATAAGCGACTGTCCAGGACTCCAAATGTTTAGTCAGGCATCCTTTTGATTATGCTGCAAATGCATCTGCATGAGGTGGAGTCAAGTACAATATGGTATGAAGTAACTCATTATTTCTATTGAATATTAGGTGTTTTCCAAGTAGCAAATACTTTGAAATGTTATTTAATAATACGAGCTTAAAACAGGCCTAAAACAGCAATGAAACTGTTCTATAAGCTGGGAGAGATTGATAGTAATTAACTAATGAAGTAAGAAAATTTTTTTTACTATTCTCTCCAATGGCCTCTGGTACACAGTTTGAACGAAGCCACACAGTGCCAATACATAACAACCGGTCACCAACTGGAATTGACTTGGCAACCGTATGTGTGAACAACTTACATTCTTACTGTTGGATCTACTACACAGGGTTATATGCTGAAAACATGTAACTACAAGCCTGCTGTATACTTTATTCGAAATAAAGTTTTTGACATACTTTATTGGTATGAAAAAGTATAACGACCAAAAAGAAAAAGTATAATACGTTGTTATGAAGTACGGTTGGCAACCCTAGTTGTGCTGCGAAAAATGTTGGAGTTAGAATCGCTGGTTAAGCGGAATCTTACACCTTTAGAACTGCCTTGAGCTAACGGACGTATGCAATAATATAAAACTCTAAAAGGAAAATGGCGGATATTATAGTGCATGACTCGGAAATAAATGTCAGTGTAAAATTTTCATGTTTTCAGTCATGGTCTACTGTGTGTTTTACTACTATTATTCAACATATAAAATCATGTTGCCTTAAATAAATTATTTCTGCTGCAGTTTGAAGCTACTGCTCATTTCGTTTGTTTCATAGTTGAGCTCAATCTAACTGTGTAATACGAACTGCGGACACTCTGATTGTATCACACAGGCATAACTTGATATTGAAGAAAGGACGGTTGTATTAAATAGCTATGAAAATTTAGCAGATATGGGGATTACCACGTAGGTACTCGCTCACCCAGCGGCGTAGTATTCCGGTACAGGTGATCGCAATCGGGAGATAAATCGAATGTGTAACCGCGAATGTGTAAACTGGCTCTTTTTTCAACCTGATGCTGGGTTGTTTACACTATCTGTTTATGTGGTATAGCGTGGCGCCCTGATCGCGACAGCTTTGTGTAAACACCACGCAGCAGGTGGTGTAATACACGCCCTGCGGCTGTTTACATTCGTTTGCTGTGAAGTATTTGAACTGCTGTGTGTGGAGAACACAAAACAAGCTCTCGAGCCATTAAACGAGTCCTACTAATAAATACTATTTTATCTTCTGCATGAATGACAGCGGAAACAAAGCGCTTGGTCGGTGCCTACTTTCAAACAATGAGTGAAAGGAATAGGTTTGCTCTGGGCGAAGCCAAATTTTGCTACCTATCAGCGAAACTGATAATTTGTGATGTTGTTCTTTCGCTTAACTCGTACCTCTAAGATAAAAAGACAGCGATTCAACAATTATTTTTTTTGTTCTTGCTACGTAATTTTCTGCACATCAGTGCAGTTCGTTATCAACAGTCTATAACAGGCCAATGATTTTCAGTTGTGTAATGAGATGTGGGAAAGAACTGGGAAAGGGAACGGGAGGGAATTCTGCGATTAACTTTTAAGGGAACCATCCCGTCATTCATATGGACTGATTTCGGGAAACCTTGGACACAGAAATCTAGATCCCCTCCTGCCCAGTGCGAGGCCAGAGCATTACCGCTCACCCATCACGCTCGGTTAGTTATTCTACAGCTACTGCTACAATACTTCGATTTTTTACTACCTATTAACAAAAAAAATTAAAAAACTATTGATAATTTTTAAAGATAAATTGTCGACTATGTATATATATAATCGCTGGCATCCGTTGACGAATGGCTTTGATTGTACAGGAGCCACATTTCCGGCATCAGCATTTTAACTCATTTGTCAGTAGCACAATTTTGATGCGTCCCTAGACCTAAGGTGTCAAGCTGTATACGACAGCATTCGCCAGCTGGTCAAGTTCTTCCTGATAGTGGGTGTCTTTCAATAAGTCTGAAGCAGTTTTACCAATGAGATTCATTCTTTACTGTTTCAATCACTCGTCTAAAGATGGACATTTAACCAATATATGATACTATCCTCTAAGTCCAGTGCAAGTAGGTTTCATTCGGTCCATGAACGGTGAGATAATGTAATAAATCTTGGGGTGGATTTAAATAATGATCCGCATCATCTATACATATAAAGATGAATGTATGTATGTTTGTTTGTTTGTTTGTTCTTCATACAAATCCACAGTTTTCATCCGATCTCGATGAAACTTTGTACACTTATCCTTTGAAACAAGGAGAAAAATACTGTGTACATTTGGCTGAAAAATTATCTGCATAAATAATAAATGTTGTCTTATAATTCCGAAAAATTACTGAATGGCGATAGACAGATGAGTTGAATATGGAGAGCTCTGTACTGTTCTTCCGCGTAGTTGTCAGGTAGCTTAGTGGTTAAAGCGCTTGCTTACTAATGTTTGGGTCGTGGTCTCCGGTTCAAATCTCGGTGGAGAACAAGATTTTTAAAAATTGTTTTTGATCGTCAGAGTCACGCCTGGGCCGTCGGTTATTCGGATTTAATGTTAAACTGTAGATATCACAAAGTTAGGGGTGCAATGCTGTAGGTGTACACTTTTTTACGTTATATTGATCCCTCAGGGGTGATTGCTGGAAGAATTGGACATCAGCTTGTGAACGCTACCAACGTTCTTGTCATTGTATATATTTATTATTGTATTAGTTGCTTGCCATACGACAAATAAATAAATAAGGGTGATTCGCAGTCAGTTTGTGTGTGATATGTAGTAATAATACCATAAATGCCGAAGTAAGTCTCTGTCTTTTGTTACGTTTTGACAACTAAATGCCTATACCGATATTGACGGAATTTAACAAGAAAATCTGTAGGGAGGGCACAGAACATTTTTTTTTTTTTTTTTTCGGTATGATTAACAGTTGTAGTCACGAAATTTTGAGAACTTATCAAATGGTGATAGAGAGACGGATGTGTGTGTTAGTCTGTAATGCTACGTCGCTTTCTCTAGCTATGCTTCTCGCGCATTATGTTAGTGTATAATGTTAATAAATTTCGTTTAGAGAAAAAAACGTATTATTTAGTATAGATGTCGTTTTTTTCTGTCATTTTACTTTTTGTCTGCTTAAATGTTTCTGGCACCAGTTTAATTTGCCTTCTTTTTTGACATGCCTTGCGGGCGTAAATTGTAGCTCTAGCAGAGCACGAGCAGCTAAAGTTATTAGAACGCAAGAATCGGATGCTCGTGCTGAAGAAAGAAGAAAATTCCAAGCTGAAATAAAGCTCCCCTTAGTTAACACTTCCCCCCCCCCCCCCAACATCCCCGCACATTCGTTTGTTTTTCTGTTTTTAAATATGTTGGAAATAAATAAGGGTTCTGTGAACTTATCCGTCTATTGCAGCTAAATAAAAAACTTCGTTTTTTGACAGACGCGTTTCGATTTATTCAATCATCTTCGCTGCCCTAGAACAGTTTTATTTACATGTTTTGTTGTTGTTTATAATTATAATCTGTTAAGAAGTGCTAAGAGTGTTACATTCTACTTACAGTTTTTGTTTCCTATTTTCACATTGAAGTCTGGGGAAGTTCCATTTCAGTGATTTTTCTATTGCTTTTATGTGTTACGCACATATCCTAAGGTGTCTTTTTATTCGCACTTTCTTTCTTCATTTTTGCAAAAAACACGCTATTGTTTACGCACTTTTCTGTTTGTGTAACCACTGTACGAGCGTTTGTTATTGTTTACATTACTGTGTTCAGAGATGCTTTTAATTTCCGGCAAGTTTCTTATCGATTTTGTTTGTTTTTGTTTTAAATTATATCTATGTTTTAGCGTTGTGTGTGTTTTTTATATACATTATGGAATTGTTTTAAGTGTTTTGAATAAAGTCTGATTCGTGAGGTGAATGTAGTCATTGATTATATTTTTCCCTTCATATATTGCTTTCTGTATATAGAAATTTTCTTGTACTGTCAGCATGTTTTTGTTGTGGTTATTAATTTTCAGTATTTGCATGTCTTTCCATATATCAGTGTGTTCGTGTTTGTTCTCAAGTAGATGTTCTGCAAATATAGAGTGGTTGGTGCACCTTAGTGCCCTCAGGTGTTCTTTGTATCGGATTTCAAATTTTCTCGCTGTTTGTCCTACGTATGTGGCCTTACACTGTTGGCAAGTCAGTTTATATATCCCTGATTGTTGATACTTATTTTCTTCTGTGTTTCTGTTGAGCTGTTTTTGAATGGTATTGTCAGTTCTGAAAGCTATATTTATTCCCATTTTTCTAAAAATATTAGTGATCCTGTGTGTATTTGTGTTTAGGTATGTCATTGTATACCATTGCTGTTTCTCTTTTTGTGTGGTATTTGTGAGTGTGGTTTGGAGAATTTGCTGAGTCTTTTGTGTTTGTTGGTTGTATTTGTATCTTTGTGTTTGAATTTTGTGATTCATCTTTTGCACCATGTTTGTGTTATAGCCATTCTTGGATGCTATCATTAGAATATTGTTTAATTCTGTTGTGTAATTTTCTTTAGTGAGGGGTATCTCATTCATTCGGTGTAGCATATATCTGATAGCAGCCTGTTTGTGATTGATGGGGTGGTTGGAGGTAGCATGGATAATTGTGTTTGTGGTAGTTGGTTTTCTATAGATACTAAAACTATGTCTATTGTCTATCTTTTTAATTGTTATGTCCAGGAAGTGTATCTGGTTGTGTGTTTCTTTTTCAACGGTGAATTTGATGTTCTTGTGTACTTGGTTTATGTCACTGTGGAATTCTTTAATTCGATGTTGTGGTTCATCCAGTAGGCAAATTATATCATCCACAAATTTAAACCAGTATAGTAATTCAAATTGCTTTTCTGGAATGATTATCTGGAAAATTACATTCTCTATGCGATCCATAAAGATTGAAGCCATTATCCCTGATGCTGGGCTGCCCATGGGTAGACCTTCCTCCTGTATATAGTATTCTTTATTAAAACTGAAATAGTTCTATGAAGTGATTAACTTGAGTAGTTCTATTATTTCTGTGATTATTATGGGTGGGATGTTATTCTGAGATGTAAGGTTGTTCTCTATCTGACATATGGTTTCATTAACGGGAATTTTTGAGTACATACTCTCCACATCGAATGATACCATAGTTGCTGTATCAGGAATCCAGATGTTCTGTATGTTTTGTATTAGGTGTGGTGTGTTTGTGATGTTTCTATTTTTGTGGTATTTGTAATGTTTTGTGAGGTGTGTGTGCATGTATTGGGTTAACTTGTAAATTGGAGCATTTCTAAAATTTACTACTGGTCTTATGGTAATATTAACTTTGTGAATTTTTGGCTGGCTCCTCATTGTGGGTGCTTTGGGTTTTTTTGTGTAAAATGTGGTATCTCCCAGTCTCTGTCCGTCCAGTTTCTGAACTGTACCACTGGAATTGGCATTCTTTTAGTGTACTTCTCATATAAAGTTTTAAGGAAAATATGTGAAGAATGACCAGAAGTGCATCAGTAGTGGTAGCTGGGATGCTCCTTTTAGACGCTGAGGATACTTTGTTGCTTGCTTCTAAAATTCCTTGCCGGAGACTGTGTGTTAAAGTGCTACCTCCACAACTTGAAATAACTATGTAAATTGTGCGTTATATAATCTGACATTTGTCAGTGGGATTAAAAATCTCCCAATGCTGATTATCCTGATAGTTCTTGCAGTAACTGATCATTTAAATTCTTGTCCTGAGTCTTATATGATATGATTATATTGCTTCTTGTTGGCGCTAATTGGAGTTTAATTTGTTTATCCCAGCATTACAATACTATTTGTCTCCACCTCTCTTCTATTATTTCCTACAGATCGCATCAAAATAATGCCTGCGGAAATTACAATTCCTTCAATATATGTCAGGTTATGGAGATACTTTGAAAGACTCAGCCTCCTACAGAGTCACAAAATCATGCGGTACTTAATTGACCATCCGTTGTGGATATTGCGAAGAACAGTTGCTATCTCGTTTCGATGGTGCATTCCTTGAGCTAGATTATTCTGCCCTATGGCTAACAGAAATCTGTTTCTGGAATATCTGAAATAAACTCAATTCTAATGAAATACTGAACCCGTTTTCGGCACGCATCAGAGAAATGTTTTACTGATTTTCCGGTTCCTTTATTTATATGAAATTATTTTAATCGTTTGGCTCTTCAAATAATATCAATAAAACACCGTAACTCCCGTTATACACTAACGCATGATCTTCAATATCACATATTTCTACGGCGACTGAGAGTGTCGAACATCTTTACATCTCACTTCTAGTTTTTATTTTTACCCCAGATATTTTTATAAACTTTTGAGGGATCATTGAAAACCTATTCCTTTCAACTTATTTACGTTGCTTGACTTATTTTACTTTCTTCGGCAGTACTCACATGGTCGTCTACTGTCACATCCTTGCAATATTCATTTGAAAATAATAAGTTTTGAACTCAGATTAAATGTACCGTGCAGTAACACGTGTTTCCCTCGTCTCCGCTGGTTTAATCTCTGCTCTCGCCAAGCTCCATAACGTTCTTAAACTTTTTACTGGAAGAGAAGAAGTAAACTAGTCTAAAGCAGTTATATTATTAATCCTCGATTAACTTAAAGTGGGTAGCTAAGGTTGCGTTTCATCTATCCTAATGTTCAATTTTTCATGCATCGCGATGAGCTACTACATTTGAAGAAATTTGCACTTACTTGTCTCTTTTTATCGGGGTTTACGCTGCGTTATTTGTTGATATCGCCAACGTTTCGGCACCAACCTGGAGCCTTCGTCAGGGATTCTCTCTATCTGGTATTTTTTGATAAACTTGAACACTTGATTCACTGTTTATTATTTTTCACACAGCGCAAACCCCGAAAAAAAAAGAGACAAGTAAGTGCAATTTTTTTCAATAATTACGCCTGCGAAAAGTGTGAAATTTTATATAGCTACTAACTTTGTCTGGGGAAGTACAACGGGTTTAGATTTAAATACCGGGCTTGGCGTACTGGCTGTCTTAATTAAGTTTTTAGGCACTTTTCCATAATCACCTAGGGAAGTACTGGGATAATCCATGAATTCCGCCTCATAAATTATTTTTTGTTTTAAAAATATACCCCTATCACACATCACACGTTTCACAAGATGCCAATACTTCAGCTCCTCCAGTAGGTCAGAGATGGCGAACCAATGGCACGCGTGCCGATGATGGCTAACTTTGTTTTGTTCACGTCTTTGACTGCTTCTACCAATTAAGCATAGTTTTTAAACTAATTTCTGCTCCAAGTTTGTTTCAGTTATATTTACACGTATTACAACGACTAGTTTGCGTAATCACGCGTTATTGGTAAGAACAATGTTTTTTTTTTTTTTTTTTTTTTTTTTTTTTTTTTTTTTTTTTTTTTACCTGAATGCAATATGCACAAGTCTAACGGGTGATAAAAACCAATTCTTTCTCTTACTATCATTTCTTGGCCTTTGTAGTCACCAGAACAGTAAAATTCCTTCTGTGACCATGCATTTCTATGTATTTATGAATTATCTTTGTGCACACTAACTTTCCTAAATGCATATATTTACATACATACATAAACTTGTCAGCGATGTTTCTTCATCCCGGTTGGACCAGAAATTATTAAGTGTTGTGTTTGATCAGTAGACGTTGCCTTGTTCTGATTTCATGTTAAACTGGAGATCCAACGACGACAGAGGTGGAATGAGGGGGGCATATATCTAAGTCGCAACATCACAAGATTTTACATGACTGATATTTTATATCTGATTATTTTTCTATAGGATTTTTTGTGAAGCAAATCGAATTAGTTGACCAATAATTCACTTATCGCGTATATACTGACGGAATCGTTTAAATTTTCAGATTTTGATTTACGGAACTAATTTCTGTTTCTCTTCATACGATGTTCTTAAAGCAAGAACTTATATTATACTCCATATGAGGTGATTAGTTAATGGTATACTAAAACCTATTTGTGTGTAATTGTTCCAGTATTTTATTAAAACGTTAAACGTGGTAACAAAGACTCACACCAGAACTTGAAAAAATTAACCAAAGACATCTTCCCTTCAGATAAGAAATCACGTGACATAAATTTGTTAATATCCCTTTTCTGTTTTTGAGCTCCACCAATGAAGTAAAAGCGTAAGCTTTCTCTCTCTAGGAGTGACGTACAAGCTTCTCTCCCTGAGCGGGGAGCTGCGTGGTTTTAGCTCCTAATCGGCTTCAGCTGACTGCAGTCGCCTTTTAGCGCGTTGGTTCTGTCGCGGGCCTTTCCGTGTCCTCTTGCATAAACTTAAGTAGCTTTGCTGTCTGCAGCTTAGTCTCTTTGGGATGCTGCCCGCTAAGAGTGTGGTTTATGCGAACACTGTGCTGCAGACACCTGCGCTTTGACGCTCAGGCCCAGGAAGTCGTCTCTTTTGCCACCGTGCTCAAACGTTACTCTATTCTGACACCTTTCTGAGGTACTTCAAAACATTGCTATATTTACTGAAGATTTTGCAAGAATTTCAGGTAAATACCGGCTGATTTCCACATAATGGCGTCCTCTGCAGCCAGGAAAATGTCTGATACGTCAACACATTTCTTTTACAACTTGAAATGATAACCAGGTTATCATACATTAATCGTAATTATTAGTCATAATCAAAACGTGACAATTGAATATGAAGACCACCGCGTGTGAATTTATGAAAATTTTAAAAGTGGCATGAGCTAGTGCAGTTGGGGCATGAAGCATTGATTATGGCAATACTGGAAAGATGCAGGTACCTGAATGAACGGTAGCAGTTCTGCGGACAATTGAATCGGCAATTTTAGAATACAAAGCGAGAGGGGAAGGGAGGGGTAACGGAACAACCTCCGCCCAATCTGCCCATTACTCATGAAGTATGTTGCCAGAACAGACACCGTATCACTGACGCCAATGTCACTTCACGTGATTGACAAAGCCATCAAGTAGGCAAGACGCTGTGACGCACAGTTACAAAATCCTGAAATGGTAACTGTATGAATGTTATGCGCAGACTACTAACAAATACAGAATTTTTTTCCAATAAATATTGCTTACTTCTTCTTCTTATAATGTCATATCCGATTTAGGGTGCACCCCTCCATGGGAACTCCCTTGGGAACATTAATTGGGATATATTCCCGTGCCGTTGCACAGTGCTTGTTCGTATAAGTTACTCTAAGTTTGTATGATGGTGATAGTGTGTGTATTGAGTGTTGTTTGTGTCGTATGAAATGAGAGATGAAGAAGGGGTGCAGGCCCATTCAGCCGTACTCTTCCGAAAGATCAATAGGGCCTCCAACGTTCATGTCCCCAACCGACGGGCGAATCATCATCAATAGCTGCATGCTCTCAATCCATACGCATTTCTTAGATCTTTGAAATATAACCCAGGACTTTCGCCCATAATCTGATGCACCTCCACCTATCTACCCAAGTCCTGCTAGCCAAGTCCTCCTTCATTAGGACTCTAACCAGCTCACACCTAGCCACCGTCCGACACCACACGGTGCTGCAACCAACTGAACCAGCCGGGCGAGCTTAATAGTAACATTGGTGCACATTTTATATGAACACAGGCAAATCTTCTACAAGAGAAATCACCGATTGTCTGACTTATTTTGGAAGTGGGAGACGAGGCGAGAAGAGCTACGAGGAATGTTACCGAACGTGGGGGTGAGTGGTTAACGTCCTGGCCTCGCATTCGGGAGGACGCGGGTTAAAATCCCCGTCCGGCATCCATATTTGGGTTTTCAATGGAAACCTCAAACCACTCCAGGGGATTGAACGTATGCTTCCTTCAACAGGCCATGGCCCAATTCCTTCCCGTTTCTGTCTCCCATTCTTTCCCGCCTCTAATTACATCGACGTCGAAGGGGCGTAAAGCCATAAAAAAAGAAAAAACAAGGAATGTTAGAGTAGGCACTGCGTCTGCCATCCCGACTTCAGAGTCCTCTCTGGAAGCATTCTACTTCTTAGTTCGATCTGGGAGGTATTCGATTCGATGCTGGTCCGTACACAGAAACTGATTTCAAGACGACGAACAGTAGGCTTGGAAGAAAGCTTACGAATCAGGTATTGGAAACGTAAGCCTACGCGTCATAAATTGTTGGAAATAACAGAATATTTTTAATTTTGTAATCACAAAACTACAGTGTTGACATAACTTAGTGAGTTTACACGACCAACCAGCCAACTGTACCAAAACTGGTAAATTTCATAAATGTATCTCTAACAGTTGCATAAATGCTAACCATGGACCCAATGGCGATTCTTGGAAGAGATTTCACTAACTGAGCTAACCTATTATTAAATTTTGCTAGAGGTTTTGAGTAAGCAATTTGTGGCGCCCAAATAATGAACTTTAACTTTCAATTTACGGATGGTGTGTGTTACTAGCTTTTGGTATGTTATTAATGTTTAATTTATCACTATCCCGCACACTATGTTGTCAAACATCATGATTTGTAATGGTTGTAGGGTTTGTGTTACGTGACCCCAACTCACATGTTTTGTTACAAAAATTGTTCCTTTGAGATTTATTTTGCAATTTTTGATAATTTCAATATATACTAGATGACACGTTAAATATTTTGCAAATCAAATGCGATGGATAGTGATGTTGGTGAGGAAGGTTGTATCAATTATTTATTAATTTAGTACAATAGGTACAGTACATAACAAAATACTTACAACATATTATGAAACAATTAGGAAAAAGTTTTGGACGCATAAAGCATAGGTATGACAAATTTTTATCGGCCATAACGGAATAAAACAGCATATCAATATCTCTGTGATATTGGTTGCTGTGATCATAGCCCATGAGAAAATTACACCAGTAAAATTTTTACATAGGAATTGTGTAGTAAAACAGAAATGTTTCTGTTAATAGAAAAAGTATCCGAAAAGCTACTTATAGTATAAAAGTTTATTGATATCTCAGTGACATATGGAGCTTCTATCTATCGGTAACACTGTTAATCCTTGTCGACGCCAATAAAGAAATTTATTGATATCTCTATGATATGTTCTGCTGCTATTTAGCTGCCTGGATGTGAACTGTGTCTCATAAGTGCGACTTTCATAATTATTACTGTTTCCATTTAAGCGTCAAATTCCTAAAAATTTCTTTCTTACTTTATGATATTACCTAAGTGGAGGCCTTAGTCTTTGAAATGATACCTCATTTTTCGATTTCGGTTTGGTATCAATGGAGGTAAATGGCTCGTGGGAAAAAAAAACACGTTGTACAAATATTTGATATTTTGACGCCTTATTGGTCAAATTCAGAAAAACTCCTTTTTTAAAAAAAATATGATATGACCAAAGCGGAGAACTTAATAAATGGTACTTCATTTATCGTTTTAGGTTACGTACGAAGGGAAATAATGCCTAGTGATAAAAATACTCCTTTTATAAATAATATTTATGATTTCTTAATCATAAATACAGCAAGGTATTATCAATGTGGAGTCACAATCTAACAAGATATCTTTTTATCTATGAATGATTCAACCTCCATGTTCCATGATATCCTCCGTCTTCATTTATTACAATTAAAAAATCAGATGTTACAATTATCTAACATATTTTTGTTTATCAACATGAAATTTTCTATTTTAAAAGTAGAAAATTCCATAGATTACTCAGGAAGTCTCTTCTTGAATAACCACCGTCTAGTTTACCTGTAATTCTATCCACGTATCTTATGTGTATACAGAACATTGATTTAGAAGCGCGGTTATTAAGCAAAAAGTATATAAATAACAGCAGTTATAGGCTTAACCACAGACAGCAGCAAAAATTAATTATTTGAGATCCAATTGGCAAACCGGAAATATAATAAAATTTGACACACATTAATGATTTCCATTTTTCTGAGGTAGGGATGAACACAGCCGTAAATATTGGTTGCCCCGAAGTACTAAATTTCAAAGAAATCTAGAATTATAAACTAAAGGCGATTGAAATACTACGTACCAGCTTGGTAAACAGTAAGTAAAGTAGATTTGTATGGTCTTTTGGCTTGGTTACAGAATTTCAATTTGTCGGGAATTCTTTCGCCTTTGTCGTGACAGGACCTACAGCTTAACTTCGAATCCGAACCACGGATTTCTAAATAGTAACATTAAGCCTTGGCGTAGTAGAAAAGAATCAGATTAGCGCTAAAGAATCAATAATTCGGTTTTACTTGGCTTCCCGAACCATTGCTGGCAAATACTGCAAAAGTTGCTTAGTATAATCCATGGTAGTTTTCTATTTATTGCTACTTATCAGTCTTATCCGAGCTCTATTAATCTTATAAGGCAATATATGAAGCTACCATGTTTTGTGTCCAAAATAATACAATGCTTTATAATTGATGTTTCATGCGCGCGAAGTAAAACAAACTTTTATGTTTTCCGTATTTCGAACCTACAAGCCTTCATGTGCCTTCAGTTGGAAGCGCTGATGGGAGTTTCTGTTTTGGGTGATATTTCCCTGGCAGAACGTTTCTTACTTCCCGTGGAGCGGGATGTTGCGTGAGCGGATGTGCGCGGCCATCATTTGCAGGCGTCCTGACGCAACCAGCAGCGCGCTCGAGGTCCGGCGTATCTTGGGGGACATCTCTCTCTCTCTCGCTCTGTTTGTTACATTTTCGCAACTCAACGGCAAAACCAATCTTTATGAAATTTGACATGTATTATTAAGAAGGACAAAGGATACTTTTCCACTATAAAAAATATATTTTGTAAGAAACAAAAATGAAAACTAACCGCAGGGTGACAAACGGATCCCATGTGTAATGGTACGGCTCAGGTAAATTTCACAGTCAAAATCTTCAACAAGTCAGTGCACTTTCGAGCTGGCGCGCGCTGCCGTGTAGACATCTACTCCCTCGCACTTACTTGCGCAAACTGGTTTGTGCGGATAAGCGCGCAGGCGAGACAGATCATGTAGCTGGACCATAAGCCTCTGTAGTGTTACAGCGGTCACCCAGTCCTTTTTCTCTGTAATCTATTTATAAATTTCATGTACAGATACGATTTATTATTTACTATAAATGTGGATCTGCGCTGCACAAGATTATTATTTTGTGTTTCTGTATAGCTTGCTCAACGCTATATATTTCAGGGAAGGACAGCAAAACCAGAAACTAAGAAACTAGACTACAAGACGTTATTGGTATAAGATGTTCCCAGAAACTGACATAGTTTTAAACCACAAGAGTAACTGTGGTAGGTAGTTCTCCCTCCCCCCCCTCTCCTCTAGTTTGTTGCTGCTTTAAAACATGCATCAAACTGGTTTACTTCATGGACAGGTTCAGTGGTAGAATAGTACTGTGATGTCTGCCCTGTCATGTTTTTCCGATTTCATGCTTTTGGGTACCTTTTACGTAACTTACATCTTTCTATATCCAATTCCAGCAATAAGATTCTAAGTTCACACGCATGAAGTCGGGGTTATCAGCTTCTTTCTCGTAAGGGAATTCTTAGCTGGCGCTAAACTTTGGTATCCTACTATACGATGAATTGCAAATAAGTTGTAGGTAAACCATGAATTCTTCAAACATACTTTTGATTAAAACATATATAACTACTTCTGTTTCTGGCTACTCTCTCGTTACAGACGCTACAGCACATGACTAATGACAACTAATTTTTCGCTCCATACCTCCTACATACTATTTTTCTTTTACTTCCTTTAAGTTTGCAGAGACTGAGTGAAAATTTATTTTACAATTTAAACGCAGCAATTAATATCTCTGGGATTAAGTGAACGATCTTTGACATTTGCAGTTTAATTTTACTCCATTCTTTAAAGACATTGGAAATGGTAGATGCAGGATAGCACTGTGATTCACCTAATGACACTATAGAAAAAAATGTCAAGATTAGTCGATTTGTTGTTTGGTTGTTAGTATCTGGAAAAGCTGTACACGACTGACAGTTAGCTCTAAATATAGCCTTGTCGTGAAGTATATGCTGCCTTTTAGTTTTAGCACAAAATAGTTAGTATGTATACATAGCAAATAACGACTGTGGAAAGTTTTGATTATTACAGTAATTCCAGAGTAAATAAAGAACTACAGAGAATAGAAAAGTCCTCAGAATACAGAATATGTAAAGCTATTATAAAAATGTTACTTTCCTTTGGCCATGACAACGTCGAGGTTATTAGAACCGGGAGAGGACGCGGGCTAATGACCGGAAAGGAATTCGGTGATGGCTTTTTAAGTGACCATTTGTCTGGAGTGATACCCGGATGGCTGGCCGGGGATTTAAATCACGTGTTCCTTAACTGCAGGCCTAGGCGTTAGCGCTCGCTCACCAGACTCGCTTCTATACTACTCGAATTGTACACTACTCTCATTTAAAACTTAACCGTAATCTTTTTTCCTCTGATTAAAGTTGCAGCGTCTGAAAGCAACCCCACTATTCACTATTGTAATACAGGAATATTCTGTCAATTAAATGAGACTCCACGCCTATTCAGTCACTACAGACAGTTTAGATTTCCCCGTATCTGAATCAGAGTTCTGGTATTTGTGTCCGATCACTCCCAACAAGTTTTCATGTTCGTCACATCAAGGATTATGAATTGCATATCAGGTGTAACCGGGCTCGTGCCGGAAATTCCATTTCGTGGAATACCCTAAATATCCAATATTACGAAAAAGTAATATCGGATTTTTATGTGAGAAGTTATTGGAGAATTTCTAGCATACGCCTTTCACACGGAACACACAATTCAGATGTCCCCCGAATTCCTAAATTTGGTATGAATTTGTTTATTGCAGTGAAAGTGACTTAAAAATTCAACTGCGTCTGGTCGCAGTTTCTGCCCCTACAGAAAGCGTTCCGCCAGGTGACATGGTTGGCACTGCTATGTAGATGGAAGATCACAATTTCATAACGAGTGGTTACTCAGTCACTTATAGTACTGTTCGCCGTGCTACGTCAGCAGATTTTTTAAGACAGATTGTGATTCTTTGTTATATCGTAAAATGGATCTAGTGAGATGTTTATTTTGGAAGCTGTTATACTTATTTAATCAATTAGAATGATCGTACTTCAATCTAATTGTGGCATTTAATTAATGCAACGAAGAAATCATTGCTAAAAATTATGAGACTAGAATACACAATTGTGTTATGTAGCACTTCTCCTTTTGTAAACGTGAGGTTGACCGTCCCTTAGAAAAGCACTTCTCCGATTCTTGTTTGATCCGTAACAGTAAGTTAATAATATTTCACCACGTGTAATGACCTTGAAGTGCATGAATTGGTGTCACGGTGGTAGAGATCCGCATTCCCTTCCATTACTTCGGTCTGGATTAGACTAGAGATAGCGTGGTTACTGAAAAATTGCAGCTTCTTTACATTTTGAGCAGAAACTCATCGGTAGGTAGCCTACGTAGCTGAACGATACAGGGAAACATTCAAAATTTTCAGCTTGACAGGAAATTTCAAGCTCCATCGTGATTTGAATTACAATCATCCTTTGAGCAACACATAAGCAAAAAGCAAAAATATGTCAGTGTCCCTTATACGTTATCTTTAACGGAAACACAAAGGCACCAGCATCTGCTGCTAATTTTTTTTAATTTTTAATCCTCCAGAAACAAAATAATTTTAGCTTGAATTTGTAATGAATGAGGTTAGTACTATAGGGTCGTTTCGAGATAAAAAAAATAATTAGAATGCACAGAATGTATATAATTTTTGCTATTTCAAAAATTATTCTAATCGAAAACAAGCTTACAGAACATACTCAAAATAAGTAACATTTTTAGTTTTTGAACTGTTTCTGGAAATCCATACTTCACTTTGATCGTCATCATCTGTCAACAGAAAAGTCTAAGTCTTAATGTAGGTCATAGTGGCGATTTTTGTATCAATTCTAAGTGCTGAACACACTTAGGGAGCGCGATAGGGAGTTTTGTGTATAGTTTCTTGCTGTGATGTTTTATAAATACAATTAGTGTTGATATCCGCGTCCCGCCATCCTGATTTCGTTTTTTACTGCCGAAATAATTCCAAGCTAGTTCCTTCAAAATGCCATCACCAATTCTTTCCAGTTTCCCGTTACCAGATCTCAGCCGCGCTAATGCCCCGACGTCAACGAGGCGTAAATACACAAAAGAGTTTAAAGATCTGTTCAGTTTTCTGTGAATACGATTGCTGCACACGAACCATCGGCTTTTTGCAATAGTCCGAAAGCACTTGTGTACTGACTGGAAGTTTTTAGTTTTTCCGCTGTTCCCCACACAGCAAATGCATAGGAAATGGCAGGACAAATAAAGGTTCTATTGAGAAGAAGGAAGCAGTCTCTGTTCTATGAAGAGGTTTTGTGTAGCAATGGAAAGAACTTATGTATGTTGGAAAGCCGCCTTTAAGTTTTCCTTCCGTTTGATGCTGCTATGTGAATTCCCTGTCCAAATAAATAATTTACTTGATAAATAAATAATACCAAAGAAATTGAATGTTAGTGCATTTATTAACCTCCCGAACGCGTTTCATTTCTTTTGCAGAAGTATCTTCAGCTGGTTCTCCTGGTAATTACGTAAACATGTTGCATTTTGGTTATGCTGTTGTGTTTTGTACAACGGAATTATGATCTAAATTATAATCTACTTACATTTTTCGGTGTATTGCATTTATTTATGCTCCACTCTCAGCGGCAGCTATTTTCTGAGTAGTAATTTATTTTCCACAAAATTATTTCACTAGTGACTAGCACAACACTGCACTGCACTGTACTATACTGTATGTTTATTACGAATGACCGATCCGTTTGGTTTACTTTCGAAGTTGTGTCGCTATGAGGTGATGTTTTATTTTTTAGTCTGGTTTCCATTTGTTTGGTACGTTTTTTCAAATGTTGATGTTTGTCATTAGTTTTTTTTATGGTTTTGTATCTATTTGTTTAACGCTGTTTTGCCTGTGTCGATGTTTTTCCATTATTTTATTTGCAGTAGTGTGTATAGAGTCGGGTGTGTCAGGTTTGTGTATTCGTTTATTATTTGTTTCCCTTCTGTTAGTGATTTCTGTATTTGATAGTTATCTTGGAATGTTATTATTTGTGGTTTTCTGTATCTAATGGTGAGTATTTGCATGATCCTGACATTCATTGCATGTTAACCTGAATATTCCTGAGTTGTGATATTTATTGGTTTGTATGTTATTTTTAATGTTGTGGATGACGTAATTTGCCTCATCAGTAAACCAGAACTGAGGATACAAGAATAGCATGCCGACAACACTATAAGCAAAAACATCAAATTCAGAATGGAAGAAGAAACAAATGGTAAACTGAACTTCCTTGACATAGTTATGAGAAACAGCAACAACTCTTTTCAGATATACAGATAATTCACCATTATCTAATAGGAACTGAATCAAACCATCCACAAATTCATAAAAAAAGCTGCAATAAGGCACATGCTCTACAGATTTATCAAGTCCCACTCCATCAATAAAAAGCTAAACACTACAACTTAACTCAACCATCTATATAGCCACCAAAAATGGACATAAAGAAAGCAGGGTATACCAACTAAACAACAATATAATCAGACAAATATAGAAAACTTCGTATAATACAACCCCATCATTACAGAAGACGTTCAATTACAGTCGATCAACTACAGATAAGACACCACACCCACAACAAAATAAAAGGAAATTGTATGACATGAGTCATGACATACGTCTACAAAGACACAAACAAAATTTCAAATATATTTAAAAAACAGGGATTAAAAATAGCATTCAGAACATACAACACAATACAGAAAAAAACATTAAAAATAACACACAAACCAATAAATATCACAACTCAGGACTATACAGGCTAAAATGCGATGAATGGCAAGTCAGTACACAGGACAAACATGTAGAAAATTTAAAACCAGATACAAGGACCATATAAGAGCACTAAAAGATAGAAACCATTTCACATTTTCAGAACATTTACAGGAACACAACCACCATCCAACAAATATTAACACAGACATGCAGACACTCACCATTAACAACAAACCACAAAAACTAACTTCCAAGAGAACCATCACTGACAGAAATCACTAACAGAAGGAAAACAAATAATAAACGAATACACAAACCTGACACACCCGACTCAATACACATCACTGAAAATAAAATAAATGAAAACAACGACACAGGCAAAACAACATCAAACAAGGACACACAAAACCATAAAAAAACTAATGACAAACGCATACATTTGAAAAAACGGGCCAAAGTAATGGAAGACAGACTAAAAAAAACAGCATCACATAGATACAAAAAGTCGAAAGTAAAGAAAACGGACCGGCCATTCGTAATAAACATATAGTGCAGTGCAGTGCAATGTTGTGATAATCAGTAGTGAAATAACCATCTGGAAAATGAATTACTATTCACAAATAAAGCAAATATAACTGCTGCTGAGAGAGGAGCATAAATAAATGCAGTAAACCAAAAAATGTAAGTAGATTATAATTTGGATAATAATTCGATTGTACAAAACATAACAATATAACCAAATTGTAACATATGTACATAATTACCAGGAGAACCCGCTGAAGATGATTCTGCAAAGGAAGTGAAACGCTTTCGGAGGTCAATAAATGCACAAACATTCAATTGCGTTGGCTTATTTATTTATCAATATTATCAGCAATTGGAAAATGATTCCCAACGTCCAGATATTAAATATTTTACGACTGTGTTTTATGGGTGACGGTTACTTTTTCTTTCAATATAATGTTGCTATGTTAGCTTTCTATCCAATTAGACACTCAGCCGCAAATTATTTAGATTTCTACTAGGATAAGTTCAGATGGAGAGATCATATTTGCAGACATGCAATAAACGCTACTAAAATAATACTACTTTGACAAAAGAAGCAAAACACTTATTTACGTATTCACAGGAATAACTTTAATACTTACGTCTCAGCAACAAGAAAAGATACTACCTTGACATTCAACATCAGAGAGAGAATACTAAATCTCAAAAACTAGTGTAAACCAAAAGCGGTATAATAAGAATGAAATGACACACCAGTGTAATGATATCATGTTGGTCGCGTATATTAAAAGTTATTTTTAAGATCTGTAGTATTGATTAGCAAACTTCTCAGATTTTATGTGTTAATTTCTCTGCATTGTCATTTAGATATGGTCCGCAGTAGGCCGAGTATATAATGCATTGTTTGATAATTGGTCTGATTGTTGGCATAAGAGCAAGTAAAATTGCTTCAGATTGTTCATATCTCGAACTTCAATAGTCTGACTGTTTCAGTTGGTTACTTCTGCTTTAGGAGTAATCTGATTGGCTGAATGCTTTCCAAAACTTTCTTTGCCGAGTGATTTTAAAGCACTTGAAAGAGCGCTCGGGAAGTATTCTCGCAGTTTATACCCAGCCTTGAATCGGAACGAAACTTTTAAGGTCCAGAATAAGTCCGTGTTTGTTCCTTTTCCATCGCAACTGTGCTCATTTTAACTGTTTGTAAATATCTGGTAATTAAAGGGTACTTTAGAAGAATACACAACATTTTCAAGTGAACTTTTTTTAAAATATATGTAACGTAAACTTAATCAAAGCAGACTTTCTCATAATAGCCGTAATACCAGGACATCTATTTATTAATTACGGTAGCCAATGAAATTAACCCGCTAGGATAAATGGATATTAATTAAAACCACTGATTTGCTAGTTACTGTACTTTGACTAAAACACAGATCATAGCTCTAATAGTTCCATGAAGAAGAAGATTTTCCAGGAGGATAGATAGATAATAATGTTAAACATAACCTACCAATTTCTTCAGCAAAAAGTTAAATCATAAAGAACACAAATTCAGTTAATTTGCAGAAAAATAATTCCTTTTAAGTTTTTTTTATATATTTGTGTATTCTTGTGGCACGTTTGTCTGTAAATAAAACCATCTTTCAATTGTTTTATTATTTTTAAAATGATATTGACGTTTTTAAATTAGAAATTCATATCAACAGCACTACAGTTCACTAATTTAAATTATTTTTTATTTAGTATAGGTGCAGTAGCAGCCGGCCACGGGGACTAGTCTGGGAAGGAAGATCGTGATGATGATACAGTACCTGACTATTCTGAATGTTTAGAGGAATATATTCTCCGACTTAAATTTTGTTCAGTTCATGTTCTTCGAATGTTTATTCAAACTTTAGAAGGATCTTTAACAAAAACATGTTCTTGTTTCTCTTATTCCTTTGGATTTTTTACATTGTTTATTAGATCTCTTAGTTGTCATTAATTTCTAATTAATAGTTGTAGTAGGAAATATTACGATTTCGACATGGGGTCTCATGCCGAGAATGTGTGAAGGTGAGCTGGTTTGAGGCAGTGCAATGCTAAATGTTGTTATTAGCTGGATTAAGTGTACAGGTCATGTTTGACTTCAGCAAATTAGTGATTGCTAAATAGTGCATTAACAGCACATCAACCGAGGCTTGCGGTGGCCCCGGACCTCACCTTCGGAGCAACTGGAGGGAGAGAGCATTACGGAAGCAGTGAATACATCCTGTAAACGGCGCTAATCTTCTTCTTTAACAACGTTTTCCCAGCATTTTGGGGTCTGCTGCCTTCGATGAGTTTCACTCGTCGTCGACATGGTCAAATTTGGAGCTGTGGTTTTACAGCCACATGCCCCTGCTGACGCAATCTTTTTATACCTACTGCCATCTGTCTGTCATACGTGTAACAGTATTCCGCCTGTGATAAGGGTATTTTTTGTTTGTGAAATGTGTAGTTTATGAGGCGGAGATCGGGGACCGTATTGGCATTCATCTTGATGGGTGCAGAAAACCTGGACGGCTGGTACGCGGGGGACCTGGGTTGATACCTGGTGCGCTGATCCAGTGTGCGGTGCGAACGGATATTGCACCAGATAACATATCTTGTTTACATATGCCCATTATAAATCGCTACGTTTTGATGGGTTCTAATTCTTCAGAGTTTAAATAAATCTTTTGGAAAGCACTATGGCTAGATCCAACTTGATTAGCTTCTCTGAACACCTGAGAGTAAATTCGTCTGAAAAGATATGACAAACTTGAGTTGCATCGCGGTATGGTCAGAAAACAAAGACGCTCGTAAATGCCTTCTGAGGTTGATAATAATGAACCGAAATGGACCACGGCTGGTTGGAGGAATTTTTGCAAGAATCTACCGAAGAGTGCAAACTAAATAAACACACGAACAGCAAGGTTGTGCCTTTTTTTATTTAAATGAACATCTTGGAAAAGACTTACGCAATTAACAACACGGTCGCGCCTGATACAGATGTGTCGCTAAAACTAAGTCACACATATTCATCACCGATTAATAAAAACTTTAAAGACGATCCTTATGCTATGTTTTTAGACCAATAAGGTAAAATTGTTGGAGCAACAGCTCTAACTTGTATGCCATGATCTGGGTACCAGAACGGAGGTGGTGGCTTATCTCGCAAACAAAATACCCCCCTCCCCTCACACTTTCCCAGTCAACCTCCTTAATCACAGCCCTAATTGTGAACAAATTCAATATACATTAAGTGTGAATGAATATCAGGGAAACGACGTGTGTTATTAATTACGATATCGATGGGATTATTGAAAGTCAAACATAAATTTGTGAACGATTCGTTGAGTATGTCTTCTTTAATTTTTTAATAATTTATTTCAATTTCTGTGTTTTTTGCTATATACTTATCACAGAAATGGATTTTCCTGTTTTATATGAGTAATTTTTGTCACAATCGAAATGGTCATGTAACACCAAGGTGATTGATGGAAAGGGATAAATTATGGAATTTTCTTTCTAATTAGTATTCCACTGTACTTTAATTACATCTAGCAACTCGTTGAGATAGAACGCTGTTCCTGAAAAGCGACGGTTCTCAACGAAATCTACGCAGGCTGAAATTTTTTTTTTTTTGTTTTTTTTTTTTTGTAACTGCTTTACGTCTCTTTTTAACATAGAAGTCTTTAGAGACGGGAAAGGATGGGGGGGGGGGGCAAGGATGGGGCCAAGGAATGGGAAGGAATTCGGCCATGGCCTTTTGAAGGAAGCATCCCAGCATTTGTCTGGAGTGATTTGGGGAAACCATGGAAACCCCAAATCTGGATGCCCGGACGGGGATTCGAACCGCCGTCCTCCCGAATGCGAGGCGAGAACGCTAACCGTTACACCGCCCCGCTCGGTAGGCTGAAATAAAGCTTGTAATAGCTTCTGTAGAGAACAAGCTTTTATTAAAGTTACGGCATATCTATTAGACCGAATCGGTTTTAGTTTTAATTTTACTATTTATTTGACATTAAGAACAAAGCAGATTGACTCGACGAGAGCGAAACAATAAGAGAAAATTGAGCTTTTTACTACTGGCGATTTGAATATGATTACGAAAACAGGTTTGGTATGCTAGGTCTTTCAGATACTTCGTGCTGTGGTTAATTGGGGAAGTGTTAAAACACGGATATGAGTAACGGTTACATTATTTCATCCTATTGGTTGTGGTATAAGTGGGCAATGATTGTTTCAGTAGTTTGTAGGCTGGAGAATAAAAGTGGCCTCTGGCTTGAAGTAGACTACTTGGCACTACCAATTTAGAGTAAGTCTAATGGTAGTCATACTAATTTGCAATCACTGGCTCATAAGAAAATCCCAGCGTTAAGGCGCCAGTTCACTCTACTGGGGATGCGCGACGGGCCATGGTTCAAACGCCGATCCTGTCGTACCGGCTGTTCTGATTACGATTTTGACGTGAATACGTCTTCCAATTTGATATTTAGGGACATTTCAGAATTAGAGTTTGGGAAGGTTAGTGCTGAAATACTACTGAAGGGAGGAAAACTGGTGAAAAGCGTTCGACAGGGAAATCTTGACAGGGTCCAAAATATTAGCTGGAAATTCTTCCGTCCACTGCTCGACGTAGGAAAGGACGCGGTTTGCCTGGTAACGAAGCGGTGACTCAGTGCACGCTAAGTTGTATTAAAGACTGGACCCCGCTCATAAGTAGCGTGGCTTGAGATAAAATAATGTCTTTTCATATAAATATCAATACGGTGGATAATTTAAGACCATTTTACGATCAATAAAAAAATATTTCAAAAAAAGTGTGACAAAATAAAAGTGGAAATGTGAATGTGCATAGTGAGAAAGTGAGAAAGAACCAACGAAACGCACAAGCGCCCTTGTAGAATTGAAGATAACCCCATTGCAAGGTGTCGGCTTAGCGACTGAGGAAGAAAGCCGAGTGAAAGAAAGCCATGGGGATCACGCCTTCGGCGGGACCCAGCAGTGCAGAGGAGGAAGTAACGGCAACGAAACTGCCTTCGATGGACGTTGTGGAATGAGAGAGTCATCCACAATGAATATTATTAAGTAATTAATTAATATTCAGATTTTCTTGGTAATATTCAGTTATTAAATTATAAATATTATAAATGATAGGGTTAATTCATAGGTGAATAATCATATATTAAACCCGGGCAGCCAAGGTTATTGTTATATGGTTTAGTTTCTGCAAAACTTGCTCTTCAGAAAATATATTGAATGTAGGAAGTTGGAACGGCAGTTTTGAACTCTCAGAGGACGGGACAATTCCCAGTGTCGGCGACAGGCCAACGCCTATGGCTCACAAAAGGGGCACCGCGGGAAACCGTTAGCTCCCCAGTGTACTGACCTCACCCCTTCCCAGTGGCCCGACAAGGTCAAGCAAAATGTGCGGGAAGCGCGTAGCGAATGTTAGCTGCGATACGAAACACGTGATGATGGACATATATCAATGCACCAATCGTGAACGGCTACAGGGGTTCACAGTGGTTAATTCACGGCTTCTGTTTCATGAGCGGAGAGGAAGCTGATTTTGCCGGAGAAGAGGACACGACGCCATATTCACTCGCTGCCGAGACGAGCTGTTGAGCAGACGTATCTCCCGATACGCTCGTGGCTGTTGATCAGTGACTGTGTCTGATCGCATTTCTGGCTGATGGGCTGGAAGCTGATGTGCTAACGCGGGCATATCCGCTTACTTGGCATTCGTTGCTGCAGTGGTACTGAGCGTGCCACACCTCATCAAGAAGATGCTATTATGGTAAAGTACCGACGCATGGGTCCACAGTTCCATTGGGTTTTAATGAGGCTTGCTAACCCGTAAACGACTCCTGAGATAAGACTCTGCTCTCATCCTAAAATCACTGAGCTAACCAAACTTTTCATGTTTTAACTTCAAATTCGAAGCATCTTGCTGATTGTTTTAAATTCAAACGATGCTTTTAATTTTAAACGGCGCCCCTGGGATTCTTTGTTTTGTGAATGTTAACTTCAATTTGTTGGCCTTTGATGCCACTTTGATATCATGTTGACTTTGCAAATTATTGAGATATTTAAATCAGTTTCATGTTTGCTTTTATCCGGCGGATTGTAAATGTTTGTTTGTTTGTCTTTGGATTATGTTTAACGTAACGTTAACTATACCCGGCCTTGTATAAGCCAGAAGACTTAATAAATTGAGTATAATATTTGTGTAAAATAATAATGGTTCTAGTTCACCATTTAACCAAATAACCGACTTATTGGATGTCATATATATTATTAATAATTATATTTCATCAACGTATTGGCTCCCCCCCTCCCGAACCGGCTTCCAATACAACGTAGACTGCCTTCAGGAATACAATGATATCACAGTCGATCAGCCCGGACAATTTTACTTCTGTAAACCTGCTCTGAAAGACTAGAACTTTCATCTATGTACCTAAATAAAATGCTTACCCGTTAAGTACATGGCAGCACTTTTTAGAATACCGAAATAAAATTTTAAGTCATAAACAATACTTTTACCTCCGAAACAATGTTGTAATAATGAGCAGTAGTTTCTCTTGAGTACATCAATAAAATTTTCAGCACTTAAATACCAATCAATGGTTTCCCTTGTGCACCTAAATAAAATGTGAAGTAGAAACAAATGTTTGTTGTTTCACTGCCTATTTGGCTAAAGAAAGTCGTATTCACGTTGGCATCTGCGGTAGTAAGTCCAACTAGTACCTACGCCCACTTATTTTTAGGCGGTTTGCCATAGTCACCTAGACAAGTACTAAGGCGCTACCTAAGCTCAGCGTCATACATTACACATTTTACCAACAAGATTATATTTTATAAAAAAGACTCGGTTTAATTTTTTTCAGATCGTTGATGCCAGTGAATAGCTTTTAATTTTGTTGAAATAGGAATGTATACATGCAAAAAGAGTATATTTCAAGAAAATGTGTAACAAAAGTGCTCAGATACGCAACCATTACCCGGAGTACAATTTCCCGCCAGCTTTTGGATACCAGAATACACCTTTTATGATAAATGTAGGGACACAACGTAGCAATCATAAAATGTATATAAAAAAGTTTAATTCTTTATTTCATGAGTATTTTATACGAATACTGCAATAATGCTGCTGCATAATATCTTGAGCTGTAATTGTGTTATCATGATTAACTGAATATTATATATGTCCAGATCTGAAACATCACAATACAATGCTAAAAATTCTTTTTTACAAGTGAATTCCATTGCTTAATTAAATGCCAGAGAGATTTCTAGTTAACAGCTGTAAAAAAGTCATATATTTTCTCTTTATTGTACTTCTAATTATTTTTTTACCAGAAATGAGTGGTGCTACTGGAATTTTCTCTTGTACCAGCTGTCAGTTGCATATATCATACTACTATCGAATATACACACTGATAACTCAGGTACCAAATTGTGCCATTTATAGTTTAAAATCCAATTTTGTTTAAATATATGTGAAGTATTTTAAGAATTGCGTTGTCAAGCACCTCACATTACAGCTGTTCTATGTCCGAAAGGTAAATTATTTAGTGTTGAATTTATGAATATTGTTTCTGATAAACAATAAGAATGCACAAAAAACTGGTTATAAATTTATTACAGTTAATATTCTCTTTGACCTAAATGTAAGCCAAATACAATTTACAACGTTAACATTAAAACGTGACTTTATTGTAAGCCTACTTATTGCAGCCCCTTTGTAATGGAGGTACCGAGAGAGACTCAACAGTTTAAGCAATGAGCAGGGGCAGAAAATAACTACTATTGCTCACACAGATCGTTGTTCTCAATCAGTTAACTCATTCACTGTTAACCACAATCATTCTTGGACGAACTGACGACTGTTGGGAACCAAATATGTTTCAAGGAGTTATATTCAAAGTAATAAAGCAACATGTGAAGCTCAAATTTGAAGTTAAATTAGGAGCAAGAATAAATGATACTCTTTATCTATTATCTAAATTGTTATACCCCATAAAATTGATCGAGTTTGTGGCTATATAGGTGATCATTAGAAGGAGCTATCCATGTCCATAAATTTTTCTGTGGTGAAGTGCAGTATGGTGTACTGAATTTGCTACGATTTTAGGGCCTTGTTGAGATAAATAACACATTTTAGGCTTTTTTATTTCAAGTTTAATGACTTGTGCGCAAGATGCAGTATTAAAATCAGAGCGAGGTTAAAAAAATTGTACCGGAGTTCTTCCGTGCAAGAACCGCATCGCATCGCCACGTCAATAAATTGTACCAGAAAGAAGAGATATTTAGATGTGAACAACGGAGGAAAAGTAAGAGGTTGGCCTTTCATAACTTGTCAGTGGGGAAGTATACTTGCGTGTGTGATCCATTTACCTAAATGTGAATTTTGTGGGGGAGGGAGGGTAGGTTTCTCAGTTGCTGTTCTTTTTTGAGGGCTCTGTAGCAGTTATTTTTCGCCGAGGTAAAGTGACATTGTCGTGTTAGTGAGACCGAGAGAGCTCATTAGTTAGTTAGAAAAGCGAATGTACCAAGCTTTATATTCAAGGAAGCTTTAAGTCATTCAAGTATTCCACTGTTCAGAGTTTCGTCGTTTAATCTGCTCAGTTTAGAGGAAGTAAATTGGCCACTGTATATTTCAGAAGAAAACTTATATATTATTCATCATTGTGCTACACATTAAATGATTGTTAGGAACTTATAGGAACTTTTACTTTTAAAAATGTTAATGTTAATTGTACAGCAAATATGCATAAAAAGAAGTAAGTATAGACAGTTATGAAATATTTAATGAACCGTAGAAGGGCGGGAGTAAAAAAAAAAGCTATAAAAACCAGTGAAATTTGATTTTTAAAAGAATAATTACCTGGCAAATTTTATTCGCGATAGAATCTTTTGAGAGAAATAGGCATTATAATATCGCTCAGCGAGTCAACATACAATCAAACTGTGCATTAAAAGATAATTGGTGAACAACTACCTCTGACTAATCAAGTGTGGTTTCATTAGTTTTTAGATACTTTCTGAACATTGTATGTGTTACAAAGGAAGGTTGAAAGACGCCATAGACTGATTGGAAAGTACAGTTAAATTATATTCATTTTACGCTCTCCATGTAGGGCAATAATAACCACACTTCAAGAAATTTGAGGGTTTCACAAACTGAATTACAGCTTTTACATGTGTTCGGTAACATATTACACTGGTGGAAATTGAAAGTGGAACACGCAGATGGAGTTGTGATAAATGAATGAAAATTTGCACCAGTATTGCCATTTGAAGAGTATTAATTAAGTAAAAATTGAAAGTTTTACATGTAACTGTATGAGAATTACGGGACTATTTATTACGCAAAATTAATATATATATTTTTTTTAATAGTATAAGTGCTAAACAGTGTGGTGTAGTATGAATTTTTTTTTTCCACAAGATCTTGTTAAACAAGTATGCCAAGGCGTAGAGTGACAACCCTTTACACCCAAATGTCTAACTGTGAGAGAGGTCGGAGAGTTGCCGCGTTTGAAATGGGAGTATCATATCGTGAAATCTCTCGAAGGATTGGCCGTAGTGCAATGTCAGTATACAGCCTTGTTACACAGTAGATGAAAGAAGGCTCTGGTAGTCATAGAGCAGGCACAGGTCCACATAGAAGGACAACAGTACATGAAGACCACCAAATTGTGTGGTTGGCTGTTGCTGGCAAATGTGTGACTGCAGGACAGACCAAGCAGTGGTTACAGAATCACCCCCTCCATCCCCCTCCCCCCCCCCTTCCCCGGACGATTGTAAACCAACTGCTTGAAGCTGGGTTACACTCTCTGACCCCTATGCAATGTAACTCGATTTCATTGCGAGCATTGTTTAACCTAGTGTAATGCAAAACGTAAATGGATACGTGAATGCCGTACATTTGTGTTTAGAGATGAGTCTCGATTGTGTATGTGGCGAAGTGATAATGGGCAACATATACGCAGGCATAGTGGAGAAAGAACCCACCCTGCAGTGATTTCAGACCGTCACACAGGACCAGCCACTGGTGTCAGCTTCGACAGCAGGACTGAGTTGGTTGTTGAAGGAACAATGACAACCCACCACCAAGTACACGGGATGGTTCACACTATTGCGATACCCTTCATGTCCACATCCGAATCACATCTTCTAACAGGATAATGCACGTCCTCATACTGTGGCCATTACAAAAGACGCCTTGCAAGGGGTTTCGAACACAATTTGGACCGCACGGTCCCCAGATTTGTCTTCAATTGCGCATGCCTGGGATGCAAAGAGTAGACACATTAGATCACATGGTCACCCAGAGCAAACTGTGCAACAACTGTCTGCACAAGACATGCAGGCGCTGAGGGCATACTCCAAGATGCCGGCAAGTATCCACGAATGTATAGAAGCTCAATGTGGGCACACTTCTTACTGACAACTGTATCTACAGGTAATAAACTTAGCATGATCCATTTCTATTTGTTATAATTTCTTCTGGTAATGATCCTGGATATAGCTACAAACTTTCCTAAAATGCCACTATTCCTGTATTGGTGTTGCACTTCTAATTTATATCTGGTACATAGATTTATTAAAATTGTATAGTGAGGTATTTGTAAAACGTATTACCTTATATAATGATATTTTCTTTTTGCTTCATGAACATCAGAGTTATTACAGTAGATTCTCGGTGTTATTTTACAAATTGCAGAGTTCCCGGCGTTGCCAGGTATAGTTGGCATTGATTTACCTGTACCATATTTTTATTCACGTAATGAGAAACAGATTTTTCATACAATTTGCGCCACCCATTTTCGGAATTAAAGTAATCCTAGATTCACCAGCACCCTGTCAAGAAAGGAGTGGGTTGAAGTTGAACTTACCTGTTGACTGTTTTTATTCGGCCGAAAAGATTCGTGCGCACCAAGTTTCATTTATTTCATACCTTCTATTTCCAGTACTAAAATAAATGTTGATCTAACGGCACAGTTCTAAGAATGGTGTAGATTACATACTTTGATACGGAATGTCAGTTTTAATTTTAGTCAACCTAATTACAACTTTAGCTAATGTTCCTGAAATCGAAACATGGACCGTACGTGCAGTAATAAATACCGCATACATAAAAATGTACCTGGAATGTGTCTGTTTATTTGGTAATCAGGCAGAAAATACAGATTTTGAATGGATTTTCGGAATTTGTGATCATAGTTAAAATTTAACGTATGTCTTAAGACGTTTTGACACATTTATTTTAGGAATAATTTAGCATTACCTTAAAATTGCTGAGTAGATTTTGACCGAGATTTACACTACCAAATATTAGTTGTGTCTCATTATGCTTCTTCATTTGCCGCTGGAGCTAAAAAAAATTCTCATTAAGCTACCTCATCTGGCACAGGAGTTCAAAATTAAAATATATTCAGTACCTGTACAGTTGAACATTAAATATTCAGAATTAAGCGAGACATAAAAAAAAAATGTACTATCGATTTGTTTCAGAGAGTTGCAAATTGCGGCGCCATTTTTGCCGTAAAAACTGCATTACTGTATTGCCAAACAACGCAATAAATTGAAGAAAATCTATATTGCTGTCCTAAACTGTTTTTCTCAGTCACTAAAGGCTTAATGCAAAGTTTTAGTGATGTTAATTAACGTGAGCCCACGAATTAATTATTGTGAATAGAATGAATCTACTTTCAGCTCCAAACGCTAGTTATTTTAGATGACATTTGAAATCTCGTGAACTTAAATAGACTATAATACGATTAAAAGCTAAATTATGTCAGAAACTCATGTATATAATACAGAATGTAATACGAAATCGTTCAATTTTCCTAAACAGTATATATTTCCAACCCTTAAGGCGTTTTAAAAACCAACATACCGATTGATCAATGTGAAGTGAATGAATATACTTCCTGTTACATTTATGCAGATATCGAAAATGAATTACTGAAAAACATAATCAATAGTAAAAACAATAAAAGCTATATTAGTCGTGATCTACAGAACTATCTCAAATTTCAGGGAAATTGTAGTGTTAGTTTTACCTCTATGACTGAAATTTATCGTAAATAAATTAATGCTTTTATTGTGGATAGCACAGTAACGATGATAGCCAGATACATTGTAATAGTGCTAACAGAAACTGTCATGAAAAAATATTTCTTTTATAAATGAATGTAATTTCTCTCGGCGTTGTTTATTTATAAACGTTTCTCGGGCAACAAACCGAGTAATATTATTGTTAATACACAATATTTCGGCGACTTAATTCTCCGTCGCCATCTTCAGGTGCAGTTGCCAGTTTTCAAACAACACGCTAAAGGCTGACTTCAAGGTAGACTTCAAGACACTGACAACTGCACCTGAAGATGGCGACGGAGAATAAAGTCGCCGAAATATTGTGTATTAACAATAATATTACTCGGTTTGTTGCCCGAGAAACGTTTATAAATATTTCTTTTGTTTTTTCGTAATTAGTTTCTAGCATTCAATACGCTTATCTATGGCGTTTAAAAACTGAATATCATGAATTAAAGAAAAAAATATTTACGGTGTTGTTTTTTAGCGTGGAGTATGAAACATATTTATCAGTTTAAACTGCTTTTATTGGTCTCATTAACGTCTATGGTCAGGGCCATTGTAGTTGTATGTTTAGTACTGAGTGTACAGCATCTAGTGGTTCCGTCTATGTTATTGCTCACCATACGTTCAGAATTTTATTTAATGCTCCGGCGTTATATAACGTTGAAACATAAGACATACAAATCAAATCAATTGAGATTCTAAGTTTTAAAACGGTGAAAACCCAATCAGAATCTTCTCAGTAGTTCCTGATTTTTTTCTATCACAAATTTATCCGGTTTTCGTTTTATAGATAGAAGAAGATTGTTCTTAAATCTCTAATTCTTCTGACCACTAGAGTCACTAAATGATGAGAGATAAAATATTTGATGTAATCTACTAGGTACCTGTTGATAATAGTTGGTAAAAAACGATTGAATTACTGCTTTTATAATGTAGTTTAAAATGTGATGTCATATACAGTGATCACCTTTCTGCACACACTCTCCGCAACACAATGAAGCTGCAAAGGTTGCTTGCTGCCCCTGCCGTATTAGTCAATTATGCAGTAGATCCTTCGAAAGTTATTAGACTCTATGTCACACATTTTGAACTTTGCATAGTGAATTCGTTCAAATTTTAAATATTACTGCCATTGAGATATCCTTGTTAGGGCATCAAAGCCTTAACAAGACGCTTAAAACGATTTTAAAAATTATTTCTATTGTTGTACTATTTATTACTTTATTGATGACAAAGAATGGATTTTATTCGTAATATACGTATCGTTTCCGTTATAGTGTTTTAGTTGTTTTTGATGATATCCTAATTCATGTTTAATTGCTGTTAATTAGCCTGATGACCACTATGGAATCATATATTTAGTAATGAATGATGATCCAACGAATATGTTTTGTAGGTTCGCTAGTCATATCTATAGACACAATATCGATGTTCTCACCAATTTGGGATGTATTATTCAAATGACAAACGAGATAAATTCAAGCAGAACACGATGTGGGTTTGCGAAGTAAGCGGTAAGTAATGAATAAAACTTATCGCAATCTTTTGCCATCTTCACATTCTTGTCACGGCAGCTTCCGTTGCCGACAGCTAGATTCTGCAGTTAGATACAGGTTTAGGTATCCGTGTGTTTGAGCAACTATAAGTTACTAATGATGGATTGGCAGTCCAATATCAGCTATTGTTTTGCTAATGTGAATCCTCATTAACAGGAGATCACAATAGTAACAGTAACGGATACGAGCTTGAGGAAATGGCAGTAAAAATGCTCTGACTTCAGCGACTGAAAATACTGTTCTTACAGCTGACATGCAGGGTGAAGAAGTTAAGTGGTTTTTAGACAAAAGTAAAACAAAAGAAGCGGTTTTATAGACAAACCGCTACACTCAGTTCCATGGAAAGACCACAGTATATACGTTCCGCAATATAATAATATATTAAAATGTTGGTTATTACTTGGTAACACACAACTTTCCCTCTTTTCCGTTTTATCATATTTCGGTTGCGTTTTTTTGTTTCTGGGACGGTTAATATTCCAACATTTGAAAACACTAGGCGGTCCGCATATAGTATAACAGACTATTTAGAGAATAATTACTCTTAGGAAAAATCGGTTGTTATAGAGACCAGAAAAAGAAACAAGAGAGTTTGGCTGGCGAGCGACTAGACAGGGTTAGTTAGTATTTTGGCGATGTGTTGAAATAAAGGTTACTGTTAGCTAAGGACCTGAGCAATTCTTCGGTTTTGTTTAGGAATGAAGTAATGCGAAATAAACGTCAGTTGGATAATATAGAAGAACTATTATTATTATCCGCCACAAGAAATTAAAAAATGATTCTGTACTCCTGCGATAAATCAATTTATGATACTGATAAAAAAAAAGGAGTTAATAAAATATAACATCGGTGACAGTAATAATAATAAACGACACGAAATGTTAGGTTCCTAAAATGAGTTACTCCATTTGGGTGCAATTAAAGTAAGCGTGAGACTACTGTTACTCTCAGAAACTTAATTTACGCATCGAAATTCCATATCGTCTTGGTACTGGTCTGTTTGATCAAGAATAATCACAATCGCCCTTAGCTGTATTTGCTGCTTTTGTAGTCGAAGATTACGAAGCGGCCTGTTGTCTCAGTGGTTAAAGGTGCTTGTCCACTTGAGAGTAAATACTGGCGAGAAGCTCTCGATAGCGTAACTCGCAAGTCGACACGCCTCTGAGAGTAGCTCGCGGCGAGTGGAGAGCTACTGCCTGAGAGCTGACAATAATCAACTTTCTCTCAAGTCGACACGTCATTCCTGTGCTGTCTGAGAGTAGCTCGCAGAATACGAAGAATGTTCATATAGTCTGAGAGCAGAAGCTGAGAGCTCGGCGAGAGGTAGTATCAAAGTAAGTAAAATCTGGTCATCGGAGAAACAATGGACAAATGTATGAAGCTAGAGAAGTGTTGTGGAATGTGAAATGTGTCGATTTTTTTTTTTTTGCTGTCTTTAGACTGGTTTAATGCAATCCTCCATAACTTCCTATCCTGTGCTAACCTCTTCATTTCTACATACCCCTTACAACCCACGTCCTCAATTATCTGCTTCATATATTCTAATCTCTGTCTACCTCTACAGTTCTTACATTCGACTGTTCCCTCCACTAACAAATTAACCAATCCAGCATGTCTCAAAATATGACCTACAAGCCTGTCTCTTCTTCCTGTAAGCTTCTTCCATAAACTTCTTTTCTCACCCATCATTTCCAAAACTCGTTCATTTCTAACTTTGTCTGTCCACCTAATTTTCAGCATTCTTCTGTAGCACCACATTTCAAATGCTTGAAGTTTCTTTCTTTCCGGTATTCCTAAAGTCCATGTTTCGCTACCGTAAAGCGCTGTGCTCCACACATAGAGTTTTAAGTTCTTTCTAATTCCCAGATCAATATTTGAAACTAAAAGGTTTCTCTTTTTCATGAAGGCTCTTTTTGCTAGTGCTATTCTGCTTTTAACATCATTCCTGCTTCGGCCATCGGTTGTAATTTTGCTACCCAAGTAACAGCACTCACTCAATTCTCCTATTGCATCCGATCCTATTTTTATATTTAATCTGCTAGTAATGATATCATTTCTGCTACATTTCATCACTTTTGTTTTACTTTGATTTATATTCAGTCCAAAATCTTCCTTCAGTATTTTGTTCATGCCATTCAATAACTTCTCAATATCCTCAGCCCTCTCTGCTAATAAGACAATGTCGTCCGCAAATCGTATCATACTGATTTTTTCTCCCTGAAAACTTATGCCACATGAAAATTTTTATTTGACTTTCTTCATTGCTTCTTCTACATACAAGTTGAATATTAACGGGGATAGACTACAACCTTGTCTCACACCCTTTTTAACTGATGCATGTCTCTCGTGATTCTCTACTTTTATTACAGCCACTTGATTCATATATAGTTTATAGAGTATTCTTCTATCTCGATACTTTAGACCTGACTTCTTTAAAATTTTGAACATCTTGTTCCACCTAACATTATCAAAAACTTTTTCTAAATCAACAAATGCCATAAAAGTATCTTTGTTTTTCTTGATCCGCTCTTCAAGAATTAATCTTAAAAACAGAATTGCTTCCCTTGTACCGCGATTTTTCCTAAACCCAAACTGATCTTCACCTACTATCTCTTCTACTACTTTTTCCATCCTTCTGTATATTATTCTAGTCAGTAATTTTGAAGCATGTGATGTTAGACTAATGGTGCGATAATTCTCACATTTGTCGGCTTGTGCTTTCTTTGGAGGTGTGAAGATGATATTTTTATTAAAATCAGTTGGAATTTCTCCTGTTTCATAACTTTTTGATATCAGCTTGAATAATCTTTCGATTCCTTCCTCTCCTAGAGATTTAAGAAGTTCTGCAGGGATCTCATCAATATCACCTTCCTTTTCCAATACACTATTGTTAAAGTCGTCCCCATCATACAGTTTCTCAATGTATTCCTTCCATCGGTTAGCTCTATCTTCTGAGCTTAAAAGAGGTTTCCCATCGGCAGCTTTAATGTTCATACATCATTTCTTCATTACTCCAAAATTCTGTTTGATCTTTCTATATGCAACATCTACTTTTCCTACGACAATTTCCTTTTCTATTTCTTCACACTTTTGTTGTAGCCATTTTTCTTTTGCTATTTTGTATTTCCTATTTATTTGATTTCTAAATTGCCTGTACTGCTCTCTTCCTGCTTCATCCTGAGCATGTTTGTACCTTCTCCTCTGATCTATCAGCTGCAACATTTCTTCTGTAATCCAAGGTTTTCGGGCAGCTTGTTCCCTATAGTCTAATGTTTGTTTGCCAGCTTTCATTATTTCGGTCTTTAATGCATTCCATTCGTCCTCGGTTGAGCTCCTTTCACAGTTAATTCTTAGACCTAAGTCTACCATTTCTGCAAATTTTTCTCTTTTGTTAGATTGTTTCGGTTTATTCACTGTTCTGCTTATACTGCTTCCTTATTCGCTTGAATTTCAGCCTGCACTTCATTATTATCAAATTATGGTCCGAGTCTATGTCTGCTCCTGGGTACGCTTTACAGTCTAGAACTTGATTCCTGAATCTCTGTTTGACCATGATATAATCTAGCAGATATCTGCCTGTATTCCCAGGACGTTTCCAGGTTTATATTCTTCTTGCATGGTTCTTAAACAGTGTGTTCGCCACTACTAGCTTAAATCTTTCACAAATTTCTAGCAACCTGGTTCCTCGCTCATTTCTTTCTCCTAGACCAAAACTCCCTACAGTATTCCCCTCTTTTCCTTCTCCCACTATTGCATTCCAATCACCCATGATTATTAGATTTTCCTCCCTTTTCACATATTGGATTAATTCTTCAATTTCAGCGTATATTTTTTCTATTTCTATGTGTCGATTACCGGGACAGAATTAAGAAACAAAATGTTCTGAAGGAAATAGGAGAGAAATTTTTTTGTTCAGCAGATGAAGTTCAAAGGAAGCTGCACAATTTAAGGAATCAGGTAATTCAAATTAAATTTGAACGATTCATATACATTTCAAATCATTTATTTTAATTAATACCAATATCTTTTATAATTGTTGTAGAAACATTGTAATGACAATAAGAATTTCAACAGTAAGTTTTTCTTAATATTTTAAGGTATCTCAAGAAATGAAAAAAATTAAAAATACTAAAAGTGGAAGTGGGGCAGATGAAAATTATGAATGCAAGTGGCCTTACTTCAATGCACTGAAGTTTGTGATTCCGGGATTGACTGCTTTTCCAACACAATCTAATTTGGTAAGTTTAATATTTTCTTTAACATGGCCAGTCACACAGTAATATGTCTATATTGCCAAAACACCTCACCCCTTGTAGTCATAAAATAGTCTTTGAACTCATCTCTCACATCTGTTTGTAATGTTGTATAATTATTTCTTTTGCCTCGTTCCAATGAAAAAAATGTATTATCTGGATTACTTTCAGTACGCCAGAGCACAGGCTCCATATCTCGAGTTACCTCATCTTCTGAATCTATCATCCCATTTCCTAAATAGGCAGATGCATTTCCATTCAACAGAAAATTGTGAAGGACGCATATTGACAATACAATTTTTTTGGCTATATCAGGATTTCAAGAGCATAGGTTTTCTCAGTACTCTAAATCTGTTTGCTAAAATCCCAAAACTGTTTTCCACTGTTCTACGTTCCCTTGACAGACGATAATTAAAAATTCTGTTTGGTGCTGGTTGATCACGAGAGGGATAAGGTTTTAACAGATACGTTTTCATTGCAAACGCATCATCTCCAACAAGACAATAGTGGCACTGGCATACTTCGTCCAGGAAGTGGTTCTGGGTCGGGTGAAGGTAAAGCCTTTTGTTCCAGTTTTTCATATAAGTTGCAGTTAGAAAACACTCCAGCATCAGAAATTCGGCCATTGCAACCGACATCTATATAAATGAATTTGTAGTTAGCATCAGTGACTCCTAACAAAACGATACTGTGCGTACCTTTGTAATTATAATAAAAACTACCACTGTTATAGGGAGCTTGAATCACTACATGTTTTCCGTCCACGGCTCCCAGACAGTGAGGAAAATTCCAACGCCTCTCAAAATCAGATGATATCTTAAGCCATTGCTCTGTGCTCTGTGTTTACTGGAAACTGTAATGAAAAAATAATCGATTTAAGCAATCAATGATTATTACACCTATCATCAATTAATCAATATAATTATATAATTAATTAATGTAATTATTACTGATCCTTTTTTAACGAAGTATTTTTCGTTTTTGATATTCAATTTTAGATGGAGGAATCTTCAAATACTACGTCAGACAAAAGAGGAATTGCTGAAAGTTCAAAGAATCCCAGCGAAAACGAGGAGGTGACTAAAAAAACTGAAAATAACGCAAAGAAACAAACGAAAAGAATTCGTCAAGAAAAAGACGATATAGCACTAAATGCTGCGTTGCAAGTACTGGCGAAGGGAGTACCGGATGAATATGATCAGTTTGGATTATATGTTGCGTTGGAATTGCTCAGTCTGCGATCTGATTTTGTAAGAAGGAAATTGAAAAATGAAATAAGAAAAGCTATAGTTCGTGCTGCAGATGAAGATGAAATGTATTCTTTGTCCTCCAGTAATTCCTCAGAAAACATTTTTGTCTTTTCCTCACCTGCGTTGCAAAAGCTTGTGAATCTGATTCTGCTCAGGAATTAATTGCGAACTTTGACAGCACTGAATTGTAAATATAATTGTAATTTTTCTGTATTCATAAGCAATTAAATTGATCATTACCAAATAAAATGTATAATTTTCGAAATGGTTATTCAAGTATTTTTACCTGTAAATATTTCCCTTTCAGACTGTCATAAATAGCAGGGGCTACTTCCTTTACTATTCTACCAATAGTACACACCGGTATTCGGAAAAGATACTGGAGGCTAGAATACGAATCCCCTAAAAATTATGTCACAACGATGTAATATTTTTTTTTTAAATCTAGAGCAACGTATTATATAATAAGTAAACTTATCTGATGCAAGAAATCGAAGAGTAACCAATACTCTTTCACGTACTGATACTGAATTCCTCATTTTTGTGTTCTGTTTGAAAATTATGTGCCCCAAAGATTCTATTATAAACTCTACTTCACAACTAGTTAACCTACAAAAGTTCCTTCAATATGCAATTCCCGTGTAAGTGAATGTCCAGCTCCAAAAACTCTTCTCCTTTCAATCCAACTCTTCACCCAGCAGCTTTTCCTATTGGCTTTTTTTTTTTTTTTTTTTAGTAACAGCAAGTATAATCACAGCTGCTGCGACCTTTCTCAAGTGCCCCGTCATCTTGACTACTGTCAGCTCCTCAGCTCTCAGGTGGACACGGTTTGGAGAGTTGTTGCGAGAACTGTCTCGGCGAGCAGCTCGCCGAGAGCTCTCGAGAGTAGAGCTCGCCAACATCTACTCTCAAATGGACACCTTCCTGAGAGTAACTCTCGAGAGTTTCTCGCGCGACTACTCTCAAGTGGAAACGCACCTTAAGGTATATGATTAGAGATCGAAACTTCCCCTGTTCGAATTTTTGTCTGGCTGGAGGTTTTGGAAGCCCCCTAACACGACATTAACCTCTAGTACAACTTGTTAATTAATCTGAAGTACGCCAAAACAGTTCCGTGGTTCGGATTCCACGTTAAACTGCTTGCACTTTTACCGGTACGGCTACAGGCTTAAATTAGAGTAGCCATATCATACGCGCAATTTGAATCTTTGTCAAATCGGCGGCCAATCTATCTTCGGCGTCTCCCGACCATTAATGACATACGCATTATTAAGGCAAGATTGAGTCATAAGAACCCGTGCTTAAGAGTTTCATATCTCTAGCCCAGAGATCTTGTCTACCCAACAGGCGAAAGTGTTTTTCAGGTAAATAAAAATTCGTAATGACCTTGTGACAGGATTTTTATTGGCTGCGCATTCCGCCCCTGTCGTAACCACCCGTATCCTACCGGGTACAGGGTACCTACAGTCTAACGTGGGAATCCGAACCACGGAAACGTTTCATATTATACAGTAAGCTGTGCCTGAGTCCAAGACAGGAATTCGAATCAGGGAACTTACGATTGTCAGGCAGACACCTTAACCACCGAGCCACCAATACCGCTTGCATTCTTCAGGAAGTGTCATGAGTATGTTGTTATTTCATTGTTAACTATTGCAGAGAAGCATTGGTGGAATTATAGGTGGTGGGTGAGCGGAACGGTAGGTCCTGGCATTAGGGAGAATGGCCATTCAATCAAGCGGAAAGCCCATTCGGATTCCCAAGGTTTCTCGAAATCAATAGAGGCGAAAATCGACATGGTACCTTCAGATGGTAAGCTGAATTCAATCCCGTTTCTTGCGCAAAATTCACTCTCAGCTGTAATTAACTCGACTTCGGATATTGTAAAGCATTATAGATTGGTTGATTGTCTTGGGATGAAAGGTAGCAGAGTGAAGATTTTTATTTTGAATTAACTCCGTAATATTGTTACACCTGATCCTTCGCTACCACTCTCAGGAGGGAACGTCAAGCGAGGACATCAATAAATGATTATAGATTCCAGAGGCTAGCAGTGTCGAGCAGTGTGATTAAAGAGGGGTTTTGAATTCAAATGAACGATACCGTACCGAGCAAAGCCATATTACCTTTTTGTCTGCCCTTTGCCTTATGAAGCCCACCGTTGAAACATTGTATTGCGACATCGGTCAGTACGATGATAAAGTTTTCTTAACTATTCTTTGTTGGTAATGTGTGATGAAATGATTGCTAAATTTTGGTTCGTGTGTGCAAGTGTGCCAGACGATAAATTTCGCTACTGTAAAACAGCTGACTGTAGCACTCAGGTTGCTATTTGAGGAATAATGTGAGAGACGCGGCAACCTCATTTACGATAATAAGCTACTTTTCCTAATCATCACATACACGCCGAAATGGCAAAAAAACTTTAACGAACAACACATACAATCTTATGATGTTTTTAGTCCGTAGTATGTTTGACGCGCAAAATATACAACTGGCTGTGAAAATTTTAGCACACAAAATCGGAGGATAGTGTAGAACAGTGGAATCGTACAATAAGTGGTCAATACTGCAAAGTGATGGCGTGCAAGTAGGCCCATCAGCGCCCTCTTTTGTTTGACCGGACAGAATACGCCAGTCGATTCGACGTCGTCTATTGAGGATTCGACTAGTGACACGCATGCCATTGAGTCGGCTTCCATATAACAGAAACCACCATCACCTCAGTCAGCAATGGCCACGTGTATACCGTGCAAATCATAGTGGTTTCGGACAAGTTCCACTTAAACTTACCCCCCGGTCATAGCCGCGTACTTGTTAAAGGCTACTGCGGTGCATGTAATACTGTATTGTTGAGCGAGGCGTTGGCAATAACAGGCGATCTCGCCTCCTGCGTGTTGAGGGCATCTGGAAAGCTATCACTAGATCTGTGAGGATTTAGAGCCTCAAGAACTGCCGCTCCTGCAGTCAGCTCCACAATGTGTGGTCATGTCTGGGGTGTAATTTGCAAATCCTTCTTCGAAGAAAAACAGATACAACTGCACCTCTGGCCTGTCGATGCTTTGTGGACGCGCCAATAAACTGTCTGGCAGTGTGTTCCCCAACATTATATCCAATCTTTCTTTGATTCCATACTAAGACGTATCGAGGCTACGACTAAAGCACACCGTATTGAATTCTCTAGTTCAAGGTGTATGTAGAATTCTTTAATTCTAATCATCTGTTATATTTCTAATCTGTGGGATATGTTTTATTTAAGTCTTATGTCTTCTTAGAAGTGTTTCAAATTTAAAAATCTATAGTGCTGCATGAAGAATGGTGGAGATTCATATTCCGTTACGGCCTAGGTAATTACTGAAAATATACCAGCTACCGTCGCTGGCGCATCTGGATTCTATTTAGTGGTAATCTTCTCTGTAATGTACGAACGTAGGTTTTCACGGCGATGTAAATTAATAAACTCTTCTCATCACAACTACGGAACGCTTCCACACAGTCATTTCCAACCAAATTTTTGTTTATGCGATGCCACGGAAACGGTGGAAGACCAAAGCCGACCCAGCGCGGTGACGTCATCCATTCTTCTGCTCCTTACCGACGCGAAGCTGTTTCAAAATTATGATAGCCGGGTTTCCAGACCACACTAAACTGGTATCCAGTGTCCCTGATAACTAAAGAATCAGCTGTTCTGATTTCAACAGCTTAGGTTGTAATAATGTCCCAAAAAACTCTGACCTGGGCTAAAATTCTATTTTCTTCAAAATAAAATCTATGTCCCTGTTGGATGCTGTGTTTGGCCAGAGGTGATTTCTCTTCTTGTTCCGGACATTCCTTTCGGGCTAGATACATCGCTGCGTTTATCCGATATAAGTATGGCCACATTCACAAGTTATGTAATAAACCCCAGGGGTATGTAATCCTAGGTTTTTATCAATGCTGCCGATCAAGTTTTTAATTTTACCTGGTGGCCTGAAAATTGTCCTGACTCCATGTTGAGACAACAGTCTACCTAATTTAGAACTAAGCACACCGACAAATGGAATGAATCAAGGCCCTCGGTATCAATGCGATGGTTACAATCAGTGATAGATCAGTCGTGCGTTTAGAAGTAAGGAATGTCGACAGAAAGATCGCACTGATACCAAGGGCCTTGCCTTTCTTCCGTTTGTGGGTGTTCTTAGTTCTAAATTAGGTAGACTGTTGTCTCAACATGGAGTCAGGACAATTTTCAGACCACCAGGTAAAATTAAAAACATTGTTGGCAGCATTAAGGATGACCTAGTATTACATACCCCTGGAGTATATTACATACCTTGTGAATGTGGCCATGCTTATATCGGATAAACGCAGCGGTGTGTCTAGCGTGCAATGAATGTTCACCTGGAGCAAGAACAGATATCAACTCTGGTCAAACACAGTATCCAACAGGGACATAGGTACATTTAATTTGAAGAAAATAGAAGTTTAGCCCAGGTCAGAGTTTTCTGGGACATTATTACAACAGAAGCTGTTGAAATCAGAAAAAGCTGATTCTTTAGTTAACAGGGACACTGGATACCAGCTTAGTGTGGCCTGGAACCCAGCTAATCAAAATGTTGAAACAGCTTCGCGTCGGTAAGGAGCAGAAGAGTGGATGACGTCATCGCGGTGGGTCGGCTTTTGTCTTCAGCCGTTTCCGCGACACCGCATAAACAAAAAGTTGGTTGAAAATGAGGGCAGAGATAGACGCTTTCGAAGCGTCCCAGAGTTATTACATTAATACACTGACTGGAAGCCAGAGAAGAGTTTATTAATTTTTCTATAGTCACCGCCATGTGGCCAGAAGACCAGCAGCAGTCGTTATTCGGTAATCTAGTTATGAACCGCTTTTAGAAGAACAATCATGCAACGATGTAAGATGTCAATACATCGAGATAATAAATCTGTAGCCTAACCACGATAATTTTGTAGAATCTGTACTGAAAGGAAAGGTCTATATTAACACATTTATTATTACTTGATACGAAGTACAAATATTATATCACAATTTGTGTATTTCATTACCAATTTGATAGTGGTCAACTTTTCATCGACTTTTTACTGATTTATACTCTACTAAATAAAAAAATTAGGTTACTTAGACCTACTGGTCATAACGATTTACAGTTAATATAAGTGAATATACAGCGTTGAGCCAAGGTAATGAGATTTACACTGTCGCTCCATTGTGATCCATGGCATTTGCCCATAGCAGGTAGCATCGTGCTTTAGCTTACATTATGTATCACTTTCAGCAACTGCGTTAGAAAGCGACACACGGCAGCAAACACAGCAACAAAACTGTATCTGCTTTGAGCACAGCGGGGTGCAGCTCATCTTGCCGCTTATTGCCTTCAGCGCCATTACACAGCCAGGGAGGGTCGTAAACACACAATCCCGATACACATACTCTGTTGCTTTCAACTGCTTCAATATTGTCAGCGTACGCCTGGATTACGAGCGTTGCTGGCTGCCTGTATAGCCCTCAGTTCCATATTAACTCAATAAATGACCTCTGCACCAACAGAATGCCAAATTACGGAATTAATTTGTGCAGCACATGAAATATGTATATTTTTTGACTCCTGCAGCCAAAGTGACAAAACATAAAACCCTTACAATTTCCTCACTATTGTCCGTCCATTACAGCTTCTTAATTCCTTTTACTTAGCAATGGTTGTGATGCAATCTCACAGGAAAATAGATCCACAGAGAAGTAGTGAAAAAATTGAGCCTCCCGAAAACAGAATTTTTCCGCGAACTCCAGGGGGTATTGAATCGTTGGATAGGTATTAAAAATGCAAAGACATTTTTATTCAGTTGTGTATTTTACGATTTATGAGATTCCAAAGTCGTTAAAACTGTGTTGTCACATAATTTTCTAATGAAAAGACTGAAAAACGTGAAAAAATCAAGATAATGGCACTTAATAAGGACCTAAAACGAAAATTGTTTTAGATAAAATGCACTGACAAATTGCTTTTCATATTATTCTGTTAACGATATAGGTACATAATAAGTGTTGGAGCCGACCAATAATGTTTATTTACTTAAATCAGAAATGAGGTAGCTTAGTTGCTAGTGCTCCCACCTTGAAAATTAAGGGCCCTCGATTTGAATCCCTGCCCACCAAAGAATGTTTATGGGAACTGAACACAACGTTCGGATAGCTTTGCTTTGTTCATTTGAAGCTACGGACTCCACGTTAAAACTGTAAGGTCAGTCACAACGGAACAGGAATATGTGGCATCTGGAAACTTACAACGGGCAGTAAGTCAACGTGAATTTACCGTAGTTATTTAAATAACGCAATACGAAGAGAAAATATATTGACAGGTTATTAAATTTTATAACTTAATAAGGCCTATATTGAAATTAGCTGCATAAAGAATGGAAGAAAAGGGGCGTATGGTATTGTAATTCGGCGGCCGTTTTGCCGTACATGTGCCACTGTCGTGGTTACCGTAACCTAACCTTGTAATCTTACCAGGTATAGGGGACTTAAAGTTTTACGTGGAATCCGAACCACGCAGAGTCCTAGCTGTACTCCTCATGACAAAGCAGAGGTGAAGATCAGTTTTTAAGGCCGTACAAATTCCAGCCGAAACCGAAATTTGAAGCGGGGACCTTCCATTCCTCAGCACGCGCCTTAAACAACAGTAGTCACAAGACCATTGAAGTTTGCGACAAACGCAGTTCGCAAAGTTTCACGGTTAGTATCTAATCATCATTTTTCATCGACTGAAATGAAATTGTATTTTAGACATAAAATAAGAGTTATTTATGTGAGTGTGTACGAGTAGATATTGCAACTACTAAGTCTTTCTGAATGTGTTAAAAGACGATAAAATCTCGCAAATTTACCTGTGAAATTTGCCTGTACAGTCGGCACATATTTTAAGTACACTGGTTGTCACAGTGAGCATCAGTAAATATAATAACAAATATCATTAGAAATAATTGTAAACTACTAAGTAAATTCGAGATTATTCAGTCTCTGCTATCATACATTAGTAATAAGAACCTAGCATGAAAAGCCTTTGCATAACACTACTGCTCTATCAATCAATATTTCAGTTCGGACAGTGGTTCCCGTTAGCTCGCATTAAAGAATACACGTTCACCATATGCACAGGAATGACTGATCACCTGTTATTTGAACACCTGTGCTTCCACTGCACACCCAGTTGAAACTGCTCCCACATAATTTTTTTTTTTTTTTTGCTGTTTTATGCCTCGTCGAGGACATTAGAGGCGGGTACTTCTTAAAAGAGCAGACTTTACTGTGAATGGCAATTTTAATTAATTGTATGCTCTCCATGGGTTTCAGCTTAGATCTATAATGTTTCAGCAAATAAATTAGCGTACAGTTACACTCCTTTAAATTAATTTTTTTTTAATTGCAATGGAGAGCACGCTCTTCCCAATGTTTTAAGGGTATCGCAGTCATTGGAATTAAAAGCGAACTATATAAACGAATAGAGAAATGTGAATAAGGACATTTGTGTAATTGCTGTTAAGAACACTTTAAAAGAAATTTTAATTTCAATCACGTAAGGGGCCATCCATAAACCACGTCACACGTTAAAAAAAGGGGGAGAAGGAGGGGAATCACAACGTTTGACATTGCGTGAGAGGGAATGGGGGGAGGGTAAAAAACTTGGAAGTTTGGTTGATGTAAATTGTGGATGGTTTCTAATCAAAACGGCAATTCGGCAAATTGCACCTCCATTTTCTGCCTTGGAATTCATTCTTAAGACAATTATAAACAAACGTATGCGACAAATTTTGATCTTTTCATTGCTAGAGTTAATTAAATCTATCGAAGCAAACTGGCAAAATTTAATATCTATACTTACAATAAAATTATAACCAGCAAAAGGCTGAAAATTTTAGATTTTAAAAAAAATAGTTTTGATACTATTGGTAAAGTGCAGAAACGGAATCAACTAAAAAAAAAAATCTGTCAATCTGTGATACTGTTTAGATTGCTGGTCAACTGCACTTAGATGCTTTTTACCATGTTAATTATATTAACGGTTGTAACCAGAAATCTTTGACGTAATCTCTGGACAGCGATCTCTATGTCTGTATACTGTTGTTTTGATATACATTAATGCTCTGGATAGCAAGAGTTAAACAACATTTAATTAGGAGGGAACAAAGGCTTATTATCATACTCAATGAAAACCCACAATTTTACTAACAAAATGAATTTATTATATTCCTCAAAATGAAAAACTTTTTTCAATGTAAATTAAGTGGATGCTAAAATACAATCGAACAAACGAAATGACTGAGTTGATGACAGAATGTTTATAGCTCGTTGGTAGTCACAAAACAAAGTTCTCTGTTTTTTACCGAACACATGAAATGTCCGATTTGTCTGAGAGATCACTGGTTTTGATGGCTTCGTCGTGAAAAGTGCTGTTTCCCGTAAAGTTACATTGTGCGAAGCTCTCATAGAGGCTGTGGTGGTTGTTACAGTTGTTTCCATCATGGCATGGTACGCTTGCTTCATAGCAGGACCCTATTTCCGCCGACGGTATCTCATCAGCATTCGGGAGGACGGCGGTTCGAATCCCCGTCCGGGCATCCAGATTTGGGTTTTCCATGGTTTCCCCAAATCACTCCAGGCATATGCCGGGATGCTTCCTTCAAAAGGCCATGGCCGAATTCCTTCCCATTCCTTGCCCCCCATCCTTGCCTCCCATCCTTGCCCCCCATCCTTGCCCCCCATCCTTTACCGTCTCTAAAAACCTCGATGTTAAAAAGAGACGTAAAGCAGTTACAAAAAAAAAAAAAAAAAAAAAGTATCTCATCAGCACAGAAAGAAATTCAACTAACATGTGACAGAAGTTTCGCTATCCCATAAACTGTGGGTATACACTAATGTGCCCGCTACATCGTACACACGAAATTTCAGATTTGTGCTGAATATTCAGTTTAGATATCGCCAGCAATTTGTTCACGTAAGGTATTAAAGTACGTACTTTCCCCTTAAACCGATTATGTCACAAATAACACAAAATCATTTGGCCAAAGAAACTAATACGATGCGTGAATTGCGTTCAACAGAGAATGTTAAATAATTTGTGGGAACTTTTATCGTTAATTTCACATCTTTCCAACTTCACATCAAAATGAAAAATATTCTATTTTACCTACTGAATGCTATGAACACAAAAACAATTTCTAGTCTACCAACAAATATTTACTGCAAGTATGAGCAAAATTGTTCAGACACAATCGCGGTCAACAAAACATAATTGTATCTCGCAGTAAAATATAGTTCAGTAAAATATAGTTGTTAGACTATAGCACCTCGTATCGGAATGACACGTAACTAAAAACCTTACAATCCCCCTTAATAACATATAGTGTGGATATGGTATGAACATGTCAAGTGTTTTGTCAGCGGTGATACTGCTTACTCACGCATATGTTTTTTTATATGAAGTTGATTGACTGTAAATTATTACTTTTAGCCGCCCCACTCACCTTCCGTCCTTATTCTAACTGTCCCTAACTCTAGCATCCATTAAAACCGCTTATTAAATAATTTGGCATAGCTTTGATGTTTTAATTTGTAACAATATCATATGAAAGAATACATATGTATCTGTAATAACATTCGATTCTTGGCTTACACCCAACATGAACGACGCTAATGGTTGAGGTGGTGTATTTAATTCTGGCAAGACAACTTTTCCAGTTCCACGAATTTCATTAATTGTGTATTTTATTATACATTACTTATAACGTAACTTAAGCGCTCCCGATCGAAAACAAAGCTTACTATTAGCGGACACCACAACAAATTTGTTTTAATGCTATTATTTAATAAATTATAACCTCTCGATAATAGTCAACAACAGCAGTAACTTCTTATTAAACCTTCACGATACATACAAATTACCGTTAACAAAGCGTGGGGTAATTTCTGGCCCAGAGATCATAACTGTTATTACATAACTACCGCTTTAAATTTAGATTCTTATCCGCGGATATACTTCCTGCGGTAGTTAAAAATACTTATTTTCTCACGTCAGGTAGAAAATAATCCTAAATAATATAACTATAAATTAGAAGAAAAGGCATTCAATATCATTATCGTTGCTATTTTTGTTCCTTGTCTTTGCTTTTTGATCGCAGGCAACATAACAAAATTGTAAACATAGGAATTTTAATTCGGCGCTACCTATCAAAATGAATTATAAAAAAACCTTTCGTGCCACCTCAATAACATTTCGTGTTAATATGGCTTAACTTGGTACAGTGATGCATTTTACGCACGCCTAGTTTATATATATATATATATATATATATATATACAGATACTTTTGCTGCGCTTTAAACGCCTGGAGCAACGTTTAACAGAACTTGTCTCTGTAGTACTTGTTGGCAGACCATGATGTAAAAAATGGCTCCCCTTAAACCGTGTAGCTTGAAGTTGGTTCTAAGAAAGCTAGTCTTCCACGCTTTCATCGTTGAAAAAAACTTGATTTTTAGTTTTATTCTTACGCTGGGGAACTTGGACAATCCGGTCGTCACAGAAATAGACGGTCCCCAATGCAGACGAATAGCAGAGAAAAAAAGAAAACACATATTAGTACGATCAGAAAATAGTACATTCATCCTGTGTTGAGTGTGTCCCACCTCTCCCTATAAACACATCGTTATTCAAACCTTTTCCGTTTGCGAACTCGGAAAATTTTGGGAACTCTCTGCTTACTCGTTCCATCTCTGTGCGAAACTTAAGTTGTTGACAATATTTTCAGACAATATTATCAGATTCTCATGAACTTCCAAGCCAATTCTAAAGTGCACACTCCTTTTATTTGGCCTACACCCTAGCCATTTATCCGACCTTGTCTTTTTTAGATAAATATTGAGAGAACAAAACACCGTACCATCAGTAAATGTCTTAACTTAGGGCCTACAGATATGATTGGAATAGTTTGGAAATGTAGAATATTTTAAATACTTTGGAGAGCTGTTGAATGAGTGGAACATAGTGGAAAAATAGATCCTAACAATTATATAGGCAGGAAGTAAGTGCATTTTTCCGATGCGTCAAAACTCAGGATATAGCCACTAGTATTATGTGGGGCCTAATTGTGAACTTAAGGATTGAGAATAAGTTAATGACTTTGAAAATGGTATCCTCCAACAAATTTTTGGTACAGTTAAAGAAGCAGATGAGTGGAGAAATGTAAAGAGCTAAGAGATATGTACCAACTGCCTAATTAAGAGCGATAGTGACAGGACAAAGTCTTAGATGGTGTTGTTACATAATAGAAAGGGGCGAGGATCCTATCAAAGACGTGATAGGAAGATGTTTCGAAGGGAGAAGATGATGTGGAGGACCAAGAATTAGGTTGCTTGACGCAATCAATGAAGCCGTCAGATAGCAAGGCATTCCAAAGGAGAGGAGAGGGGAGAGTCAGAGCTCTTGGAAAAGGCAATGGGATCGTGATGCCACTAGTATGTAAGGAAGAACACTCTTTCAAAACAACTGCAGATTGTGGTGTAAAACAAAAGAAAGGAAGAAGTACAAAATGCCACCAGTAAAACATTTCTTGTATTTCCTCAGATAATATTTAAAATAAAGCTGATCGGCTTCAATGATTTAAGAGTACATGTGGCCGATATTAATTGTTTCTTAATCCTATAATGTGAACTACCGTAAAAACTCCGCACTCAACGTGTTACCATTGTTAGATATGTGAAGTCAGCTACCTAATGACATTATTTTCGAAGGCTTTTATACTTTTTCTAATAGCGTTACATCTTGTCGTTGTCATTACAGGCGGGAAAGGGCTGGGGGCAAAGAGTAGGAAGGATTTCTGTCCTCTCGGTAATGGCATGGAGTGACTTGGAGAAACCATGGAATACAGAAATCAGGATGGATAGACGCGGATTGGAATCTGTGTCCTACCAAATGCCACGCCAAAGAGATTCTGCTGGACAACAAAGATCTGTATGTATTAATGGAGAAAGTAATAGAAAGTACTTTTACTGTTTGGTGTATCAGTATAATCATGTTATCTCGGAATGTATATACTATGAATCTTACTACCACTGTTAAGTAATGTATTAAATATTGTGCGGTAAACAGTTATACCACATTAAATATTATTGTTCGGTGGCTTTCGGTACCCTTGAGCTACGTCATTTTTTTTAAATTTCTTTGTGATTCGGCAGTGTATTTCATGTACCATTGATACGTCAGGTCGGGTGCGTACGTCATGAATGCTGCATTGGACGTGATGTTAGTGTAGTCGTTATTCCAGCGGAATTGAGGCGAGTGTTGTTTCTCAGTAAGTCGTATTTCGGGTTCTTTAATTAATTTATAAGGCAGTATGGTTCGGTCATTTTGGAATGAGCTTCAAATATTAAAAACAGTCTGTTGATTTATCGGATCCTTTTTAGATGGCTTTACGTGGGTTTAGTAGCCTACAGGCTGATTCTGAAGTGAGCTCAATATTTAAGTATTTACCAGCCATACGATGTGGATCTACTGCATAACAACAGTCACCAACGTGAAGACACCGTGTGCGACTATAGACAGTGGATTGGTCATTAATTTTTTGTTTTTAGCTTCTTGATACCACTAATTCTCACTTTACTACCACTTATGCGGAGCATCTGCACACAAGAGTATGTTACACAGATTCATCGTAAGCCTTCTGTGTACTGAACACGCCATACTATTATCTGTACATTTTAAATTAAACCTCTTGAAGTGCCTCTGATCTCAAGCTTTACTTGTTAATTCGTTTTCAGCGTTATCGTGTTGGATTTTAATTTTGGCATTTGCTCCAATGTACTAAGTTCATGGTAATGTGGTAAAGTGTAGCACTTAGAAGATAGTAATAATACTAATTTGTGTTTTCATTGAATCTCATATTTTTTTCCTTAATAAAATATTAAATTAACCGTTTGAGCACACTGTTCTGATATTCAAGAAGATTAAATTATGTTTGCAACAGACTAAGACCTACCAGAAAAAACATAGAAGGGCCCATTATTAATCATTTTTATTTTCTATTGTCAATTACGTAGAAAGCCTGTATTTATTTACACTTCTTCAAATTAAAAGTTTCCATTTGAAATGAAAAATAAGTTTAAACGCGAACCATTAAGACAAACGTTGTTATAGACGATTGCAATTAATTATTCAGTCCTGTCTCGGAACTGGCAATGTTGAAGTTCTCGGAACTTAGTTGAAGAAAGTTGCAAATTAATTATTCCCTCTGTCGCGATCGATAAGATGAACTACTTGGAATATTGTGCTTTTCAGTGGTGCACATAGAATTTTAGGTATTTCGTAAGGTCCTTATTGATTTAAACTTACACCAAACTACGTGATTGGATTCCTTTAGCTTCTAAACGACAGGGAACGTCTCAAAAAACAACACCGTCGATAAACTTTTAACTTTCATTTTCGTCGAAACACTCTGAAAAACATATACGAACAAGACGTAAAACTTCTTTCCGAAGATTTAAAAGCACATTAATAAACAAAATGTGGGAGCGTTGTGTTAGCTCCGGTCCCAGAGAGGTTTATCGCTCGCGTTAAACGAAAGCTTAAACAGGCGTCGTAGAAATTTCCAGAGAACATTAAAAGAGGGTTCTCGAGCACTGACAATTTCTGTGACAATATAAATCGTACAAAAAAAAAAAAAAAAAATTAAGCAGTTACAAATAACCATAATCCAATTCACAATATTATGGCTTACACAACATTTTTAATTACAGTCTTAACATTTCAGTCACTGAACTGCTTTTAATGAAATTACAATTGACTAAATCCATTCATATCCATTAAATCACTTCACATTCATAGAAAAAATGTATAAATTTACAGCTAATAACTGCGAATCTGTCTCAGACACAGAGGTAATTAATTTCAAGGATTTCTATTAGTAGGAAACTTGGTATCTTTTTACATACTCCATAAACATTATCTGGTTAAACATAAGAAAATAAAACTTGCCCCCTCATATCTAGGTTGCGAATTCAGCACCAATTACTTGCGAATGCTGTGGAAAGCGGCTGCTTATGTTCACTGCTAACCGTCTTAGGTATCGAAGACAGTGAATACTTGGAAAAGAAGAACACAAATTCAGATTAAATAGGTCATACACAACTCCCCTGTACCACACACTGCAATCCAGGAATATTTCTACGATTTTCACACCGCACCATCAGGCATTATATTGAGCTATGTATATTTTGTCCACAGCCTGGAGTTTTGTTGGATTCTCCCGCAGGATGAGTTAGATCAGTTATTCTCAACCTTTTCTGCCTGAGGACTACTAATATGTCAAAAATAATGCTGCGGACCATCAACTTAACTTGCCTTAATTGTTAACTACCCTAAGAATAGTTATCGGCACAAACACAGGTCCCTTTAAGCCTACACCTATAACACATTCGTAATACGATCATTGACTTAATTCTTAAAGGTATACTGCTGTTTCTGATGCTAGCCAGAAACGTATTTTATTGCAGCAACTGTGCAGTCATACTGAAAATACCAGATTTTTGCCTGGTAGCTGAAATGTTCATGGCTTTTACAAAGTTTGTCAGATAGGCGTATGGCTGATACTCTCTTGTAGCCTTTTACAGTTCGGGTACTGTATTCAGTTCATGTAAACAATTTTTACTAATGGTATAGACGACTGCAGTTAAATATAACGTACTGTTCGTGCTGTGAATTTTATGGTGAAAAAAGGGATTGGGTGGAATCCTTTTCTAATACATTCTGTTCTGCTCTTCCGAAGGACACAAATTTAATGTTCCTATCCATCGGAGGAATTACTATGAACAGTAGTCCTAAGTATCTTCTCGATCCAATTTTCCTGTGGAGGGGTTTAGGATTTAACTGAGAAATCATCTGATGATCAGCGCTCCTATTCTCTTGGTCAATTCTCAATTGATGAAACTTTCTTCCACCAGCTAAGCCGTGCCAAACACTGTCTTCGTATCTTGACGATTTGACTGCAAGATAGGTTATGTTTTGCTAACTTGTTTAAAATTGGGCACATGATACCACAAAGAAAGGCAGTATTAGATTAAAATTTAAATCAGGTTTGCATTTCTTGAATACCTTACACGCAGGTATCTTATCATTACAGAAATTAAAAGCACTCTTTTAATTGAATAAGATAATGCGTTAAATGAATGAGAAATTGTAGTATGTTTCGAAACTTAAGATATACAGACTAATGTCAGTCTGTGTGAAATACGAGTACCTTGATGTGACTCAGCAACCTCATAAAGATATATTTTCTTCTACAAAGGTAAATAACGAGTCTGCATCTTATATTTTCTTGTCTTATAGGTCATTTATGTTCTTAAAATGGGACAGCACCACTTTCGAAACCCACGCGAAATTGGTACTAACCTGTTGAAATCTGGTTTATTTGCTTCGTCAACGTGTCACCTTTACGTTTTACGCTCTTGCTTTTGCGGAAAAATTGCCAGGAATTTAATTAAAAATGCCGAAGTATGACAGCGACGCACAGCCGTTAGATGCCGCCAGTGTTGAAAAATCAGTGACAGTCTCTTAAAATGTTGATTTAATCCTTTTTTGTAAAGTTTTCTTGCCGTTTCAGCTTTTCTTCGCTGTAAAAATTCGCACAAAATTGACAATAGTAATACGGTGATGCCCGCCATCTTATACGGAAACTAGCAACCAGAGATAATTGATAGCTTATATTGTAAACAAATACGCCATTTCTGCGATGGATGCCGCAGAACGAAAATTTCTTTTTTTTTTTTTTTTTTTTTTTTTTTTTTTTTTTCTTCTTGGCCCAGGCCGCATTTCAACCTAACCACGAACTCTATGACGAAACGAAACTGTTCAGGTTGATATGATCCCTGTATCGATAATTTTTGTTATTTTTTCAGTGCTGGTACCATTTCGCAGTTGCATAACCTCTCACTTTCGGCATTTTAAATTAAATTTCTGGCTACTTTACCGCAAAGCAAGACGCAAAACGTGAAGAGGACATGTTGACGAAACAAATAAATCAAATTTTAACAGGTTAGTACCAATATCGCGTGGGTTTCCAATGTGGTGCAGTCCCCCTTTAAATCAGCTTAGAAGGAACTGAGATTACGTTGAAACATTTAGTTGACATAATATACTTTTAATGTTTTTAGCTAATTGATGTGATAACTTTTTGTTATTGGTGTTCCATCTTTTAACTGAACAAAAGGTTTTTATGGCAAGTGCATTTTGTCATTATGTAAGACACCTTAAGTGACCTACACACATATAAAATGATGTTAATTGGTTTGTATTTTTTTGTAAAATGGGTTAGATTCAATTAGATTAAAATATACCTACAGTTTTAAGTCATGTATTAGTACGTGCAAGTTCGTAGTTCCACACCAGTTACGTATCTTACTTACATAATCACTTATCTCCAATGCTTTTATAGTATGCATTTCGTGGAATATGCCAACCAGAGACAGTAATAACGCCAACACGAACATGGAGGAAAGAAATATATGGAAACGACGCAAGAGACATTCATACCACGCACTGAAGTGACGCCGGGAGGAGGAGGAGTTTGGGGGGGGGGGGGGCTTGGCCGCTATCCATACAGACACGGGGTATATGTACACAAACCTCAAGGGGACTCTAGGATAAACATGACGCCGCAATCTGGTTATGTAACTAGATGAGACAAATATAAAATGAAGAATACAATTTTTTTATATTCTGCTTAGTTTTCGAGATATTCTGTCTCAAATGTGAGATGTTTTTGGTTGAAATTCAGAAGAAAAAATTAGTCAAAGTCAAATTTGATGATGGTTTCTTATTTAAAAAGACGAGACAAATGAAAAATAAATGATAAAAATTGTCGATATCTCGCCTAGTTCTCGAGATATACTGTATCAAATGTGAGGTGTCTTGAGTTGAAACGCAGAAGAAAAATTTCGCAAAAGTCAAATTTGATGATGTATTCTAATGTAACACGACGAAAAAAATCGAAAATAAAGAATAACATTTTTCGATATCTTGCTTAGTTTTCGGGATATAATGTCTCCAAATTGAGTGGATTGGTTTGGGTCGCAGCCTAGACCAAAAATTAATTCTGCCAAAGCCACAATGAATTACACGATGGACATTCAGAATAGATATTTCAGTTTTATTACTACCACTTGTGGTTAGGTTGAAATGCGGCCTAGACCAGAATAAAAATAGTTACCTTTTACCATACATCGTAAGCTTAATTGGGAATAGTTGGAAGTAGTTTCAATCGCGATACTCGTTTTTTCACTAGCATGGTTGTCATGAAATTACTAACAATAATGGATAAATTCTTTGCCCCTTCTGGAACAACAAAGCATTCTGGTTCAGACTACGTTTAGACCTAACCACAATCTCCATTAAATTACCGCTACAGAATCAAAATATGTAGACTCACCCACGCATATTTGAATCGCAAACTGCATTTGGCGTAACAACACAGTTTGTTTCATCAAGATTCCTAGATTCCATAGCATAATTTAACACACTTAATTTCATCATGTAGTATCAGAATAAACTGCAACGTGACGAAAGAAATCGTAATACTAAATTCACTGAATCGCGATATAAAAATCACCCCTTTAAATCTCATTTTCAACACTCGTTAAAGAGTAATGCTAGTCTATTATGTGCAAAATGGCAGGGTATGCTGATTTTCAATACTACAACAACAAAAATTTGAGAACAATGTCATCCTAAGACTAAATATTTATAGACAGGCACCAAAGTTTCCAATTCCTACTGCCCACTTCAAGCACAATAATTAGAATGCAACTTACTTATGAAATGATATTCCAGGTTCTTTCCTCTCTTGCCTATTTGTTCTACCGTATGCAATACAAGATGGCATTATAAAAAACTTAGACACATAACAAAATGAAATAATCACAGCATCAAACACAATGTGAACTTTGCATTTGTATGGGTTCGCAATATGGCCGCTGCCGCCACCGCGCATGAGCGAGAGTTTAGAGCCGGTGTCACAAATTTAACGTCACTTCTCCTCCATATATTTCCTTCATCCATGAACACGAACTATATGTAAACGGTTTGTTATTGTGAGTTTTACAACTATCTGGAGCCAAAGGTATTTCGCTGTCCAACTTATATTTTGTTTTAAATCTTTGGTTATTAGTTATCGTCTATCTTGTGGCGGTAGATTTGAGTGCAGGATATATATATATATATATTTACCTGAGGCACTGAAAATGTCTTAAAGACGAAACGCTTCTGTATGAAAAGTATTTTGTTTAGTTGCAAGATGGAAGACCAATAACAAAAACAATAATATACTGTATTCGAATTTTCATATCTGATCAGCATCTTCAAAATTATCAGATACAAAAAGAACTGTTATTCAGAAAAATCGAGATGTCATAAGCCTTACAATGTTATGGTAGCATTCATTAGTATCTGTTTCAATTGGTACCGACACCGCATATTAGGCTCATTCCGAATTACAGTTATTTCTAAATACTAAAATTTTTTACGTCTGGCACCAGTTTCAAGTCTGATGGTGATGCAGTATGTGCTTTAAAGATCTTTTTTTTGTGTTATATTGAATTTATTTCTATTTGTTCGTATTGAGAATATTCAGTCGAGTTTTTAGAACAGCTCGACAATAGTGCAACAAAGGAACTTTTGCAGTTTCACTCACACACAGAGATGTCTACGTGAACCATGCATGTTCATATACGAACAGCCTATGATCCATATAGTGTCCAAGAGGAATCGCTGATTGAGTAGCGTTACAGCGTTAGATTCACAGGTGTAAGAACCACTACCACAGAATATTCGCCCCTTGGGTTTAGAGTCTGTTTGCATATCGACTGGTTACTTTAGCACAGGGGGATTTTCTCTAGCGTCTTGCGTTGGGAGATTGTCCTTACCTCAAACATTTATTCCGTCTGCGGTTTGTATCACAGATTTCTTGTTGAGAGCGAATAAATAGGATTTGACCATATATAATGCTTGTTCCCAAGTAACGTAACTACGTCAGCTACTAGCCGTTTCCTGCAACCACTCAATTCGTGCACACAGGAGACACAAACCATCCGAAGAGTGAAATTTTAGAAGCCGTTAGATTCTGGGCAAATTAATCAGAAACAGGACCAATCAATCAGAAAACAAATGGTTAAGTCACAGAAAATAGTCGTCAGACTAATATGTCATCCTAGACACTACAGTGCCATCACCTCATTTTTTGACAAAGTTGAGTAATCATTTAATGAGGAACGCTTGATATATATGACATTTATTACCTAAATGAAGAGGGCACTAGGTTAAAATCGAGCAGGTAGGTTTTTTCTAACCTATCGCCTCCATAATGGTACTGTTAGCAATACGATAGGGTGCGATCATGGATCTTGCGACAAAACAATATTTTAAACTATTTATATTTTTGTCGTTTATATGTTATTAGACCATCAGAATTATTTTTTTCTAGCTTCAATATTAATTTACAAGCAATCTACCATTTTTCAACGTAATTTAATGTGTTTAATATTCATTACGTTTGCTATCAAATTTACTAAATACAGAGCACTGTCCCTAACGCTTTATAATTAATACGTATCTTATTACGCAAAGACATTATAGCTTTTTTTTGTTTTTTTTTTCCAGCGCGTGTTCGCATGATCCAGGTGATTTCACTGACGTCGAAACAATTCGCTAGTTTAAGTAATGTGGATTGTGAGTTCCTTTTTCAAGTTTTGTTCTGATTGGCTAGTTCTACTTCGCGGTTGATTCTTCAGAGCGAGAAATTCACTAACTGACACGGATCGAATAAATTACTTTGTAGATCTGATATCTAGTACAAATTATTTGATGGAGTTGTTAGTGGTATGCTTTCTTCACGAGACCTCCGTACCGTACTTTCGGAAACGTCTGTGTATGCGTGTGCCTTGAGAAAGTTAGGGAAGAAATGAGTTGTGTAGACGATTATGAACGATACTCGTAAATTATTTAGTTACCTAAATATTCAGCGATAGTGAATTTAACTGAATTGTGCTGGATCGCACGCTCCGATGGCAATTTCTCTACACACCCATTTTCCTCCTTTTCTGCACCTGCCTGTTTTTACCCTTTACAAATTTCAGCTTTAAATTCTTTCGACGTTTTGAGTTAATTAGTTATCATTTCTCTTGGTAACAAATTCCAATCCATACAAAAGAGAATTTTCCTACACCCTTGTGCCTGAAATCGAGTGACAGCTTATGGTCATCCATGCACCTTTCCTAATTCTTACACTGATATCTTTCCACGCCTCATCCCCAATATACATCTCGTACACTGCCATGACTCCCTTCACCGTGCTCCTGTCCCATTCGATTTTCTTTTTGTATCAGTTTCTTACTGTGTTCTTCGGTAATCTTCAGGGACGAATCAAGCATCCCTTGTTTGCATCCCCTCCAAGTCCTATACTTGACACCAAAAATGAGGATCCCATACTACCTCATCATATTCAAGCAATGGTCTGATCAATGTTTTGTAAACAGCAGTAAAGTACAGTAATGCTTCCGTCAAAAATAACCACTGGCCAAAGATGATATGATTTTCTGGTCATTTTGTTTTGAGATATTCGCAAGTGTTCTTTTAGACAACACCACGAACCTCATAATTCGATAACAATTGAACGGTGACCATGAATCGTCAGTAGAATAATCAATTAGTGAAGCCAATAAATCAATGTAGCTATTTTACAAGCTCACAGGAAAAATGAAATTCTGTACTTTATTAACAAAATACGTATATATATTTCAAAGGCCTCCGTTTTCTATATTTATATTTATCTTACATACATTTCTTAAACTTTTATTAATTTGTCTTTAAACCTTATTATAAAACTACGACATTATATATCACAATCTATTACAGTAGTAGATAACCAGATAATAATTTCTTACACAACAGTTCTGTACTTGGTATATGTTGATTTCTTTTCCTTGCTTAACTACTTCAGACTTTTTTTTTGTGATGAAACAGTTAATGTAGTTTGCAGGTTTAGAGTTTAAATAAATTGGCTTTGGCGTGATGTGGCAGCCAGCTTGTCAGGCGTGTTATAGCGTGTTTTATTGCCAACTATTGAAAAGGGATTAAAAATTTCCGTCCTTTATTAAGATTTTACGAGTTCAAACTCCCCATGGTGTCCCCAATTTGAGTAAGTTTACTAAACGGTGTGTGAGAGGCAGTCGTAGCGCTGTTTCGTAACAGCGTGTTCATACAGAGGGCCCTGCCATGTAATTTATGACACATAGTTTCGCCGTCTGTACTCTGCGAAACACAGTTGTTGCAAGATTTATGTCACAGCCAGAAGGAGCGAAACATGAGTACTTCTAGGGAACTGTAAAGGAAGTTGTTGTATATTACCTTAATTATCATATTCATTCCATTTAAACGATGTGGTTCTTCGTGACAAGCAATTTTTTCTTCCTATATACTAAACCAAAATCGATAAATGAGATACCATTTTAAAGACTAAGTTCTCTGAAGTGAACTACACTTAACGGTTCCTTGAAGTTTATTACTCGGTACACAATACAACAGGTAATCATAAACAATGTGGGTACAGTTATCAGAAGACCGTCGAGAATTTCAGCCTGGTCCTGATCCGGGTAGAGTGACGGCTTCTACTTCTCGCGAACTTCCGGTGGTCTTCTGTAGTTGACGCTGGTTCAGCGGTCAGGCTGGAACTGGCGGTGGAGCGGCCGGCTACGCTTATATAGGCGGCCTGGCGCAGGAATTCCGTTGTGTGGTAGTACGGCGACCTCTGTAAGAAATAGTCCCACTTAGCTTCTAGATGATTCTATTTGTTTTCCTGGTTTGTTTTGCGCCTGTTTGGAGTCGTATATGTATCCCGGCGTGCAGGCGCGTTGTGTGTGAGGTCTGCCTGGCAGGGGCCTTTACTGGCAGACTGAACATTCTCTGTTTTGGTGAAATCATTAAATAACAAAGGAACTTTTCAAAATTTACCCCGTAAGTGGCAAAATCATAAACAATCCAAGGTCGTGGATATGCGACAGTTCAGATTTAACCTGCGAGGCTTTGAAAGAGTGATTGCTTTACCGCTAAACAGCTGCGCTCCATAGCGAAATTTTCGCACGGGTCGTCATTGTGTTAGCGCTAGATATTTCAGTTTACAAATGAACAATTGAAGGTACAAAATGATACAGACTGGTTTCATAACCCCTAGATAACAGCAAGACATATAGCAGAGGTACAGACAAACTCTGTGTGTTTTCTAGAGTAGGGAGCTTATCGGATATTTTCGTTTCTGTTCGAGAAATATTTCATCAAAATAATCATTTTGACTTGAAATAATGTGTAAAAAGATGTTTTGTAATGAAAATAATTAGTAATTTAAATTTTTTTATGTAAATATTTTGTAATGCCATGTAGATGTAAATTGAAATATAAATTACATTTTTTGTGTTGTAAATTAACATTAGTTTATGTCTTTTTTTTTTTTTTTTTTTTTTTTTGCTTATGGCTTTACGCCTCGTCGATGTCGAGGTCATTAGAGGCGCGAAACGACAGGGACAAGGAATTGGAAGAAATTAGGCTATGGCGTTTTTGAAGGGAGCATCCCGGTATTCGCCTGGATTGATTTGGGGAAATCATGGAAAACCCTAATCTGCTTGCCCGGACGGGGATTCGAACTTGCGTCCTCACGAATGCGAGGCCAGAACGTTTCCGCTCACCCACCGTGTTCAGGAGTTTATGTCATATGTAAACGTGTTCAGAAGTGTTTTCTAATTGTTTCGTAAGAATTGGTAGGTGTTTTGCTACTTGCCTACTTCAGTTGGCAAATAAAAATACTACAGATGATATGGTTGTCCGATCATCCTCCTACGAACCACCCACTCGCTATTCATCGTACAGTATAACATTCGAGAAATTTTTGTAGGGGCCACGTAGTTATTATTTAATTCCCATATTAATTCAAACAAGTTCACACGCTATATGATAACTAAAAGAAATATTTACATTTTTTATATTAAAATTGGTTGAAACTAGTGCAGTCGGTTGAAATGTCGATGGTTGTGGGAATTTGCTCGCCATTCGCACTGGACGATTCCATACTGGCATGTTATGATCAATAACACATTTGTTAACAGGGACGGCTTTTCAGCTTCGGCGAAAATTAATCCATTTCGTCGCGACTTAAACCAAGATCGTTAATTTCGCAGCCTACTACTTGAACAACTATATATTGTGCTAGTGAAATGTAACAATATTTATAATGCCGTTTTCACTGGATCGGTGCACAGTTGTCCATGTTTCTCCTGCTTTGACGATGACTAGTACTAGAAGGCTTACTGAAAATCCTCTATTAAGTGTCAGATTGAAAAACTGAACGGAAGATCGGCTGTTCAAACAAAGGTAAAATCTCGCTGCCAACGGAGACCGTTTTCGACCAAAAACAGTAATAAACTGGAGGACTGTAATGATTTTATTATTCGGTGTGTTATAAATTGAATCTAGAGGTATACGCCAATATCAGCAATTCGTTTCATGTAAAGATAGTCTGTCAATAACGTCTAGCACGAGGCGGTAAGCCAACAAATCTTTGATCATTCGGCGCGAATCACTGAGTATATTTTTTGTGTGTTTTCAAATAGAAAATTAGTATGGCAGTATAGTTCGCTGACGGGACACTATCGCGGCACACTTTTTGTGAATGTACGCCCAGATATGAATGAAAAGCGGGCTGTGGAATTGAGGTCTGCGCTATGGACAGAAAAATAGCGGGCAGCGACCAATAATCAATCTCCCCTCTTTCCGTTACAACTACCAGTTTCAATTGCTCCCCTTGGGCCAATGTCGACAACCCAGCTTTAAATGGAGGCCTATTTATCACCGTCCCAAGGCCATCTCCCCTCTAAAGGCCAATCAAGTTTGACCTTCTCTCCGTATAGAAACAACGCTCTACAGATGCGGTGAGTATAGATGAATTATTTCCACATAATGTGATTCACATGTAGTTCAACCAATAAACGGCCATTCAAGAACCATTTAAAATTTGTCTCACGTGTTATATAGCAATCAAAATATTTTTCTCCATCACTTAATAGGTTAGCTTATGTGTCTCAGTAAAATGATATGTTAAGCATATCATTACTTTAGTTTACGTTTGTTGCTTAAAACGGTTATTGGCTTACTAGAATTACTATAACTTAAACGTTGGTTGAACTAGAAAATACGCGATCTGTGTTCCCTCATTGTTTCGAAAACTGGGATACCTGCGTAAGTAATACTAAATCGGCGAAACGGATGTGAATAATTATTTGATATCCTCTATTATAATATACGATTATCTGCAGAGATGCAAGGGAAGCAGAAACACTACAGGTATTAAAGAAGTTTTACAAAAAAAAGAAAAAAAATACAGAAATAACGCTGTAGTGTATTGCCTGTGAGCAGGCACACCCCATAGTGAACTTAGATACATTTGCGTGAAAGTGGACGCTGTGGCCCGGGCAGGCCAGCCGATGATGCATTACGGTAGCTAATGCCATTCCTGAGCGGTTAACGTTGGAGCGGGAAATGTTGTATGTGAAACGCGGGCGGAACTCCGTGCGCGGGTTCACGTGATTTGTAAGGAGCCTGTGATTCATGCCTGAGCCAGCCTGGACGAGAAAGTGTATGCGGCGGCTAACTTTTGTGTGGTTGTGGTTTGACTTACGTTCCATAGCGGAAGTTGAGCAGAATTGTCAGAGCGGTGGTCACCAAAGACGGTAAATGGGTCCGACAATTGATGCTACAAGTTCGTATGAATGGTAACCACGTCACTTGTGATAATCGCAAATGATATTCGTGTATACTAAACCTCATTGATCTCGCTGAGTACAGTCAATGTGTACACAAATCCTGAGAATATTTAAAAGACTCACCTTTTGACCTAATTTGTAAAACGTAAATTTCATTAATTTTTATTTTGGAATAAATGTAAATTTACGCCAAGTCGTAGAGATGATGTTGATGATATGCAAAACGGCATCTGATCCCTCCCACCATCAATTTATATAATTTATGGTTTTATGTATGTTAATTTATGCAGAACAAAGGCAATTTAATTTATGCCAAGACGGGGACACCTCAGCGCACTTTGATATAAGTAGGATATAGAAAATCTAAAGGATACGAGTCACGTATTTATTTAAACAAAGAAGAATATATATTTACGAGTAATTATTCGCTACGTTTCGTTTTTTACCGTGATATGCTGAAACGAATTACGTAGAAAATACATGAGAACGTACTTCAAAGGAATGCAAATTCAAACGAAAAATGTTACGTGCTCGGGGTAAATGTCAGACAGCTGCTGTGTAGTTTGCAGAGGTGCCTACATCGCATCCAATACAATTATTTCAACGGAGAGCAACCATACAACTGCAATGGATTTCCTAGACCTAGGCTTCACATTTTCCTATATTTTTTATCTATTCAGCAAGCGTTATATATCAGTAAACGTTTATACAATTTCAAGTTTTTTGATAGCATTGCCATCTGTGGAAGAGACAATTCAGACTTCTCACACGTCTAGTATTTTTTTTTTTAAATAATAATTAGCTGAAACTTAATTCAGGTGGTGTACAACTGACACGACAAGAACTTACTAAATTTTTTGGCTAAACCAATATCCTGCAAAGAATTGTGACGTAAATTGTGAATATCTTTCATTTTTCAATTACTGAAATGTTAATGTCTATTGCCTAGTTCAAAGGCACTTTATTCTGAGCCGTCTCCACTATCACAAAAATCAGAGAAAATCAAATTTATTTTTGTTTCGGGCTTACAGCTCGTCGATGTCGTGGTCATTACAGCCGGGTGAGGATGGAGGGCATGGAGCAGGAAGCAATTTCGCAATGGCCTTTTGAAGGAACGGTCTGGAATAATTTCGAACAACCATGGAAAAACGAAATCTGAATTGCTGGATTGGGATTTGATCACGCGGCCTCCGAATACCAATCCCGAGCGTGAATCCAACTAAGGAACTAACACCAGACGATTTACTTCCTGTTCTTTGTGCGAGAGGAAGGTTGGGGTCACATTTCTTTTATAGATTTTTTCTACTTCCATCCATTGTCACGATTCTCTCGAATAATTACGTTGCAACTTTTTTTTGATGATTTGAGTTTCGAGTCCATTTCCACACTAAGTAGTCTAGTTAAATGGGAAGTTATTTAAAATAAGTTTAATTTAATAACTTTATCTGCTTTTAGACGCTTCTGTTTTATCCCTCGATTTCTATCTATTCTTATTATTAGTTCTGCAATTTTTTTAATAATCGACGGGGTCAAAAGTTCTATCCAGAGATGTTATATTTTTATTTAAATTTTCTAATGAATTTCCTGTAGAATCATAACTGTCTAAAGCTTTTGCTTTTTTTAATTTCGGTTTATGCCTCGTCATTAGAGGCGGGAACGACCGGGAGCAGGAAATGGGAAGAAATTCGGCCATGGCCTTTTAAAGAAACCATTCCAGCACAGTCAGAAGCCCATGGAAACTTTCTATCTGGAACCAAAGCTTATATAGCTTAGTATACAATTTTATAGTTCATGGATGTACACACTTTGACAATAAATTTGGCCGCCGCTGAAAAATCCTATTACTCTTATTTGTAAAATCTGACATCATGTCATCCCAGGAAACATAACGAATACTGGCAAGCCAGTATTTCGTTACTGTTTCTTAGGATGACATTGATATCAGATTGTACAAAATAAGAGTGAAAGAATTTTGCAGCGGCGGCCAAATTTATTGTCAAAGTGTGTACATAAAATCTTTAATGAACTGGATTTTAAAATATTCAAGGTTTTTTAAATTTCAGATTAATTTTTTTTTACTTTTCTTAAAGTGGCTTACTTATTAATAGCTTGAAACAGCCAGTAAATGTTTTATCATCACTTGATTTTTGAAATAATTGTTATTACTATGTCAACGGTGTTGTTTAAATGTTTTAAATATAAGAAGAAATACTTTCAAAGCAAATATGGTCTTGCAGAAAAACTTCTCGGGTTCCACACTATTTCCTCCGCGAAAATGTGCTTGCTCTTATTTTTAATGGATTTAATATGATTTCTTTCTTCGTTGTGACTAAGCATTTGAGGGTTTGCTTTCATTGATGTATGTAGTTTTAGGGCATCAGAATCATCACTGAGTGGTTATTTGAACTATAAAATGATTGTAAAATGGCAGCCATTAAAAATCGAAGCTGCCAATACATGTTAAATTACAGTTTTATTATTAGTAGTCAAGTTTTCTTCACATTACGCTCCACGTTGTGAGGGAGAGCGCTTGGCCAAATGTTGGAGTAGTTGCACACCTGCATGCGCTTTTTAAGGAAAGACATAAACTTTTTGGATTTCATTTCTTTTTAGAGAATGGTAACTAGGGGTTTATATGTATTTCGTTTAAGACAGAGTTGAAACAAAACTTTGTGTACTAACTTTTATATATTAGTGCGTCCTTTAAACTAATTTTAATTTACAAATATTTATTTAAAAAATGAGCAGTGTGAAAATTTACTAATCATTTTAACAAATTATGGTTTTTATTTTGACCAATAATTAAGTAAGTCCTAAAGAGAATGCGAAAAAATGCATAGCGGCTTTATTTACAATATGCGAACTCCTAAAAGGAAAAAGGTATTTGAATGTTTTGAAATGTTTTGACGAATTAAAATTATAAAGAAGAATAAAACTGATTAGGAATATAGCCGCATATATGCCGAAGTGACTTCTAAAAACAATTATTCTAGCTTTAAATCTAACTGTGTATATTTAAACAAACCAAAAAAATAAAATAATATGACCTTTTTTGCGCAAGAAGAATGTGCCGCACTGATTTTATGCAGAAATGTATTGAAGAACGAACTAAAACTGACACAAGATGAAGTCTGAATTGAACCTGTCTAGACTAGTTGACTAAGGAAGACAATAGAGCAAGAGTAGTCTATTTAGCAGAACAGAAACTGAATTGCAGTTCACCCTTTCTCCCAACGACGCCCCCGCCGGTCGCTAGCTGTTGGTCTGCTTTGTCGAGAAGGAGCTGGAGTGCAGTACAAAGCAGAAACAGTTCTGACCGTTAGAGGCTTAATTGTCTTGTTAAGAGGTTTCATAGTTCGACCACTAGCTCCAGGTCCCTCAACGTGAAGTTGGCTGTGGTAGATTTCCTTCATTATTTATTATACGTTCTGTGGCCCTCAGAACAGTGGTTCCCACTCAGGAACATATCTCCTTTACCAGGCGGTTACCACTTCCAGAAAGAGCTCAACCTCACGTACCCCTTATACCTGAAATGATAAATAAATAAATGCTTCATCCCATTCGAATTCTTCACACGATAGCATTGGGGCAAAATAATCACACACACACTGTTTGTCTTAAAATATATTTTGCAAA
>CM061920.1:178437110-178508760 GCA_031002005.1 Vandiemenella viatica | reverse complement strand
TTGTAGATCTGATATCTAGTACAAATTGTTTGATGGAGTTGTTAGTGGTATGCTTTCTTCACGAGATCTCCGTACCGTACTTTCGGAAACGTCTGTGTATGCGAGTGCCTTGAGAAAGTTAGGGAAGAAATGAGTTGTGTGGACGATTATGTACGATACTCGCAAATTATTTGGTTACCTAAATATTCAGCGATAGTGAATTTAACTGAATTTTGCTGGATCGCACGCTCCGATGGCAATTTCCCTACACACCCATTTTCCTCCTTTTCTGCACCTGCCTGTTTTTATCCTTTACAAATTTCAGCTTTAAATTCTTTCGACGTTTTGAGTTAATTAGTTATCATTTCTCTTGGTAACAAATTCCAATCCATACAAAAGAAAATTTTCCTACACCCTTGTGCCTGAAATCGAGTGAAAGCTTATGGTTATGGTCATATTTTCCCTTCCATGCACCTTTCCAATTCTTACACTGATATCTTTCCACACCTCATCCCCAATATACATCTCGTACACTGCCATGACTCCCTTCACCGTGATCCTGTCCCATTCGATTTTCTTTTTTGTATCAGTTTCTTACTGTGTTCTACGGTAATCTTCAGAGAAAAATCTAGCTTGTTTGCATTCCCTCCAAGTCCTATACTTGATACCAAAAATGAGGATCCCATACTACTGCATGATATTCAAGCAATGGTCTGATCAATGTTTTGTAAACAGCAGTAAAGTACAGTAATGCTTCCGTCAGAAATAACCACTGTCCAAAGATGATCTGATTTTCTGGTCATTTTGTTTTGAGATCTTTGCAAGTGTTCTGTTAGACACCACCACGAACCTCATAATTCTATAACAATTGAACGGTGACCATGAATCGTAAGTAGAATAATCAATTAGTGAAGCCAATAAATCAATGTAGATGTTTTACAAGCTCATAGGAAAAATTAAATTCTGTACTATATTAACAAAATACGTATATATATTTCAAAGGCCTCCGCTTTCAGTATTTATATTTATCTTACATACATTTCTTAAACTTTCATTAATTTGTCTTTAAACCTTATTATAAAACTACGACATTATATATCAGAATCTATTACAGTAGTAGATTACCAGATAATTCTTTCTTACACAACAGTTCTGTACTTTGTATATGTTGATTTATTTTCCTTGTTTAACTACTTCAGACTTTTTTTTGTGATGAAACAGTTACTGTAGTTTGGAGGTTTAGAGTTTAAATAAATTGGCTTTGGTGTGATGTGGCAGCCAGCTTGTCAGGCGTGTTATAGCGTGTTTTATTGCCAACTGTTGAAAAGGGATTAAAATTTTCCATCCTTTGGTAAGATTTTACGAGTTCAACTCCGCAAGGCTGAGTAAGTTTATTAAACGGTGTGTTAGAGGCAGTGGTAGCGCTGTTTCGTAACAGCGTGTTCATACAGAGGGCCCTGCCGTGTAATTTACGACACATAGTTTCGCCGTCTGTACTCTGGGAAACACAGTTGCTGCAAGATTTATGTCACAGCCAGAAGGAGCGAAACATGAGTACTTCTAGAAAACTGTAAAAGAAGTTGTTGTATATTACCTTAATTATCATATTCATTCTTTCTAAAAGATGTGGTTTTTCGTGACAAGCAATTTTTTCTTCCTATATACTAAACCAAAATCGATAAATGAGATACCATTTTAAAGACTATTCTCTGTTTTGGTGAAATCATTAAATAACCAAAGGAACTTTTCAAAACTTACCCCGTAAGTGGCAAAATCATGAACAATCAAGGTCGTGGCTATGCGGACAGTTCAGATTAACCTGCTAGGCTTTGAAAGAGTGATTGCTTTACCGCTAGACAGCTGAGCTACATAGCGAAATTTTCGCACGGGTCATCATTGCGTTAGCGCTAGATATTTCAGTTTACAAATAAACAATTGAAGGTACAAAAGGATACAGACTGGTTTCATAACCCCTAGATAACAGAAAGACATATAGCAGAGGTACAGATAAACTCTGTGTGTTTTCTAGAGTAGGGAGCTTATCGGATATTTTCGTTTCTGTTCGAGAAATATTTCATCAAAATAATCATTTTGACTTGAAATAATGTGCAAAAAGAGGTTTTGTAATGAAAATAATTAGTAATTTAAATTTTTTTATGTAAATATTTTGTAATGCCATGTAGATGTAAAAATTACATTTTTTGTGTTGTAAATTAACATTAGTTTATGTCTTTTTTTTTTTTTTTTTTTGCTTATGGCTTTACGCCTCGTCGATGTCGAGGTCATTAGAGGCGCGAAACGACAGGGACAAGGAATTGGAAGAAATTAGGCTATGGCCTTTTTGAAGGGAGCATCCCGGTATTCGCCTGGATTGATTTGGGGAAATCATGGAAAACCCTAATCTGCTTGCCCGGACGGGGATTCGAACTTGCGTCCTCACGAATACGAGGCCAGAACGTTTCCGCTCACCCACCGTGTTCAGGAGTTTATGTCATACGTAAACGTGTTCAGAAGTGTTTTCTAATTGTTTCGTAAGAAGTGGTAGGTGTTTTGCTACTTGCCTACTTCAGTTGGCAAATAAAAATACTACAGATGAAATGGTTGTCCGATCATCCTCCTACGAACCACCCACTCGCTATTCATCGTACAGTATAACATTCCAGAAATTTTTGTAGGGGCCACGTAGTTATTATTTAATTCCCATATTAATTCAAACAAGTTCACACGCTATATGATAACTAAAATAAAATATTTACATTTTTTATATTAAAATTGGTTGAAACTAGGTGCAGTCGGTTGAAATGTCGATGGTTGTGGGAATTTGCTCGCCATTCGCACTGGAACGATTCCATACTGGCATGTTATGATCAATAACACATTTGTTAACAGGGACGGCTTTTCAGCTTCGGCGAAAATTAATCCATTTCGTCGCGACTTAAACCAAGATCGTTAATTTCGCAGCCTACTACTTGAACAACTATATATTGTGCTAGTGAAATGTAACAATATTTATAATGCCGTTTGCACTGGGTCGGTTCACAGTTGTCCATGTTTCTCCTGCTTTGACGATGACTAGTACTAGAAAGGCTTACTGAAAATCCTCTATTAAGTGTCAGAATTGAAAAACTGAACGGAAGATCGGCTGTTCAAACAAAGGTAAAATCTCGCTGCCAACGGAGACCGTTTTCGACCAAAAACAGTAATAAACTGGAGGACTGTAATGATTTTATTATTCGGTGTGTTATAAATTGCCAATATCAGCAATTCGTTTCATGTAAAGATAGTCTGTCAATAACGTCTAGCACGAGGCGGTAAGCCAACAAATCTTTGAATCATTCGGCGCGAATCACTGAGTATATTTTTTGTGTGTTTTCAAATAGAAAATTAGTATGGCAGTATAGTTCGCTGACGGGACACTATCGCGGCACACTTTTGTGAATGTACGCCCAGATATGAATGAAAAGCGGGCTGTGGAATTGAGGTCTGCGCTATGGACAGAAAATATCGGGCAGCGACCAATAATCAATCTCCCCTCTTTCCGTTACAACTACCAGTTTCAATTGCTCCCCTTGGGCCAATGTCGACAACCCAGCTTTAAATGGAGGCCTATTTATCACCGTCCCAAGGCCATCTCCCCTCTAAAGGCCAATCAAGTTTGACCTTCTCTCCGTATAGAAACAACGCTCTACAGATGCGGTGAGTATAGATGAATTATTTCCACATAATGTGATTCACATGTAGTTCAACCAATAAACGGCCATTCAAGAACCATTTAAAATTTGTCTCACGTGTTCGTATAGCAATCAAAATATTTTTCTCCATCACTTAATAGGTTAGCTTATGTGTCTCAGTAAAATGATATGTTAAGCATATCATTACTTTAGTTTACGTTTGTTGCTTAAAACGGTTATTGGCTTACTAGAATTACTATAACTTAAACGTTGGTTGAACTAGAAAATACGCGATCTGTGTTCCCTCATTGTTTCGAAAACTGGGATACCTGCGTAAGGGAACTATCAATACTAAATCGGCGAAACGGATGAATAATTATTTGATATCCTCTATTATAATATACGATTATCTGCAGAGATGCAAGGGAAGCAGAAACACTACAGGTATTAAAGAAGTTTTACAAAAAAAAAGAAAAAAAGAAAAAAAAACAGAAATAACGCTGTAGTGTATTGCCTGTGAGCAGGCACACCCCATAGTGAACTTAGATACATTTGCGTGAAAGTGGACGCTGTGGCCCGGGCAGGCCAGCCGATGATGCATTACGGTAGCTAATGCCATTCCTGAGCGGTTAACGTTGAGGGCCTGCTAAAATTCACGAGCGGGAAATGTATGTGAAACGCAAGGGCGGAACTCCGTGCGCGGGTTCACGTGATTTGTAAGGGAGCCTGTGATTCATGCCTGAGCCAGCCTGGACGAGAAAAGTGTATGCGGCGGCTAACTTTTGTGTGGTTGTGGTTTGACTTACGTTCCATAGCGGAAGTTGAGCAGAATTGTCAGAGCGGTGGTCACCAAAGACGGTAAATGGGTCCGACAATTGATGCTACAAGTTCGTATGAATGGTAACCACGTCACTTGTGATAATCGCAAATGATATTCGTGTATACTAAACCTCATTGATCTCGCTGAGTACAGTCAATGTGTACACAAATCCTGAGAATATTTAAAAGACTCCACCTTTTGACCTAATTTGTAAAACGTAAATTTCATTAATTTTTATTTTTGGAATAAATGTAAATTTACGCCAAGTCGTAGAGACAATGATGTTGATGATATGCAAAACGGCATCCTGATCCCTCCCACCATCAATTTATATAATTTATGGTTTTATGTATGTTAATTTATGCAGAACAAAGGCAATTTAATTTATGCCAAGACGGGGACACCTCAGCGCACTTTGATATAAGTAGGATATAGAAAATCTAAAGGATACGAGTCACGTATTTATTTAAACAAAGAAGAAATATATATTTACGAGTAATTATTCGCTACGTTTCGTTTTTTTACCGTGATATGCTGAAACGAATTACGTAGAAAATACATGAGAACGTACTTCAAAGGAATGCAAATTCAAACGAAAAATGTTACGTGCTCGGTGGTAAATGTCAGACAGCTGCTGTGTAGTTTGCAGAGGTGCCTACATCGCATCCAATACAATTATTTCAACGGAGAGCAACCATACAACTGCAATGGATTTCCTAGACCTAGGCTTCACATTTTCCTGTATATTTTTTATCTATTCAGCAAGCGTTATATATCAGTAAACGTTTATACAATTTCAAGTTTTTTGATAGCATTGCCATCTGTGGAAGAGACAATTCAGACTTCTCACACGTCTAGTATTTTTTTTAATTTTATAATAATAATTAGCTGAAACTTAATTCAGGTGGGTGTACAACTGACACGACAAGAACTTACTAAATTTTTTGGCTAAACCAATACTCCTGCAAAGAATTGTGACGTAAATTGTGAATATCTTTCATTTTTCAATTACTGAAATGTTAATGTGCCTAGTTCAAAGGCACTTTATTCTGAGCCGTCTCCACTATCACAAAAAATCAGAGAAAATCAAATTTATTTTTGTTTCGGGCTTACCAGCTCGTCGATGTCGTGGTCATTACAGCCGGGTGAGGATGGAGGGCATGGAGCAGGAAGCAATTTCGCAATGGCCTTTTGAAGGAACGGTCTGGAATAATTTCGAACAACCATGGAAAAACGAAATCTGAATTGCTGGATTGGGATTTGATCACGCGGCCTCCGGAATACCAATCCCGAGCGTGGAATCCAACTAAGGAACTAACACCAGACGATTTTACTTCCTGTTCTTTGTGCGAGAGGAAGGTTGGGGTCACATTTCTTTTATAGATTTTTTCTACGTTCCATCCATTGTCACGATTCTCTCGAATAATTACGTTGCAACTTTTTTTTGAGTTTCGAGTCCATCTTCCACACTAAGTAGTAGTCTAGTTAAATGGGAAGTTATTTAAAATAAGTTTAATTTAATAACTTTATCTGCTTTTAGACGCTTCTGTTTTATCCCTCGATTTCTATCTATTCTTATTATTAGTTCTGCAATTTTTTTAATAATCGACGGGGTCAAAAGTTATTTAAATTTTCTAATGAAATTTCCTGTAGAATCATAACTGTCTAAAGCTTTTGCTTTTTTTAATTTCGGTTTATGCCTCGTCATTAGAGGCGGGAAACGACCGGGAGCAGGAAATGGGAAGAAATTCGGCCATGGCCTTTTAAAGAAACCATTCCAGCACAGTCAGAAGCCCATGGAAACTTTCTATCTGGAACCAAAGCTTATATAGCTTACCATACAATTTTATAGTTCATGGATGTACACACTTTGACAATAAATTTGGCCGCCGCTGAAAAATCCTATCACTCTTATTTGCAAAATCTGACATCAATGTCATCCCAGGAAACAATAATGTAATACTGGCAAGCCAGTATTTCCTTACTGTTTCTTAGGATGACATTGATGTCAGATTGTACAAAATAAGACTGAAAGAATTTTGCAGCGGCGGACAAATTTATTGTCAAAGTGTGTACATAAAATCTTTAATGAAGTGGATTTTAAAATATTCAAGGAATTTTTTTAAAAAAATTTCAGATTAATTTTTTTTTTACTTTTCTTAAAGTGGCTTACTTATTAATAGCTTGAAACAGCCAGTAAATGTTTTATCATCACTTGATTTTTGGAAATAATTGTTATTACTATGTCAACGGTGTTGTTTAAATGTTTTAAATATAAGAAGAAATACTTTCAAAGCAAATATGGTCTTGCAGAAAAACTTCTCGGGTTCCACACTATTTCCTCCGCGAAAATGTACTTGATCTTATTTTTAATGGATTTAATGATGATTTCTTTCTTCGCTGTGACTAAGCATTTTGAGGGTTTGCTTTCATTGATGTATGTAGTTTTAGGGCATCAGAATCATCACTGAGTGGTTATTTGAACTATAAAATGATTGTAAAATGGCAGCCATTAAAAATCGAAGCTGCCAATACATGTTAAATTACAGTTTTATTATTAGTAGTCAAGTTTTCTTCACATTACGCTCCACGTTGTGAGGGAGAGCGCTTGGCCAAATGTTGGAGTAGTTGCACACCTGCAGGCGCTTTTTAAGGAAAGACATAAACTTTTTGGATTTCATTTCTTTTTAGAGAATGGTAACTACTGGAGTTTATATGTATTTCGTTTAAGACAGAGTTGAAACAAAACTTTGTGTACTAACTTTTATATATTAGTGCGTCCTTTAAACTAATTTTAATTTACAAATATTTATTTAAAAAATGAGCAGTATGAAAATTTACTAATCATTTTAACAAATTATGGTTTTTATTTTGACCAATAATTAAGTAAGTCCTAAAGAGAATGCGAAAAAATGCATAGCGGCTTTATTTACAAAATGCGAACACCTAAAAGGAAAAAGGTATTTAAATGTTTTAAAATATTTTGACGAATTAAAATTTATAAAGAAGAATGAAACTGATTAGGAATATAGCCGCATATATGCCGAAGTGACTTCTAAAAACAATTATTCTAGCTTTAAATCAAACTGTGTATATTTAAACAAATCAAAAAAATAAAATAATATGACCTTTTTTGCGCAAGAAGAATGTGCCGCACTGATTTTATGCAGAAATGTATTGAAGAACGAAGTATAAACTGACACAAGATGAAATCTGAATTGAACCTGTCTAGACTAGTTGACAAAGGAAGACAATAGAGCAAGAGTAGTTTATTTAGCAGAACAGAAACTGAATTGCAGTTCACCCTTTCTCCCAACGACGTCTCTCCACCGGTCGCTAACTGTTGGTCTGCTTTGTCGAGAAGGAGCTGGAGTGCAGTTCAAAGCAGAAACAGTTCTGACCGTTAGAGGCTTAATTTGTCTTGTTAAGAGGTTTCATAGTTCGGACACTAGCTCCAGGTCCCTCAACGTGAAGTTGGCTGTGGTAGATTTCCTTCGTCCTATTACTTATTTACGTTCTGTGTCCCTCAGAACAGCGGTTCCCAATTATTTTTCCCTCAGTACCACTTCCAGAAAGAGCTCAACCTCGCGTACCCCTTATACCTGAAATGATAAATAAATAAATGCGTTAATCCCATTCGAATTCTTCACACGATCATAGCATTGAGGCAAAATAATTCACACACACACTGTTTGTCTTAAAATATATTTTGCAAATGGTAATGTTTGGCAACTTTTTTTTCCAGTTACCTTAGTGATTACATTAGTCAAGAGATTACAGCGCGTATCCATTCAGGAAACCTCAGTATCTATCGGGTACGCTTACTGGAAACTACTGCCTTAGAACATATTTTTTTTATGGCATTTAGCAACTTAGGCCATACAGTCAGTTCAATTTTATTTTTTTTATTTTTATTTTTTATTTTTATTTTTATATCCTGGTACATAATAGCCCAGCACCTAGTTTCTACTCTGGGCCCATATTTCCAATATATTACAAGAGGTACATAAGACAAAATTATAGTTTGCAGCTAATAGCTAAATATTGTTCAGGATGTAAAACAAGTTAATAACGCATAAACTTATCAAATTTCACAAAAATTTGTTACATAATTAAATTAACAATGTGTAAGAATGTATATGATATGTGTTAGTGTTTTTTGATATATACATATATACTGTAAATTAGTAATTTGAATAACATACATTCACACACAATACTACTATATATAATTAAACAAAGAAACTTTCATATACACAAATCACTTATTTCACTGTTGTCCCACTGTTTCTCTCTTTGTATATTTACGACACTTTTACACATTTACTCCCGGCACAGCCACTTCAGAGTAACTTACCTCCCTCAGGAGATGACTTCTGGAAGTAGAGGCGTCCTCCTTCGACCCATCGGGAGTTTCTTTATTCTGGAATTATCACTGCTCGGTCGCTGTCGGTTGAAACGGTTTCTAAGTGCCAAGAACCTTTCTTTGGCTGCTTGTCAGTTCAATGTGACCGTGACTCTTGCAGTGTATCAGTTTCCCCATTACGTTGTAGTAGGTTCTAACTGTGGACAAAACAAGAAGGGCATTAACACCCACACAACACTTAAACACCCAAGCCCTCGGCCTTCGGCACGTGGAGCTAGCGCTGTATCCCCAACGCTACAGAGGCCGGTTTAGAACGTAGCTACCCCTCGTAAACTATCCATATAAGAAATACAAGCTTACGAAACATTAAAAAAGGGTGAAAACATAATAGCCCCTTCAAATGAACGATGGATGCAAATCTACTTCCGTTATTAATCGTTCCATGGTAAGTGAAAATAAATTAAATAAATTAATTCCCGTCCTTAAGTTAATACGTTCAGAGGTAAAAATTTAATTTGTGGCTTACATTATTAAGAACAGTTACTATCGTCTGCAATGAAGAATAATTTCGTATAGCAATGAAGACAGCCAAATTAATTTATGTAATAATGCCTACTTAACCAAAATTCAAGGAATATTGCAATAATCACACAATAATCCATACATCACGGCAGTTTAAGCGTCTATGCTCGGAGCTAAATGTGACCGGTATTTTTGTTCCACGTGAAAATTCCAGTGATGGCAGATGATATTTCACTAGTACGAAAATACACTGAATAGCAATGTCAAGAATTAATCGGTGCTGACGAGTGTTAATTTGTGATTTACGTTTCATGTACAATAATTTTAACATTCATACCTTACAGTAGATAAAGAATGTTTTAAATAATAATTATCGGCGGTGAGAAGAAGTAAACACATGTAGTTAAGGGCCCAGTTGGTGATCTCGATTGTCATTCAGTCAGTCTCAATCAGCTTGGTATTCACCTCTTAGGTTATTTAGCAAGTAGTCAGGGTACGTGTAAACTCGCTAGGTTGTCTTTGTAAATTCGGTTATCTCTCATGATTTTGCGACGTAATGAAAACTGCGCAGGCTATATAAATTACTCAACGTATCCGTTAGTTGAAACTAAGATTTTATCTTGCTTTTGCTTCATTATAATCAAAGTGATTGCAAAAGTTCTGTCGACAGCCTTGGTAACCACGTGACTACGTACATGCAATATCAACTTGAAAAGATTTGGTTAAGTTAACATAAGATGCTTACCCTCCTATTGTTCATTAGAATTTCCTGACGTTGATTATATTCTCTGCATTCGTGAATTGTACCTTAGTGCTAGATGTCGTTCGTGGTGAGCTATTGCAAGTTTTCCTGTAACTCTTAGTACAGTATTACTGATAGCTGTATTTACTGAACCATATGAAGTTTAAAGTTATAGTGAAATGTCGTGGAATCCCCAAAAGATAACAGCGTAACTAGTGTGAAGTTAGAAAAGTATAAAGAAATAAGTAACGTGCAGCTATTGTTTTGAGTCATAATGAGAACATTGCATCATGCTTTGGGTGGATGCCGCACATCTCACCGGAATCAAGAAAACGCAATTAAATCCTTTTAAGGTTCACTTTTTCAATCGTTAATGATGTTAATCAGTTTTAAATATGAGATATATGCATTCCATGATATATTGCAACATGCAAATAAGCAACAGCGAGAATATGATGAAGGCAATGATACTAATTTATAAAGACTCAGGGTAAACATTAAAATTTAAATCTTAGTGGCTGTAAGCTGTTCAATTTCTCCTGAGATAAAATTTATTTCATTCGGATTGGCGGTTGGGATTTGCTTTTTAAAATAAACAAAGAAAAGCATTTGGCAAAATTTCCAGCGAGTTCCACCATGGACTTTCAGAATTTTGAATAGCGCAAACTACTCACTAAATTTAAAAATGGACATAGACCTAACTTTAATATTTAGGGTATTAGGGAGGTATATTGGCAGTATATGTAAGTTTCTAGTTGTGGGGAAAGACATGACGGTGATGACTTAATAGTCAGGCGGCTTATAGAGTAGAAACTGTCATGCCAGAGGAAGTAACCAAACAGCATGCTGACGTTTCAAGTATTCAGCTATGCTAAGAGACGATGACGAAATAAAAGACAACCAGCAACATGTGTTTTTGATGGTAATTTCTTAAACTGCAGCATAACAGGGTGCTAAACGTACTGTTATTTCTATAAAGCTTCCCTCATTTTAAATCCACTGTCGTCATCTTATTGGCAGCATACAAGTTTGTTTCTGTTTTAGCTGTCGATTGATGTTTATTTTCCATCGTAACTGGCAGCGATAAATCACCTCACTTAATTGAAAAGTTATAAACAAATTTCTGTCTGTTTTGCATTATCTTCCTTATTAAATCTGTTAAAAATATGAATTCTTGGATGGCATTTTATTTCACTCATAACTGAACTATTGATACTACAGAAGCAGAGCTATCAACATCGACTTTTGTTTCTTTCTTTTGACGTCGAAACTATAATAATTTGTAAGTCTGTTACGTAGCTGTCTCTGTCTGCTTCTTATGATACCACGCGATAACTACTGAATGGATGTCGCTCGGTTTTCATAGTTTGAAAGCTTATGATCTGGCTTAAAATGGGCTATGGACCGAGAAAAAATTAATAAATGGTCAGAACAGTAACATAGAAATGCGTCACAAACCTGGTGCCATATATCGGAACTAAGAAGTCTAATTTTAACGAAACTGCATAGTTTGTTATGTTTATAACGAATTTGTGAATCACCAAAGAAAATTTAACATGATTTGAATTGTTGGCAACGATTTGTATTTGGACACAACATTTTTTTGGTAGGAATTTGGTGATTGCTGTTGTGAAGAAACTGCGGGTACCTATGTTAATTCACCACCTAATTCGTACTAAATGTTTATAAATTGATGAGAATAATTTCAATGTCAACAAAAAAAAACTACCAAGAGATTCTCTAGTTCACATGAATGAAGTCATTTTTTTTTTTTAAATTACGCCTTCTTGACGTAATTAGAGGCAGGATAGAACTAGAGACAAGGAACAGGAATGAATTCGGCTATGGATTTTTTGAAGGAAACATCCCAGCATTCACCTGGAGTGATTTGGGAGAAACTTTTTTTTTTTTTTGTTTTGTAATGTTATTGAAATACCGCCGCATTTGCAGCCTAATTTACTGTGTCAGGTTACATTTGTTTGGAGACACTATTTTATTGCCACATTTGGGGGAAAATGGCTATGGTCTTTTCACCTTATTTAAAACCCCAAGTCTCTTAGGTTGGGATGCTTGTTGGTTCTTGATATCTGTGCCATGACTTTGGTTGTAGTCTTCCTAGGTTGTTGTGTCTGTTTTCTTTTTGTCTATGCTCATCAATTCTATTGTAAAAGTCTTGGGTTACTCTTCTGATTTCGTTGATAATTTTTCTTGAAGACGTTACCGCATAAATTTCTTCTGTTGGGGCACATCTTGGTAAGATGTGTATTGTTTTTAAACATCTTTTCTGTACCCGTTGTATGATTCCTAAGTTTGTTTTTGATGCGGTTTTGGGGAAACCATATAACACACAAATTTGGATGCCCAGACCGGGATTCGAATCCGCGTCCTCCCAAATGCGAGGCCAGGGACGAAGTCTTAGGCAAATAAATGTTAGTTCATATAATTCAAACATAATTGAGTCCTGAACTCGAACTACTTAGGGTACTAATAATTGTATCAAATGTTATTTATGATACGAATTTTCACCAAGCTCAATGAACATATCTTGAAATGTGTAACAGTACAATTGGTAATTTGAAATACAATGGAACCAGTATAAATACTTTTCTGTTGTTTCTGAACTAAACTTACAGCTGCTATATGAAACATTGGAAGTAGGTCAGTATTAAAAGAAAACCCGTTCCACAGAAGCAGAATATATCTATATCTGACATGGCTGTGAAAAAGATACCTGGACGCTATATAGTGAGTGCACATTATGAAGCAAACCGTAATATCTCAATATACCATAAGAAAGTGTTATGGTGCTATCAATTGCTGAGTGGATCCACAAAATACGAAATGAACATGTCCTGGATTTGATAGTTTTGTAAAAATACAATAATGGAATAATGTTGTTAAACGAAAAGTTATGAGCGTGAATAAAGTTTGAAGACACGCAGGGTGTGTAAATTTTATTACTAATTTCAACACAAAGTAACATGCAAGGAAATTCACGTACCGTGGTTATTAAGAAATACCATTTAAGCGACAGTGTAAAATACAATTTACAATACAAAGAACAGAAACCGTAGAACCTTCCTGTTTGTGCGGTGTTAAGCAGTGCATTCTCACCGTTTCCAAGCGAGTCAGTTATTTCTTTTTAGCGGGACTTCCAGAAAAAAGTTAGCCCTACCAACTCCTGTAGAGAGCGAGTATCCGCTGTTGTTTGTTTCAATTAGTCAGGAAGAACTTGTGCTTGGAATCTCGGAAACGAGTAAAACTCTGGAAAGCTTGCCATAAAAATTCTTTTAGAATTTAGGGCACAATAATTTATTTTCGTCTGATTGTGTGTAATAAATCTTTTCACATCAAAGAAAGTTATTTAATCAAGGATACAACCTTTACGAAGTCTTTTATAGATGACGAAAATGTGTAACTATGCCCCTGCGAATCACGCCTATCTGGACAGAAAGTCACCAGAAACATTGTTCCCTAACACGTTGTGGCTTATATAATTTCCTAAGCTCTCACACTTACTCATCTGTATAACTATTGGCTGGAGAACGGTGACATCTCGAGCCGGTCTTCACTTCCAAATTAACAGCGGCCAGTGATATTGGAAATTAGAGGTTATGTGCACAGTTTAATTACTAGGAAAATGTTACACGTATGAAATTAATTACCAGATTACATTCATTATGTTTGTTTTTAGTAGCAATTCATTATTTAAAAAAAGGGAAGTTTACGGTTGAAAAAGCGTAGAACTACTTTTTAGTAACATGCCGCTGATGAAGCACCATAAAAATGTCGTGGTCGCTGCTTTAAAAACGAATTCCAATTGCCATTCCGGCCTAGGCTAAATTTCAATTCAGTTAAAACTTCCGCTGATGTTGCTGCTTGATCAAAGTTTATAATTTACGGTTTATTTGCTTTTTACCTATTTTACTGACCATTTTCGTTAATTGTCTTTGTTCGTGTTCACTATACGTGAATTATTAGTTTATTTACAGTGGACATCACAATTCAGAAATATTACCTGAACAAGTATTCTGGCAGTCAAATTATTCAGAGTTGCTTAGCTATTTAATAATCTGGAGTCTGTAATAAGTTCTCTGACCGCTACAGATACGATCACCAAAGATTATGAACGTTTGGCCAGCCTTTATAAAGAAAAACGTGATGCTTCCGCAGAAATTTCGGATGATCTTACTCCCTTTAAACCGAATAGAAATTCTTCAATTTCGCAAAGTTAACCTTTAGGGTCAAATAAAAGTAATGTTTTTATTTCAGACAGTCCGAGGCTAGCAACCAGGACCTCTGAAACAATTATACGACAGCAAGATCGTCTCCTTCCGTGTTTAATATGTCCATTAATACTTTCAGTTATTCAAGAGATTTTATTCAATTTTGCACATTGAAACCTCAAGATGAATTACAGATTAATTTCGCATTGGGCCAGATCAGGTCAACCTGTCATAATTTTTCAGCCCAAAAACTGTAACTATTCTAAATCCGGAACTCACGCAATAGAAGGTTGGTCAAGGGCTTACACCAGTCATCAGTAAAGCTGATGGGTGGTCACTCAGGCCACGCGGTAAAACGGCTTATTACAAACTCGATTATCGGCGGTCAGATCCCTCAAAGCTGAAAGCGTGGTATAACTCCTTAGGCCCACTTATCCTGCTGCCAAGTTAATTCCGAACAGGATACGGTGTGTGAGATATGAGACATGTGGGAATGCTGAATCATTAATACGCTGAATTACTTGTGGGTTTGTGGCACTGGGCGAAGCATGCAACGGTAATTATGTTAAAATACTTGCTCAATCTATTTGCTATTATTCGTCAAAACATATCTTGGTCTTTAAGTTAAGTATCCTACATATATTTCAGGTAATGTATGTGAGGAGTATTTGGTAATATCGCGAAGATAAGCTTTATTTTAAGATCTAAATAGTATCACTGTTAGAGCAGTCAGGGATAATTCTTAATCAAAGTTCCTCCTGATGTCAATTTGTTCTTGACAGTTAACATCCTATTGTAGTACGCAGATAGCATAATCTGTAGTGAATCGGTAACATAATTTATTTCTATCGCAATCTCTGTAAAACTTTCATAAACCATCATACAATATAACGCCCAGAGGATGATCACTTGCATCACCTATGTTACACCTTCAATCTATTTCGAAAGGATTTTCAAATTACTCTTTTTTAACATGGATCGTGATTTCCTGATTAATGGTCTCACAAAAAGTGAGTAAGTAAACCATAGTGCCGCAATAAATCTGAAATTTTCTATAAATACCTCTGCCTTGTATTACATCCAAATTAGAGACTCTAATGGATCGGTGTAATGCCAAAACACTTTGATATTTTCACTGAAATGACGCCGTGAACTACATGCGACGAACACGTTTGTGTTAATCATATGTTCCTGCGTACCAATGATATCATCAAGTAAATAGCTGCATTATGGAAATCCCTTCTGTATTACAGTGAAGGAGTAAAATTTAGTCTCAGGATTTCATCAGCAAAACACGAACAAAGTCTTGTGATATTTTATTATTCACGAAGCTTTTACACCATCAGGAGCCGAGACTTACGGGTTTGTCTCACCGGTACTTGCTGCGATCATAAACCAGATCTAATCAAGAGCAAGTGTTGCAAGGGTGCTACACATAAACGTCACCGCAAATGTTATGCTGCGGTCTTTGGTGAAAATACGAGGAGTGCTTCCGGAATATTAAATCGCAGGCAATCACATCATACTTGCATTTTCTTTATATGCTGAGCATATTTTGTCTACAAATTGAAATGAAAATAATCTGCTTAACTCAAGAAAGAAACAAAGGGTAGCTCTAACATACATTAACGTTTCGGCCTTAACACTACTTAAACCAGAATTATTGATTCTTCAGGACCATCTATTTTATTTTTAATCTGCAGTAATGTTAAGCTGTTTATCTAAAACAATATTAGTACTAAATGAAAATAAAAGTATCACGCGGTGTTGGTAATTGCAGATGGCCGATACTCCCTACTGAACGGAAGTAAACTTAGGCTAATCGGTATTCACGTTTCTGGTAGGATGGCGCTTCGACATGCTAGGTTAAACTGCTAGGTAGGAAGATGTTATCGCATTGGACACACTTTGACAATAATTTGGCCGCAGCTGTAAAATTCTATCACTCTTATTTTGCACAATCTGACATCAATGTCATCACAGGAAACAGTAATTCAATACTGGCAAGCCAGTATTGCGTTACTGTTACTTAGGATGACATTGATGTCAGATTGTGCAAAATAAGAGTGATAGAATTTTTCAGCGGCGGCCAAATTTATTGTCAATGTGTGTACATGTCACAACCCGTAGGATAGCAAGATGCAAATGTTCAGATGGCATCGCACTCCTCGCATTAGGAGAATGATATTCTTAAATCTACCTTGATACTTTTATTTACCTGGTAAGGGCTTTATGACTAAAATTACCTGAGTATTAGAGTAGAATCATAATTTCAATCTTTATTTCGGAAGTGATTGCAAAATTTATTACTCCACTCTCCAAAGAAGCCAAATTGTCAATGGTGTGCCGGGAGTACATACTTGGTGGTATTACTTAGTAATAACAAGGGACAGCGGATTTTCCGGGAGCGTCTGTTTGAAGGTCGAGACCTGCGACAGAGAAGGATACGCGTTCTTGCCATTTAGTTGCTCATGGCTTTATGCCTCGTCAACGTCGAGGTCATTAGAGACTGGGAGTTTGCATCACACACAAACTGCCTGTGGAACTAGTATACCGTGAATAAAGTAACCGCTTAAGGCACTCTTCTACCACCTACGATTTGCCATGCATTCCAGCCCTGAATTTATGGGACCTACATTTCAACATGGTATCCTTACTACAAAATCCTAGGCTTGGCTCAACAATTCTAAAAAAACTTTTGCTCCCACCGGGGTTTGGAACCGATTTTTTTTTCTTTTTAACTGCTTAACGTCTCTTAAGAGCGAGGTCTTTAGAGACGAAAAAGGATGGGGGGCAAGGAATGGAAGGGAATTCGGCCATGGCCTTTTGAAGGAAGCATCCCGGCATTTGCCTGGAGTGATTTGGGAAACCATGGAAAACCCAAATCTAGATGCCTGGACGGGGATTAGAACCGCCGTCCTCCCGAATGCGAGGCCAGAACGCTAACCGTTACACCACCACGCTCGGTTTGGAACCGAAGCCTCACGGGAAACCTCATTGTCGTTTCGCATTACAGAGACGTATAGATATTATGCGTCTGTCTGTCACAGTTCAGATAGTTTTCAAAATTCAATGACAATATGTATTATCTATACAGAAAAAAGTATCCTATGTACATCCTAATGTCAAATAGAATCTCCTTGTCAAATTTCATCATTACAGGATTAGCCGTTTAACCCAAGAAACGTAACAAACAGAGAGACAGACTGACTTTCGCATTTATAATATTAGTATAGATAACAAGAAACAAGCATTATTGCAAATATTATTTCGATTTGAACATGAGAGTGAGCAATAACGGTACTGCGAACGCCACATCGAGTCCAACAGTCCAGCGGGGTTCCGAGAACAGACTGAGGCAGACTCAAGGGAACCGATGAATGGGCTGCACCAAGGCACTGAGGCAAAGCGGATTTTACCCTCTATTCTATATAGCCCGTCGATGATCCTATCTTGAATAACTAAAAACATATGACCTTGGGAAACACTTCGCTTAGTTCTTGGTAACAAATTTCGTGGAACACGAGTTTATTTCTGGAGTCTAAAACAGAACAACCATGGAGTGGGAGAACCAAGTGACGCAAGGATATACCGCAGAAGAATCGTATGAATGAGGATAGCGAATCACAATGCAACATTGTGGTTGTTATATATTAACCTTGGTATTTATTAAATTGATTGACAATGATGGTGACGCCTCGTTTGTTCTCAGTTGTGCGTGTTCCAAAGCGGTGCCACGGACCAATAAAAGGTACGTTCACAAAGTTTCTAGACTGGATTTTTACTGAGTGGTGGAAGGCGCGCAGACAGGTTCCACAGACAGGGCGAAGTAGTGGGGGGTTTATCTAACCGACCGTATCAATGGCAGTTGCGTCCTAGACGTTGAAGCGAGAGATCGTTAGTTTCGTGAGTGTGTATCAGTGACCCCTGTCGAAACCTAAAGGGTAATTTGGAGCAGCGTAATTCCATAAAGTTCTGTGCGAAACAGAACGAAGCTACAGAAACTTTTGTTATGATTCAAGAGACCTATAAAGAAGAAGCCATGTCACGTGCAATCAGGGGCGGATCCATGGGGTGGGGGGCTAGGGGGCTCAAGGACCCCCCCCCCCCCAAATGTATCTAGGTCCACCTCCGAAATTGTAAGTGGAGACTTTTCTTTTTTTTTAGTTCTACGGATTCGAGGCCCGAGAAGGCTATAAAGACTACCCCATAGCCGACTCAAGGCCCCCCCCCCAAAAAAAACCCAAAATCCACTGAAGGCAAGCCCTCTGAACCAATATTTACTCAAGCCAAGCCCCCACCCCAAACCAAAGTCCGCCTAAGCCCCCCCCCCCCAAACCAAAATCCTGGATCCGCCCCTGCGTGCAATGGTTTTCATATGGCACAAGAGATTCAAAGATGGCCGCGAGGACATTGAACAAAATTACCGCGCTAGGAGACCTACAACAAGCTGTACTCATAAAAATTTGGTGAAAGTGCGTGAACAGGTCAGATTTATTCTGAAGAGCTCCGCGTTTGAAGGATCGAGTCTACCACGTCCACCCAGAGATCAAAGACAATTGGCTTCTTCACCTCGACAATGCGCCCTCTCACACGTCGCTCGCCGTTAAACGTAGCAACACTGACACAGCTATCCTACAGCGCCGACCGAACTCCCAGCGACTACTTTTTGCTCTCCCAAATCAAGAGAGACCTGAAAGGGGAGCGATTTGACGATTCCAGCGATCCAGGCAGCATCAACGAGGTCCCTTGACATCATTCCGCGCGAAGAGTTCCAGGGAGCCTATGAACAATGGAAAAAAACGCTGGCAGCCCAAGGGTCATATTTAGAAGACTTTTAGTTCGCTGTACAAAAATGTTTAGTAACTTTTTGTTCTGAGACCAATCTTGAAACTTTGTGAACACATCCTATAGTACGTAAGTTGAGGTCTCGTGGTTGCCAGAAGTAGCTACAAGATTATTTCATATCCATATGTGAGGGAATACAATATTCTTTGATAGTACAAGATTCTATTTTCGATAGTAGGAGCAAATAATTTATTCTACGCTCAACTCTGAGAGCAACTGTTAATCCATGTTAAATCTCGACTGTGAAAATAACACCGAGCGTGGTGGTGTAACGGATAGCGTTCTGGCCTCGCATTCGGGAGGACGGCGGTTCGAATCCCCGTCCGGGCATCCAGATTTGGGTTTTCCATGGTTTCCCCAAATCACTCCAGGTGAATGCCGGGATGCTTCCTTCAAAAGGCCATGGCCGAATTCCTTCCCATTCCTTGCCCCCATCCTTTCCCGTCTCTAAAGACCACGTTGTTAAAAAGGGACGTTAAACTGTAAAAAAAAAAAAAAAAAAAAAAAAAAAAAAAAAAAAAAAAAGTGAAAATAACTTAGCAAAGTCAATTCTCGAGAGTGCAATTTTACATCTACATCTACATCCATACTCTGTAAATCACAAACATTGTGGGTGGAAGAGGGTGCTAAGCACTAAATCCTAAACCCGTGCATTCCAATCCCGAATAGCACGAGGAAAGAAGGAATACATAAAAGCATCAGTATGGCATCTTATTTCTCGAATCTTATTCCTCCGGTCATTGCGACCTAAATAGGTTGGTGGAAGAAGTAATTCATTGCACTCGTAATTTAAAAATTTTCGCAAATCCTCCAATATATTCAGACGCAAACTACGTCGTCTGTCTTCCAAACTATCCCAGTGCAATTTATGTATCAATTCTGTGTCGCTTTCATAAGGGCTTTAGCAATCAGTCACGAATCGAGCGGCCCTCTTCTGCACCCTCTCCACTGAGTCGATCAGGGTCCTTGCGATACGGATCCTAAACTCCACAACAGTAATCCAGATGCGGACGCACTAGTGTTTTATACGCCATCTCCTTTGTATGAGCATTACAGATCCTCAAAATACGACCTATGAATCGCAATTTAGAATTAGACTTGCCTACGACGGAAGTTATGTGCAAGTTACATTTCATGTTGCTTTGTACTATCACCCCCTGATACTTCAGGGAGTCAACCGTGTTAACAGCTGAATTGTTTATTTTGTACTCGTGAGCAAATTGATTCTTATTGTTACTTACTCGCATTGCCCTGCACTTTTTGCAATTAAGTATAAGCTGCCATTTACGGCACCAATCGGAAATAGCATCAAAATTGCGTTGAACTTCTAAGCAATCGTCGGAGCACATTATTTCCCTATAGATAACTGCATCGTCGGCAAACAATCGCATCCAGCATCTGACGTGGTCACCGAGATCGTTTATAAATATTAAGATAAAAAGATTGTTTTAAAAAACATAAAAACCGCCTTCAAAAAAAGAAAAGTACTAAAAATTTTAAAATAACTTTATACCTTGCTTACAAAAGTAAATCTATATGGACAATATTTTACATTACCATCATTGAAATTTTTACATTAATTAGTTATTTTTGGAGTCGGTGTCAGCTGTCACATCGCGAAGATCGAATTACTGAACTTCTTTTGCTGTCAGAGGTGAAACTGGGAGTACGAACAAAAATTCCCAATATTTTACAGCATGTCGTGAGGCAGATAGTGTTATTGCGGGAGACAGCTTAGGGAAACAAATTAACAGTATTTTAATCTGTGGTTAATCCGGGCATATGTCTGGCGATACAATGTCAGTTGGTAGGCTGTATCAGGCAGTAAACGATTTACAGTTAGTATAATATCGGCGTATCATCTGCATGTTTCAGTTTTGTTGAAACATGTTTCTAACATTAATTGTAGGTAAGCAGTAATATGATTTTTATGTATTATTGTTATTCCTTATTATTTTTCTTGCTTTCGCTGGCACCGACTCCAAAAATAACTAATTAATGTAAACATTTCAATGACAGTAATGTAAAATATTGTCCATTTAGATTTACTTTTCTCCTGAAGCAAGGTATAAAGTTATTTTAAAATTTTTAGTGCCTTTTTTGATGGCGGTTTTTATGTTTTTTAAACAATTATTTTATTTTTAAATTTTTAGTGATATTATAGTTCGTTTGGTATTTTAAATATGCCACAGCAGTACCCATTTTGCGAACTTCCTGGTATCTCAGAGATTAAAGCGCTTGCTTTCAAAGAAGAATTATTCTGTCTTTATGTACCACAACCACTTCCAGAACGGGGTGAATTGGGCGTTGTGTTAAGGAATGTCAGTTTACATTTTGGTCAAGGCTATGTTTCGATCGTATCATAACATCTATTAAAGCTGCTGGTCGATAGCCGTAACATGTAACATCTGGGCATTAATACATACCACATACACAAATCTGTCTCTGCAATATATCTGTTTGCTCCGGCATCACACAGAAAATATAGACTTTTAATTGGTTTTCACAACGTGAAAGCTTGGGATCCAAGTTGAAATCTGAAGTACATGTTGAGACATTATGACACATTTATTTTATAAATATTATGCTATGACTTAAAAATATCTTAATTGATTTTGATGGGATTTAAAACTGTGTATTTTTGTAAAGAACATTGGAAATTAAAAGGGGTGAGGGTTAAAGGGAAAGAGGGATTTGGCTTTTGTATACCAAATGTAGACTGCCTTTTCTGATTGATTTAAAGTATACGTGTGTAAATTTCTATTGATATCAGATAAAACTGTGGTATGTAAAATAACCCATTAAGGGGTGTGGAGACGAAGAGTTGTTTGATTTTGTAAAGCTAGTGTAGACAATATTTTTCTCTTTATTTTAAAGTATACATGTGCAAATTTCCATCGAAACCAGATAAAAACTGTAGCTTTGTGTAAAGAACAATTGCAAAAACTAAATGGGGTAAGGAATGAGTGGTAGGGTTTTGTAAACAGAATGTAGACACTACGTTTCTCTTTTTTTAAATTTTCATGTGAAGTGTTCCGTGGAAATCTGATAAAACTGTGGGTTTCTGTAAAGAACATTGGAAATTAGGAGGGGTGGGGTAGAAGGGAAGAGGGGTTGGGCATCTGCAACCTAATTTAAACACAATTGTTCTGTATGTTTTAAAGTATATGCGAGAAAATTTCCTTCAGAATCGGATAGAAACTGTAGATTAAAGGATGGAAAGGAAGGAGCGGTGTTTGGACTCTCGAAACCAAATGTAGACAGTATTTTTCTGTTTGTTTTGCAGTATACATATGCATACTTCCTTCAAAATCAGAAAGAAACGGTAGTTTTGTATAAAGAACATTGACAGTAGTTAAAGCGGTAGAAAGGGGGATAGGGTTTGCGTTTTTGTGAAAGTTACGTGGACAGTATTTTTCTTTTTCTATTTGTTTTAAAAGTATACGTATGCGAAGTTCGACCGAATCGGATTAAAATGTGGGTTTTGTACAAATATTAAGGGAAGGGGAGCTAGGGTAGTTTTTTTTTATTTCTTGGTCAGAAATCTTATCCATAAAAAATTACATACATATGGGCCAACTTTCATAAAGATCGGTCAAATGGTGTCGACTGTAGTTTTCCAAAAAGAAATTGACAAAAATCAAGGGGGTGGAAACGGGGAGAGGGGTTCAGTTTTTGCAAACCAAGAGTTGGCATTATTTTTCTCTTTGTTTTACAGTAAAAATTTGCAAAGTTCTGTCTAAACCTGATAAAAACTGTGGTCGTGTATAAAAAATTAAGCGGTTTAATGGGGAGAGGGTGGTTTTTAGATCTTTTGCTCTGACACCTTCTTCGTGGAAAAATACATATAAGCACCAACTTTCATGGTAATCGGTCAAACGATCACGACTGTAGCTTCTTATAAATAACATTGACAAAAATTAAGGGGTTGAAGGAGGGAAAGGGGTTGAGCTTTGGCAAACCAAATGTTGACAGGATTTTTCTCTTTGTTTTAAAGAATACATGGGCAAAATTCAATAAAAATAAGATAAGAATTGTAGATTTCTATAAAATTAAGGTATGTAATGGGGAGAGGGATAGTTTTTCTATTTTTATTTATTTATTGATCAGAAACCTTCTCCATGAAAAACTACATGTAATTGCCAACTTTAATGGAGATCAGTTAAATGGTGTCGATTGTAGCAATGAATAAAGAAAATTAGCAAAAATTAAGGGGGTGGATAGGAGGAGAGGGGTAAATTTTTTTAAAACTAAAAGTTGACAGTATTTTTTTATTTATTTTTGGCTATATATGTCCAAAGTTTCATCGAGATCGAATAAAAAATGTGGATTTGTATAAAAATTAAGGGGTTGAAGGGGTAGAAGGGGTGGTTTCTCAATGAAATTCATATGGGACCACTTTGGAGGTATACCCTATGCACTAAAAAATTTCATTTAAATCGGTTCAAAATTGGCGAAGATATCGCTGAACATACATACAAAAAAATACAGACGAATTGATAACCTATAACCTCCTCCTATTTTTGAAGTCGGTTAAAAAGAAGTGGTCCTATTTCACTTCCTTGAGGAACCCCCGAAGTAACACCTATCTTAGCTTAGAAGAGGCTTCCTTGTCAACAACTAATGAGCGAAAACATTGTGACCACCTGCTTAACAGCGTCTTGGTCAATCTCTGGAACGTAATACAGCAATGATTCGAAGTGACATGGATGCGGCTATTCCTAGTTAGATTTCTGGAGGTATCTGGCACCAAATCTCTACCCACAGGTAACTCAATTCTCTTAAATTACGTGCTGGTGGATTGCGGGCAAGGAGCCGGCGCTAGATAGGGTTCCAAACGTGTTCTGGTGGGTTGGATCCGGCAAATTTGGTGGCCAAGGCATCACTATCATGCTTCTCAAATCACGTTTGGTTGGTGTACTTCAGGTCGCCACGAAACAATAACCATAAGTGATTTGTGGAGACAATATCATTTGCAAAGAGGAGTATGAAGAGAAAGTAATGAAATTGCCAAAACACGCCATCTGCAGTTAATTCAAATCTGGAAGACGTTGATTTGGCATTTTTTTTGTAGGCATGGATTAAATTTATTTCTCTTTCTTGTTGCTACTCGTAATGGAAGTTTCGGTGTGAAAAATTCAGCTTCTTCTTCAATGAAGGTCGTCGTCAGCCACCAGCATTGGTTTCAGTTAATTGTTATCGGTGATGGAATATGTGCTGTACTATGCTACTTATTTAATCTTCATTTTATCCATAATATGGATTTATGAAAGTCTGTAACTGATTTCAATTGACGGGCAAGCAAATAATTATACTACAATACAGTTACTTTTGCTGATGTTTTAATTTACGCTGTGATTATCATTTTCAAACACATTATTATTACATTTTCGATGTGAGAAGAGTTTGTGTCAGTTTCTGCTGGACATTAGTGAAGATTTCGGAGTGTTTCGTTATTGAAGGCTTCTTAAAACATGACACCACAGATACCGACAGGTACACATAATCACTACATTAAATATGGGTACCAGGCGAAACACAATGTTTGAAAGTTAACGTTATATAAACAAAGCAAAGGCGAATCATACTAGTACGTATATTTAATGTAATGAGGATGTATACGTGTGAGTTTCTGTGGTGTCGTGTTTTAAGAAGAATTCAAAAACCAAACACTCCGAAAGCTTCACTAATGTCCAGCAGAAACTGACGGAGGCACTTCTCACATCGAAAATATAATAATAGGTATTGGGTTTGAAAATGAGAATCACTTCTCAAATCACGTCACGCACAGCGTAAATTAAAATATCCTAAAAGTAACTGTGTTGCAGTATAATCATATGCTTACCCGTCAAGATACTTACTTAATTTCCGTGTCCGGATGGTTTCAAAATGTATCTTTCCGGAAACTAGCTGCTTGGACCGCTTTGTCATGGGCTAAGAACAGAACTTTTACCTGGCACACCAATATGTCTGCTGATCTATCTTTGAAGGCTAAGGGACCAATAAAGGGAACATACAGCAGTAGTGTGGATTTGCGGGTGCGTGCCCACACAAAAGAACTGTCAATAATTTTCACACCTATTGTTCTCTCCCCTCCCACCTGTCAATCATTTTCACACCTCTATTGTTCTCCCCCCTCCCACCTGTCAATCATTTTCACACCTATTGTTCTCTCCCCTCCCACTTGACTTGAGGGCCACTTGACTTGAGGACCACTTGACTAACCTCAGTTTCCCCTCTATTGTAAGGCCACTTGAGCGACCCCAACCACACCAGGTGTGTCGCGCCAGCTGCCCTCGTGGTTCATTGTTGTCCTCCCCTCCCCACCTGTCAATCATGGCCACTTGTTTGAACACCTGCCTTCCCTAGCACCAGCTGCCCGTGGTGTTTTTTTGTTAGGCCACTTGAGCGACCCCAACCCCGCCAGCTGCATCGTTTCATCGACTAGTTTGAACATGCTCACCCCCCACCACCGCTCCAACAAGCAGGACTGCCCCCCGACCGGCCTGCTGACCTCAGTGTTCAGCCATGTCTCGCCCAGTACTGTTGTTCAGATGGGGATTCGAACCAGAGCCCTCCTAAATGCGTGGTCATAGCGTGCCAGTATGGCGTTACACATCGTTGTCATTAGAGGCGGTGAAACGGCGACGTGGAGTGAATCTGAATATGGATGCTCAGACGGGGATTCGAACCAATGGATGCTCAGACGGGGGTTCGAACCAGAGCTAACCTCAGCTTCACCACCCTAGTACCAGCTGTCGATTCTATTGCTCTTTTGCCAGGCCATATTCGCCTGGAGTGATTTGAGGAAAACGAGAATATGGATGCTCAGACGGGGGTTCGAACAAGAGCTAACCTCAGCTTCACCACCATAGTACCAGCTGTCGATTCTATTGCTCTTTTGCCAGGCCATATTCGCCTGGAGTGATTTGAGGAAAACGAGAATATGGATGCTCAGACGGGGGTTCGAACCAGCGATCGTTGTTTGACGGCATTCAATGGACGGGAATAAGCAATATACTTTATATTGAGCGCTTAATAAAATGCGATTTAAACCAATGATGTTTCTTTCTTAAGTTAAGAATTAATGTCTTTAAACATACCACGAAACACATTTCTGAAAGCTCATTTAACGTAATATTAAGCACGTCATTTCTACCCCAATCACACTAAGTACGATAGTAAAATTTTATATAGCGTTGATTGTAAAAAACTGAGCTTTCTAATTACCTAAAAATACTTTTTAAAAACTGCTATTTCTGATAGCTGATAACAAATTTCGTTCGCTGAGCCAGAGGCTGAACCCCAAGGAGGGTCGATTCTCACACAATGCCCCCTTTTGTCATCGCCACTCGCGCTCACCCAGCTGCACAGCCCTAAGACACAACTTCATTTCGCGTAATATTAAGCTTTTAATTTCTACTCTTGGCATAAAGCGAGAAAAAAAATGTTTATATCGTGTTAATGCTAAGAAAATAACCTTTCCAATTAAACTATAATATTTTTTTAAAAAAACTGGTACTTCTGATAGCTGATCTTAGATTTGGGGCTCTGAGCCACGCTTTGTATTGCTGGGTGAGGTTTCCATAGCGTATTGTATGTGCCGTTACTGCGGGCCTTTTAATATTCCAAAAATATACTAGTACCAATACTCTCGACCCTTTACACTAACGCTCACAGCTTCAGTTGATATTCCAACAGCCTCCTATTCATGAATAAAAAATATTGTTGAATGTCTTTAAACATACCACGAAAACACATTTCTGAAAGCTCATTTAACGTAATATTAAGCACGTCATTTCTACCCCAATCACACTAAGTACGATGATAAAATTTTATATAGCGTTGATTGTAAAAAACTGAGCTTTCTAATTACCTAAAAATACTTTTTAAAAAACTGCTTTTTCTGATAGCTGATAACAAATTTCGTTCGCTGAGCCAGAGGTTGAGCCCCAAGGAGGGTCGATTCTCACACAATGCTCCCTTTTGTCATCGCCACTCGAACCCACCAGCTGCACAGACCTAAGACGCAACTTCATTTCGCGTAATATTAAGCTTTTAATTTCTACTCTTGGCATAAAGCGAGAAAAAAAATGTTTACATCGTGTTAATTCTAAGAAAATAACCTTTCCAATTAAACTATAACATTTTTTAAAAAAACTGGTACTTCTGATAGATGATCTTAAATTTGGGGCTCTGAGCCACGCTTTGTATTGCTGGGTGAGGTTTCTATAGTGTATTGTATGTGCCGTTACTGCGGGGAGTTTTAATATTCCAAAAATATACGAGTACCAATACTCTCGACCCTTTACACTAAAGTTCACAGCTTCAGTTGATATTCCAACAGCCTCCTATTCATGAATAAAAAGTATTGTTGAATTGATATGTCAAGCGATCTACTCTAAAAAAGTACCCCAATGTATGAAGCATGCGGTCTTTTGCGTTTATTCATTCTACATTTAATACTCCGACACTACACACAGTTTGAGTTGAGAGGGGTTTCTATTCATAATAATGTAATGCGAGGATCTATGGTATATTGTTAGATCAACTACCCACTTCTGGACATCATCTCAATAATTATTGTTTAAGGTCATGTGATCTCACTAACCGTCATCCACCTTCCGCGAAGCAGCTGACCCTTCTATTGTTCTTTTGTTAGACCACTTAGCCACTCCCAACCCCATGAAGCCGCGCGCAAAAAAAAGTACCCCAATGTATGAAGCATGCGGCCTTTGCGTTTATTAATTCTACATTTAATACTCGGACACTACACACAGTTTGAGTTGAGAGACTTCTCTATTATTGCTGATGATTAACTTTTCTCTCCTGTGTATCTGAAGTGTTTAGTAAAATTATGAAAACCTAATATAAAAAATGTTAAGCATTACAGACCGTAAATTGTTTTTATTTTTATGGCATTCGGATGCTTGGCAGTAACTCTAATCAACTACACAATCTTGCTACTTATCCCGTTTCTTTGGCAGAGGCATATTGTACGGATATTGAGTGACCAAGACTTACTAACTGCGATAAGTTCGGCGAAAGACGTTTGTGACGGCGAGTGTTTTGGACAAAGTTTTGTGCATATTCTTACGGCTCATACCGAGCGTGGTGGGTGAGCGGTTAACAGGGAAATAGTGTGAACTTTGATAAAACATCTTTAGCTGGGACGCTGCATGCTAGAGACTAATACAGTAACTCTAATCAACTACACAATCTTGCTACTTATCCCGTTTCTTTGGCAGAGGAATATTGCATACTGTACGGATATTGAGTGACCAAGACTTACTAACTGCGATAAGTTCGGTGAAAGACGTTATGTGACGGCGAGTGTTTTGGACAAAGTTTTGTGCATATTCTTACGGCTCATACCGATCTTGGTGGGTGAGCGGTTAACAGGGAAATAGTGTAAACTTTGACTTTGTCTTTTTTTTATCTTTTAAAAATGTTTTGGATTTTTAAATCATTTAATATCTTCCCATAACCTCTTCAGTCCCGAGCTCATAATAAAAGTGCAAGTGAACTACTATTGTGTTATTTACTTTGTGTTAATGCTAGTTAACAATGAATGACCATGAAAAAAATTTTTGAAACAATAATTAATTTTTTATAGATGGTATCATATATGATACCTTGGGACTCAAGCAGGTAAATTATATACACAACTTTACTGCTTCATGCTGTTTTATTACAAATAAATAAGTCATAAACAATACACATAATCTTCAGATTTGTTGTAGGTCTGTAGATAGGCCAACATACAAATGTAATATAAAAAGTAATATAAAAATTTTCAACAATTGCGAAGTAAACAATTCAAAATATTTAAACAAAATTACAACAATAAAAATATTCAAAGTAGTTTTTCTTTTCTTGATATTAGAACATGGATCACTGTTAATATTATTTGTCTCAATTTAATTTAATTTTATTTTTTTTGTAAAATTTGCTAAAGCAATTCCTGTCAGTAGTGAGTTCACCTGTGGCTACTGAGCTGCTGCCAACAATGTTCGATTTGAGTTCACTGGAGGCGTCACCAATCTGAAAACTAAAATTGACAAATAATTATTCTAAATAAACTATCAAGTGGGAAAAAAGTAATTACTTTGGTAACATACTTATTCTTACCCATTTGTATGCCTCCAGAACTCATTTGTTTGTCGAATTTGAACAAGAGGCAGGGCTTCCTTTTCTGAAGCACTTTCTTCACTTTGATCTGGAGGTGTCACCGATCTGAAAACTAAAAGTGACAAATAATTATTCTAAATAAACTATCTAGTGGGAAAAAAGTAATTACTTTGGTAACATACTTATTCTTACTCATCTGAATGCCTCCAGAACTCATTTGTTTGTCGAATTTGAACAAGAGGCACTTTGATCTGTTTGCGTCATCAGATTCATCAAACTCCATGCCAGAATAATCTTGATTAATTCTACTGACCAGCTCAGTGATGTTTTCATCAGTCAAGCCTGGAAATCAAGTGAAAAGAATATTTAATTACACTTCCACTGATGTAAAAAAAAGTAGGCATTGAGTCCCAAGGTATCATATATGATACCTACAAAGTAGGCATTGAGTCCCAAGGTATCATATATGATACCTAAAAGTTTAAAGTTTTTAAATTCGTTATAACATTAATTTATAGTTTGATTTTAACTGGTAAATGTCTGTACAGATTTAATAAGTTATTAAAGCACGTGAAAACCCTTTTAAATGGAAAAAAAATATGACTCTACCTTTATTTCGACGAGACATGCTGTGCAGCTGCAGAATCCCAAGTTTCAAAACAGTGCTGCCACCTTGTGACACTCGGCAGAAGATCAAACGAATGAGCTGTGAGAAGCGCGATGTGTATCGTAGATGATACCATAGGCCAGAAAAGGTTCAGCTGTGCAGAGGCCCGAGAAAAAAATAATTTCTGGAGGTATCATATATGATACCTCGGGACTGAAGAGGATATCCCGTGCTCTTTTAATCGTTCCAAACATTATAGTTTTTATCATATTCTTTGATATCTTCTTTATGTTCCCAAAAATAATAAAAAATTAAGTTCTTATTTTACTTTGTATATTCAAGTGTGCGTGGTTTTTTCTATTTCTGTTGCCTGGATCATCTGACTCGTCCGTTGACGTCGTGATGTACAACGATCTTGGCCATTGACGGAATCTACTCCCTGTGTCTCGGACATAGTATTCCGGAAACAAATTTAGCGGGGAGGGGGGATGGGGGAGAGAGGAGTGGGGAGGGGTCAACGAACCGATTCTTTATCTGAACATATTTCGTGGCGAGACAGGTGGCTACAGACCTGGCAAGGTATCTCATCTCCTGAATTGTAATCACTGGCTGTGAGTTCACTTTATGCCTGTTAAACCGAGAATTACAGTTCCGCTCACGTTGTGGGAGGCTGCTAAGGCACTTCTCTCGTAACACATGGGAGAGGGAGTTATGCCAGTCGCCCAACGCAAAGCTTTCAGCAGCTGACCTGTTATTTCGGGCCACCTCAGATTCCCTGTGCTGATGGCGAATAAATCGGCTCAGCCATATAAAACGCGTCCCGCGTGCGCTCACGCATGTAGCGGGAAAACGCCACGAGCGGAAATAACTTCCCAGCTCACATTCTGCCCCGCCTCTAAAGTAGACTTATATGTAGCTCTTCTATCACAGTTTTCACTATTAGTTTGCATGAAAATGTTCTCTTCCATTTTCCGCGTATTCATCCACTGAAAACTGTATGAAGATGGCATACAAAAGTATCCTGACACCTATCTGAAACTGTACTAAGGCTTTACCCGTGTCATGTTCCGTAGTATTGGAGATTAACATGGCTTTATCTTTATGACGGCCTTAACTCTGCCATGGAGACTTTCAATGAGGTGTCTGAATGTACATGGAGGAATGACAACCTATTCTTCCTGCATAGCTGCAACCAGAGAAGATAGTGATGCTGGACGCTGGGTCTGAAGCAAATTCAACGTTCTAACTTCTCCCATAGGTATTCCGCTGAGTTCAAGAAGGGACTTCTGTCACACAAGTCCGTCTCAGGAATGTTATTGTCTACAAACCAATGCATCACAGACGCAGCTTTATGACAGTGTGCACTATTATGCTGATAAAAACAATCATCGTCTCCAAACTGGTGCTATATCGTGAGCAGTTTACAATGATTAAAATATTTTTGTAACCTTCCGCGTTTACAGTTTTCTTAAGCGCAGTATAGGGACCACACCCTAACCACAAAAAACACCACCATACCATACCAACCCCACCTCTTTATTTCACTGTTGGCGGTATACGTGCATGAGGGCATGTAACGTTCCTCAGACGTTCGCCAAACCAAAACCCTTCCATCTGATTGCCACAGGACATAGCGTGATTCTTCACTCCAGCTCACTCATTTCCAGTAATCCACTGTGCAATAGAGTTTGCAACGGTAACGCTATGATTGCATCCTCTCCAAGGACTCGCCGATGATTCGGAAGGAACCAAAATCTTTCCTGTGGTTCCTCAGCACAAACAAGCCTCAGCTTGTACAACTCAGATGGCAGCTGACAGTCTCAACTAAGCCTGTTACTAATTGCATCCACCACTTCAGGTTCAAGGCAGTGAAATGACCACAGAGTAATGACAGTTAACATTCTTTTATTTCAGTAATAAGAGCACAGTTAAATACACTCTACACTTGGTCAAAGCCTGCAAACATCTCCCTTCGTGTCCAGCGCCGCTCACTCACCCCCCCACCCCCGTCATTCCAACCCACAGCTTACTTAACGGTATCGCCCCTTCAAGGTCAGGCCATGTGTGCATACCTGTAGACCAGCCTGGAGGCTATATGGTCACTCACACTACACCCCCTTTTTTTCAGAAGAAAAAGACAGGAAACTACTTCTTTTTCTTCTTAAAATACTACCAACTACACCTCACCATTCTGCACCTACTAACTGCAATATCAGATAATACCTTAAATATAAGACATATATATCCAAAAAGTATATACTACAGCATACATGTATATACATCAAAAACGAACAAAAAATATCAATATAAAGGCTATACTTGAAATAGAAACTAAAATCATAGAAATCAAATATTTTTTCAGTGGGTGCTGATAACAATGTTTGCGGAAAACAATATCTCAATTTCTTTCCTAAGGTCAAATCATAAAAATTAAATATTAATATAAACTTAAATCTAATACAATGTTAAGCAAGAATAATGATAATGAATCACATACACTGTAAATACAGACAAGAGGACATAAAATTCAAATACGTTTTACTGACTGCTTGTAAACATTGACCATCAGTACTGTAGTTCATTAGCTTTAGCCACGCCATAGAGTCATCATTCGTTTTAGCAAACACTGAAAACCTGGGCTTGACTTTCTGCAAACCTTTTAATCACTTACTACTTGCACGTTTTAACTTTATATCGATAATATGTGGCTACAGACTGCATGATAGAACAATGACCAAAAATAAACATTTACCAATAATTTATAATGCGCCTGAAAAGCTACATTTCCAAAAACTGGTTCAGTATTGTATCCATTGTCCAAATTGTTATACAAATAACAGCTGCTGCAAAAGGAACGATTAGTGCAGCTCCAACCATAAAATTAAATGTTCGCAAGATCTAAAATCTAACACAAGGTTACAAAACAATAACGATAAAGATTCACACACCCACACAAAATATAAAAAAAAACACGGAAAATCATATATGTCTTAGCGGCTTCTGCAAACAATGTCCACAAGAACAATTGTTAATTTACTTCCATATGAAGTTCAGCCAGTTGTTAAAGTGGAGCAACATTTTTTGAAATCACTTGTTTTACACGAACACTCAAAATGAACTATGCTTGCAGCTTCGCTAGCTTTTAAGCCACTATTCACTTGCACATTTTCACTTTCCTATCACAGGAAGTGACCATTGCACGAAGTGTAACGAATAACAACTATGGTATAGGCTTCTGCATTTCCCAGTCCATCGGACAGAATGAACCTGTTACCACTTAACAGCTCGCTTGACTGCTTTTTACAACTAATGTCCAATGCTTTCCAGGAAGCAAATCTTTTCCTGCAATTATCGTGACGGATAATATCTATTGTTATATCATACACAGAAACTTCCGCCAAATATTTCACATTCAACTTACGACTACACTTGCGCAGTCCATCAAAACCAAAGTTCTGTCTCCCCAGAAATATCTTTCCACCTATCTCTATACTCTGGCACACAAGAATTATTCCTTGTTTTTCTCCAAAAGGCGGTTTTAGAACGAATCCTCCAAATGACAAATCAGTACTGTTCGGTTTGTCGCTGCCGCTACTCATCCATCTCTCAGTCACTGCCTCCCGTTCTGTCAGTATACTGGAAGTCATCGCCTCACACAACAGCTGATTAACACTACCAGATTGGTAAATTACATCACTACATATATTCTTTTTCACATCTGTCACCACCCTTCCCTCTTTAGTCCACAGTGTCTGCATTTCAACGCTTGCAAATTCGCATCTTTTCTTACTGAAAAATCCCATTCTGCCACTTTCTTTTTTCTTACATCCAGCAGTAAGTCCCCGTCCCTATTCTCTTCCTCTCTGTAATCGACATATAATATTTTGCCAACAGCATTAACTTCCGCAATTTTTTCAGCATCTAAATACCCCTCTTGTTCTTTATTTTGTCGCTCATCTGTGTTCACAGTCAAACTGTTATTTTTAACATTCATTAAAGATTTTTTGGTCTCGTGTAACATGTTATCTAACTTTGTTTTAGACTCCCGCATGCAAGACATTAACCTTTCTTTACTATCTTTGTGATTTTTATCCATTAATTCACTAAAATTTTCCGCATCTTCATACAGGGGTCCCCCCTTGCCCTTGCGCTCTTCCCTCATTTCTTTCACACTCCTATCAACCATTTCCACCAAACTTTCTGACGCGTCCTCAGTCCTCTTTGAAACGTCTTTTATCTCATTCATGCAGTCTAGTTTCTCCTGCCTGTTCTCCTCATAATTCTGTTCAGACTCATCAAATCTCCTATTTATCCTCTGAATAACTGCCAAAATGTCATTAATTGTAGAAATTATAGTTGCTTCTTTGGAATCACTAAGATTACTTCCTCTCTCTACCCTATCCTCACACTCCCCTTCAATCACACTTAAACCTCCGTCGTCCATTTCTACACAACCCAATAATCCTCAAATGCTGACATAAAGAATACTAAACCTCCAGACAGAACTCGAAGACAGAGATCAGAGAAAAAAGAGAGCACCTAACGCTACTATCGAACACATCTGAATATTTTCATTTGAAGTACAACCTTTAATTATTTCACGTACATCAACAAAACAAGACATTAGAAATGATAGAGAACCACTTCAACTATAAACACAACAAGCGGGAGGAAAAACAAGAAACACTCCTAGAATTGCGACCAGAACATTATCAAAAGCAATAAAGTTGAATAAAAACACACACCATTATCAAAATTTATGCCCCCTCTCCCTTGAAATCCGTAAACAACAAACGAACAATAACTCCGGTATACATAAAAAAAATTCCATGCTTGAAACTGTGAAAAGACACAGTTACAGCCCTTATGAAATAAAAAAAAGGATCTACATAATTACTGCCAGACATGAAATAAAAATCTACAAGCTATGCAGTCAAGTGCACTGTCAGCAAACCAAGCCACTCTCTCCACCGAGAGGAAAAAATTATACAGATAACCATCACCAAAGTTAATTCGCTCAGCCACGTGCTAAGGCTCACCTCAATATAAACTGTCTTCCAGATTGTTGTTCACCCGTCTTCAAGGATGAAATTTTTGGCCAGGGTCGCCAGATGCAACGGTAACGCTATGATTGCATCCTCTCCAAGGACTCGCCGATGATTCGGAAGGAACCAAAATCTTTCCTGTGGTTCCTCAGCACAAACAAGCTTGTACAACTCAGATGGCAGCTGACAGTCTCAACTAAGCCTGTTACTAATTGCATCCACCACTTCAGGTTCAAGGCAGTGAAATGACCACAGAGTAATGACAGTTAACATTCTTTTATTTCAGTAATAAGAGCACAGTTAAATACACTCTACACTTGGTCAAAGCCTGCAAACATCTCCTCGTGTCCAGCGCCTCTCACCCTCTCCCCCACTCTTGTCATTCCAACCCACAGCTTACTTAACGGTATCGCCCCTTCAAGGTCAGGCCATGTGTGCATACCTGTAGACCAGCCGGGAGGCTATATGGTCACTCACAAGTTGCTCCTTATAGCACCTGAAGCGTTGCTTAGCATTGACTGCAGAGCTTATGAGCTGGAGCTCAATATTAATACATCATTCATTTTAAATCCAGAAGCACAATCATTGTGCTAGCTGGTCTGCTAATAGCATACTGTACAAACTGAACGTGCTAGCAAGTTGAATTCTGACACGCAGCGTTGTTACTAACATCTATTCACGCATTTTAGTATTATTTCACATTCTTGTTGGATTGCAGCAAGCCAGAAACTTTTTTGATACCACCTCGTAAACTGATGAATTTCTTCATATGTAACCACATCAGAAACGTCTGCGACAGTAGAGAGTGTTTTGCAATTCAGCAAGCTGGTTTTACTAAAAGTTATTCATGTGACTCTCATTAATGGGCTAAGTGCAACTATTCTGCATATCATAGACAATGGAGACCGAATTGATGGTATAACACCGGATGGAGCCAAGGCATCTAGCACAATAAGCGAATGCAAGGCCGTAGCGTTACCGACCCCCCGTTAAACTCAGTGCAGTGACATATACTGCATCACAATCAAGTTAAACTGCGATGGTGAGTAACTAGCGGATACGAAGCGCATATTGGTGACGGCTTACTATGTTCTTTTGTGTTCATATATCATGTGTTTGTCTCAGGTTCTAAACTCGTATTGTAAATTCGTCTCTTTTGTTGTTGTTGTATTTTTTTTTTTTTCTAATGTTTAGGTCAGAATGAATGGTTCAGCTTCACAAGTTTTAGTTGCGCCTAATTTAATAAAGCATTTAAAACAATGAAAATATTAGCTTAAATCCGTAACATATTGTTAATGCTGTTAACTGTAGTTGATAAGAAATCGTACTGGAGAATTTATGTTATAAGGTGGAACAAGGGCGTTTGGAAAAAGCGTCTCGTCAATTTCAGGAGAAGAAAAAGCGTCTGATCAATTTCACGAGAAATTCTTTCCGCTGATTCTTTGAGATTATTTACAGCTATCCTTCACAATGTTTGGCGATATCTGTCTATTATTAAAAGAGATCTTCATGGTCTTTGTTTAGTTGTAGTTGTTCTTTAGCGTTTACACTTCACAATCACGTCACAAACAGCGGAGCAGCTATAGAAGGTTGTAATGTCCCTAGTGACATTCAGTGATTAGTCCTCTTTCGAAACCACTGATCCCTCGTGACCGACTCATTCAGCTGTTACTGCTTCTGTACTGAGAATACACTCGCCACCTCCTTTTACAGTTTTTTTTCTACATTTCTATTCCAAGATAAGCACAATTTTAAAAGCAAACAGTCAAAAAATCTGTAACACGCCCCTTTCTTTCCCAATCACCATATCATGTAGGTTCTGGTCCACGAGGCCCACCCACTTCACCAGTGTTGGGATTAGTATTGTTTGACCAGGGAGGCAGTGATTCTTTTCCTTGATAAGGATGTTTTCCAGTTTACAATTCATCCATCTTTCCAATTGGAGTTTTCTCTGTTAGCTTCTTTGCCATTTTCTCTGTTTTTGAACAAGCTATTACACTGTCAGCAGATTGAATAGACGTAAACCGTACTGATAGTGAATGCCTGTAGCATCCCAAGATTCTTATGACTGTTGGTTAAAAATTCATTTCAGAGGACGCTTTTACAGATTACTGTTGGTTTTCTTAATTTGTGATAGGCGCGGGCCCCTATAGAGACATGTAGCATTCAAATTCCGCTTTACAAAGGTGTATTCGGATACTTTGAAACAGGTAGTGTATGTGTAGCTTCAATGTCACAGACTTCATTCGTTACTTTGATTGAAAATGTTCAGTTTCTTTTTATGCGTATTCATCCAGCGAAAACTAACTCAAAAGCGCCCGATAGACGTGTAATTAAGCCAACTCGTTCAGTACCATCTTGCTTAAATAAGTATAAAACTGAAAAAAAAAACGATTTTGTTCTGCTACATTTTGGAGAATCGGTTTGAGTATCAACATAATACACAGTGTAATCATAACATCAGAATATCATGCAGTTAATAGATATCTAAGACAACTGGTCAGATTTTCCTAAAACTTTTTGTGAAATATGAAACAGTTGTAATAGTACAGCGTGGTTCTGTAAAAGTCATTAAAGATGATATGGTGAGATTGACGGAGGAAGTGTTCCGCATTTCCGTCCAAGACTTCGGATTTGTAATACAGGCTCCGGACGATTCTTCGATGGACGAATGGAAGAGTCTGCATTTGCAGCACATTCCACCGCCATTGGGGCTTAATCTAATAATGACACGCAGTAGTAGATAATACAAGGTTTAAGACGAATCCGAACTACGGAGGCATACTAGCTTACTTTTGATGAACAATGCGAAATTCGCGTGATCACTGAGCCTACAGACTGAACGACGCCGTAATGCTGGACAATTTACGCTCTCTGGTCTACTGGAAATATAGTCATCTTCAGCTTCCTCTGTCCTTCTGCCAGTCCTTCTCTTCCACAACTGTGAATCCTCTGTCTTACGTACTCTTCATTATTCCTTTTATCAATCATTTCCTTTGTCTTCCTAGAGGCCACTTACTTATCAATTCCAAATCTTACGTTTTCTTTGATATAATTTAATCACTAACCCTGTTCATGTTGTTGAATCTTGATATTTTAGTTCTGTCCTGTACAGGTTCCTCATTAACTTTTTAAACATTCTTTTTCGCGACGTAAAAATAATTACTTGATTGTTGAAATTCAATCTAGTGATTTTGCAAAACATGATCTGTCTCTACATCTAAACTAAGCAGTTAATAAGATTGTGGGTGGTTGAAGGTGCTTCGCATCTCAACTAATTATGTGCATTCCAATCGCGACTAGCACGAGGGAGGAAATAATTCGTATAAGCATTCGTATGACACCTACTCTCTCTGATCCTCCCTCTCCTGCGCCCTAAGTAGCTTGTTGGAAGATGTATTTCGCCGCTCTCTCGAATGTGTTGTTCGCATGTTTATCAATAAATATATTCGAAACATATGTCGCCCGTCTGCCAGACAACCCCAGCCAAATCTGTGTATCAATTCAGAGACGCTTTCGTAAGCATGGTGGCAAGCACTGATGAACTTTGCAGTATCTCTATACCACCAATCAAACGGCACCACAATATCCCAAATGGGGGAGCACGACAGTTAAGTACACTATCTTCCCTGCATAAGCACTTCAAGTTTTCACTGAAATGCATCCTAGAATTAGCTCTACCTACGTCCGAAATTATGTACAGGTGCCATGTTAAGTTGCTTTACACTGTTACACCCAAATATCTCAGGGAATCAACCATGTGAGTAACTGAACCCTATACTTTGTACCTCTGAACAAAAGGATTCTTTTTGTTGCTTATGCGGGTTGCCTGTCACATTTTGAAATTTAGTGTCAGTTTCCATTAATTGTACCATTCCGAAATATAGTCTAGATCAGGGGTGGCCAACCTGTGGCTCGCGAGCCACATGCGGCTCTTTGAAGGATTATTCGTGGCTCTCGATAAATGTACCCGAGTTACCTTTTCATTTTTGTGTTATTATATTTAAAAAAATTACTAACGTTCTGTATGTGTTTCAAAATGTCTTTTAAATTACTGATAACAAATATGAAAGACTAAGTGCAACGTTATAACAAATTTCATTTCCTTCCAAGTCAACTCATCGAAAACTGCGCCAAAGAACATAAACAGTGGCGTAATCTTCCGTAATCGGCCTACTCCAGACCAATTTTTAATTTGTAAACTTTCATTGCAACGGACAGTTGACATTGTGTTTAATTTTTAATATTTAAATTCAATACACATATTTTGTACTTTTATTCATATGTTTTAAATAAATATAATTCCTTACTAAAAGTTTAATACCTTTTTTGCATACCTTTTAAATACGTATTTAATTGCGGCTCGCGAAATATTTCAAATTTTGAAAAATGGCTCGGACTATCAAGGTCCTTGGCCACCCCTGGTCTAGATCATCGGCTGAATTCCTTATCTCTCTAAAAATGACTGCATCATCAGCGAAAAATCTCAATCTGCTATTGACGTTGTCACCAAGATCGTTTACAAAAATTAAGAAAAGAAATGGTACTATAACACTTTCTTGAGAGATTCCCGATGTAACATCTAGATTAGAAGAGGCCTCTCCGCTCAAGAAGACGTAACTCGTCCGGCCAGTTAAAAAATACAGTAATTTTAAAGGAACGGTATAGGTCTGTTCCTAAGGTCGTATAAATAGATATGTCATCACTGAATGTTGTCGAGCACAGACCCTCCGAGTTTTAATAGAACCATTACATCATTAGCAGGCTTGTGGGTTGGTTACCGCATTAAAATTAACTGAAATTAACGAACGATTTCTTTACAATTTCTTTTGACTGTACTTACCACAATAGTGATGTTCCAGCATACTTTCAGGTGACTGGTAGTGTATTTAGTGCCAGGAATGGGTGCAATACGACTTATACATCTACATCTATACTCTGCAATTCACAATAATTACTGTGAGTGACAGAGGGTGCTAAGCACCGATCCTAATTCAGTGCATTCCAATCCCGAACAGAACGAGGAAAGAAATAATATATAATGTTTCAGTACGGCATCTTAAGTCTCAAATCTTATCCCTCCTGTCATTGCGACCAAAATAGGTTGGCGGAAGAAGTATTTCGTTGCACTCGTAAATTAAAGCTTTTCGCATATTCTCTAACAGATTCAAACAATCCAAGACCAACCCACGTATCAGTTCTGTGACACTGACATAAGGACTGTAACTAGCGGTCACGAATCGAGCGGCTCTCCTCTGTACTTTCTCTAACGTGTCAATCAATCCCCTGCAATACGGATCCCAAATTCCACAACAGTATTCCAAATGCGGACGCACTAGAGTTTTGTACACTATTTCCTTTGTATGAGCATTACAACTTCTCAAAATACGGCCTATAAAACGTAGTTTAGAATTAGCTTTGCCTACGACGGAAGTTATGTGCAAGTCCCATTTCATGTTGCTTTTGTACTGTTATTCCTAGAAACTTCAGGGAATCCACAGTGTCAACAACTAAATTGTTAACTTTATTCTCGTGAGCAAACGGGGTCTTTTTATTACTTATTTGCATTGCCTTGCACTTTTTGCAGTTAAGTGTAAGCTGCCATTTATGACACCATTCCGAAATAACATCCAGATCGCGCTGAATTTCTAGGAAATCATCAGAGCACTTCACTTCCCTATAAATAAGTGCATCATCAGCAAAAAATCGCATCCTACAATTAATATTGTCATCGAGATCGTTTATAAGAATTAAGAAAAAAAGTGGTCCTATTAGACTACCTTGAGGAACGCCCGAAGTAACATCTAGCTTAGAAGAGGCTTCCCCGTCAACAACGACATACTGTGACCGATCAGTTAGAAAATTACGTATCAGTCGAGTCTCAGCTCTCGTAGTGTAAACTTCCTTATACTCGCGGATCAGCGTTGTGTGCGGTTAAGTGCTTCGCGGTCTCCGGGCAGTGTTTTCCCGGAACTACGGACTAGTTCTCCGGGGATATTTTCCACTCTCGAAGTGAAATAGTGCAATAGTTTATCAAGTACACACATCTGTTAAGTCAATATAGCCTGCCGCCGTCATGTACGGCGGGGACTATGGCGAAGGCGGCCAGCTCCAGCTCCAGCCGTCGACACTCTGCCAGGCAAATGGTGAGACAATCATAGGCCCAGCAGACGAAGACAACATTAGTGGCAGCCATGTGCAGTTCCAATCGCAGAGCAATAGCGGTGATACGAGTGCAACCATGGACGCGGTCAGCTCAGGTCTCAATACTGTAAACACTCCACCAGCAATCTTCAATCCTACTTTAATCCAACGTGACCAGCAATCGAGAAGAGAAGATGAAGTGGTAGCACATATACCGCAGAAACGCCCCTTCGCCTCCGCAAACGACATCGGCACCGGCGCCAGTAGCGGAAGCAGCAAGGTTCTCCGTTCCTCATGGCATCCTCCGCCACCAGCTGACATGAGTATGGACGCATCGCAGCCGGAACATGCACAGCGACAGCAGCCAGCAACGGCCACAGAAAACAACACCCTGCAGGTAAATGGGGCGGCGCCAGCACATTATGAAAGTTATGATCTAGGTCCCTACCACGTGTATATAGAAAGTCAGGACAAAAACATTGGACGCATCCACCCAATGGCTATCGGCCGCATCATGTACTCCCTCAGTCAGGATATAGGTAACAACATAATCCAGATAGCCCCTGCTGGGCGAAATCGCGTCAAGATTGAAATGAGGTCGGCAGCATCGGCCAACAGCCTGATCACGAGTTCTGTTTGGGAGCGAAATGGCCTAAGGGCCTACATTCCGTTCTCTCTCATTACACAGCAAGGGATTATTAGGAACGTCATGACCGAAATATCAGAGGAAGAAATAATGGAGGTTGTGAGGTGTGAATATCAAGTAGTGAAGGTCAAAAGGTTTATTAGAAAATCGAAAGAAAATGAGCAAATGAAGGAAATCCCGCTTCCGGTATGTCTCCTAACTTTCAAAGCTCAGAGGCGCCCCAATTATGTCTATATACATGGAGTGAGATGTCCTGTAGAACCCTATATTAAGCCGGTAATGCAGTGCTTTAACTGTCTCCGCTTTGGGCACCCCAGCAATCAGTGCAGAAGCAGCAAACGATGCCCCTTTTGCACAAATCCACATGATGGAACAGAATGTGTGAACCAAAGTACCCCAATATGTGTCCACTGCAGCGGCGGTCACCCATCCTTTGACAGACAGTGCCCCGAATACGTCAAACAAAAGAAGATCAAACAGGTGATGGCCCAGGAAAATCTAAGCTATAAGCAAGCCCTAGAGAAAATCACCATCCCATCGTACGCCAGTATGGCGGCGAGCCTAGGAAGAGCGAACATGCAATTTCCAATCATGGCCACCCACGAAGGAATCTATGACCAAAGTGGTTGGAACATAGCACAGCATAATCCTACAACCGCCCCACCTAACGTCCCGATTTATCCTCCCCAACAGGCGCAGATACCACAGGCCACTCCTACGCTGGTAAACACCCCCACTGACCTGGAGAACTCCCTTCCATCCTTTCCGGTCAGGAACCAAGTTCACCCTCCTAGCTCCGAAAGTCAGAGAAAAGCGGGCAGAACCACAAGCAGTGCGGTAGACAGGTCCTACAAAAACTATTGGATTCCGTACAATAGGCACATCGAACCGATCGTCCGCAACCCATACCCTCCCCATCCGGTAAATAACCATTCTGACGTACCATCTACAGAATCCTCGGTCAACAAAATGTTTGAAATAATAATGAGTGTGATAAATCAACTGGTAGGAAACCAGCTGCAAGATCCTTCCCTGTACGCCCCTAATGTAAAACAACTTCTGCTCCGTTCCCTGTCCATAAGCGGGATAGACAATGGCGGCTCCGGTTAGAAACATCGGAACAGCCCCGCATTGCGAGATCATCCTACAATGGAATGCAAGATCCATCAGGGCCAACAAAGAGAGTTTGCTGCAATACTCCTCAACGAATAAGGTGGCCGTCATGGCCATCAGTGAGACTTGGCTGAAGCCAGGCGAACGATTTTTATTCAAGGGGTATAATTCCATTAGATCAGATCGTCCTGATGGCTACGGGGGCTCTGCCATACTAATTAGAAACTCTATTTATTATGAACCAATACACCTCCGAACGGAAGATACGGAATTTAATATATGTGCGGCTAGAATCCGTCTCAGCAAGAAAGAGGTCACCATCGTATCAATGTACAGACCACCGAACAAGAAGTTATCGAAAGCAGCCATCACGAACCTCCTCAGACCCCTACCGAAACCGGTCCTTCTCTTAGGAGACCTTAACGCCCATAACATTCTATGGGGAAGTTCAAGTACAAACGAAATGGGTAACACTATAGCTACTATTTTAGAGGAAGAAGACATGGTTGTATTGAACAATGGCGAACCCACCAGGATCAATGCGCCAGGCCAGGGTCCTTCTGCAGTGGACATTTCTTGTGTATCGGCGAATATAGCCGTGGACATCTCTTGGGAAATAGTCGAAGACACGATGGGATCTGACCACCTACCCATCCTACTCCGCTTCAGTTCTGACACCTCAGCGCCACGGTTCATCTTCCCTACCAACAAATGGAAAATTCACCAGGCTGACTGGGAAAAATTTGAAATTGGCTTGGAACGACTCACATCATCTTGGGAGTGCGGAGCTGATGCTGTGTCGGATTACCGCCTTTTGATAAACGATATTAATCAAGCTGCTAACGCTTCCATTCCCGCACAGAAACCTGTATACTTTCTGAAGAACAAACGGATACCTTGGTGGGACAACGAATGTAGGGAAGCGGTGCAACGACGCAGAGACACTCTACGTGCATTTAGAAGTTGCCCCACGCTGGACAACTACCTGGCCCACTGCAGAGCGCAGGCTATCGTCAAGAAGATAGTCAAGAGAAAGAAAAGAGATAAATGGAACGAGTTCTGCGAATCCTTCAACAAAGATACGCCTATACCTGAAATATGGCACAACTTGAGGAAATTAAAGCACTCAGCCTCCCCGGCAATTGGAACCTCTCCTATAACGAACGACATCCTGGAAAACATCCTCATCTCCTTAACCCCGGCTTGGGTGGAACCCAACCTTGAAGAACCCAAGGCGCCTGAGCCGCACTTCCTGCTGCACCCGTTCCAATTAAACGAACTCAACTCTGCTCTAAACCATGGATCTGACACAGCGCCAGGTCCGGACAACATCCATTACGCCATGCTGAGGAACCTGCCGGTCTCGGCAAAAACAAAGTTGTGCAGTATTCTGAACAGGATCTGGGCGAATAGAATTCAAATTAAGGAGATGAAAACAGCTCGGGTGGTTCCCGTGAGGAAGCCAGGGAAAGACGGCCGCAGGGTGGACTCCTACAGACCCATAAACTTACTGTCTTGTACCAACAAAATCCTGGAACGCATGATCAAACAGAGATTGGAATGGTGGCTAGAGCATCACTCGCTCCTCCCTGAAACACAGTACGGATTCAGAAGAGGTAAAGGCACGGAGGATATCTTAGCACACCTGACAACGAAAATCCACTCTTGCTTAACCAAAAACAAATTCATGATCGCCGCATACATCGATATAAACAGCGCATACGACCATGTATCCCTTCCGATCCTAGCTAAGAAACTTCACCGCCTAGGGATCCCACAAGTCTTTGTGGGAAATCTATTGGCACTGCTTTCAGACAGGTGGCTTGTAGTATCGCGGGGAGGTTCCCCTGTGGCATCCAGGAAAACAAATCGAGGCCTGCCTCAGGGCTCCGTTCTTGCGCCGCTGCTATTTAACCTGTACACTTGTGACCTCCACCATACTATGAGTGGCAGTATCACCATCCTCCAATTCGCCGACGATCTTTGTATATTCATAATAGGAGACTCATGGGAAGAATGCCTCCGGAAGCTGTCGTCGGAAATGGATAAATTCAAACAATGGCTGTTCAACAATGGCTTTGACATATCACCTACGAAGTCGGCCGTATCCATATACACCCGTCATAGAATGCCCGCAAGGGTCGATATAAAGTTAGGACCCTTCACGTTCCCCGTAAAAAGCACGGTGAAATATTTGGGCGTATGGATCGACAACAAACTCAAATGGGGTACGCACATAAAAAACATAATCAAGAAATGCGATATGGCCACCAATCTCATTCGAGCAATTGCCAGCATCAAGTGGGGTGGCCACCCCGCAATATTATTAAGGATATACAAATCCTTGGTGCGCCCTCACTTCGACTATGCATGTATATGCTATGGGTCAGCATCGGAAACCCTACTCAAAGAGCTGGACAAAGCCCAATATAAGGCTCTCCGGGCATGTGTAGGCGCAATGAAATCGACGCCCACGAACGCGCTTTTAGTCGAGGCACTCGAACCCCCGCTAAACATCCGCAGGAGCCTTCTTAGCTCGAAATTCCTCCTCAAACACAGCCAATATGCTGGTAGTAGTCTGATGAATGCAATTCACGATCTCGCAATGCAATGCCTTACTGCCAACTACTGGGTAAAGAAGAAAACGCCTCCAGTTGCGGCGGAATATTTAGAATCCTACAAGATATGTACGAGCATTCGACAAAACACAAAAATGCCATCCTATGAGGCCTCGTATTGGAGCACCGTCACAAACTTGGAAGTGTTTACAGATATGGAAGCGACGCCCCAGCCGGAAAGCCACAGAACAAATGTGTACCAATTTCTGCACAATCGTCCCCAAACGGAACACATATACACGGACGGATCTAAGCTCCCAGACGCGGCAGGATGTGCTTTCTTCACTCCAAAATTTGACGTAAAGGGACTATTCCAGCTTCCTGCGGAATGTTCCATCATGACTGCAGAACTAAGGGGCATACTCGAAGCACTCAATTACGCTAAAAACTCCTCAAGCACAGCCTTTGTAATCCTATCGGACTCTAGGTCGGCCCTGATGTCACTAAAATACCACCACAGTAAATGGCACAATGATCAACGTGTGTACGACATCGTGAACGTAGTCCAAGAATTAAAACGCTCCAACAAATCAGTAGAATTCAAATGGGTCAAAGCTCACTGTAACCTCCGTGGAAACGAGATGGCGGACCGCTACGCAAAACAAGCCGCACGTAGCGGTATAACAGACAGTAACAAGATTCCCTATCCTGACGCTGTATGTCTCATCAAAAACATTGCACTATCCAAGTGGAATATGGAGTGGAAGAAATCTATCACGACCAGAGGCCACCATTATGGCCTCATACACCCGGTGATTCCAACCAAGCAGTGGTACGAGAAGTATAAATGCACTCGCAGGTTTAGCACATGCATCGCCAGACTCAAATTCAACCACGGATGCTTCAAACAACATCTCCACCGTATTCACGTCATGGACACGCCCAATTGTATATGTGGCGGAATTGAGGATACAAATCACCTCCTGTTCGGTTGCAGTAGGAAGAAGACTGAGTCAGACCTCCTTCTACGATTCCTCACGAAAGCAGGAATCCCGTTACCCACATGCGCTGCCACACTCCTATCAACTGAGAACTACGCGATCTACAAGATTTTATATCAACATATGAAAAGAATTGGTGTTACAATCTAATAGACACATATATGTATCTGTAACATTATATAGACAGGTCTCTGTACAATGTTAATATTTATTGTGAGACATAAGCAAGGTTATAATATCAAGCGTGTTGTCCGGGTGATGACACTACACCCTAGGACAGCAATGCTCCTTCACTGATGTTATGTATGAATTAGATCTAATTATAAGTTATGTATATTGTAAACAACCCCAGTTTGTATCATCATGGATAAGCCAAAGTAGCCTACGCAGATGTCAAAGCTAACTGTAATATCTTACCCCTGTACATGTCGAACCACTTCCTATAAAATGTCTAGATTTAATTAGAGGATAATACTCTCACTGACAGCTGATCTTGTATGATTATGTAGATGGACTGTACCATAACATTGTAGTATCCATGTAACCTGTACATGGCTGTATGGGTGCGCAGCCCAAATGCCAATAAATTAAATTAAAAAAAAAAAAAATTACGTATCCATTCGCAAATCTGATCAGATATACCGTACGTTCGAATCTTCGCCAAAAGCCGGTTGTGTGGTACAGAGTCAAAAGCTTTCTGAAAATCCAAGAAAATAGCATCAACTTGTGATCCTGCATCAGTAACCTTCATTACGTCGTGCGAAAATAGAGCCAGTTGCGTTTCACACAATCGGTTCCTCCGAAATCCGTGTTGGTTTGCTGTAAATAATTCGTTTTCATCTAGAAACTTCATAACGTTAGAGCATATGACATGCTCCAGAATTTTTTACAGTAAACAGATGTTAGAGATATGGGTCAATAATTTCTAGGATCTCTCCGATCTCCTTTCTTGAAAACGGGAATCACCTGCGCTATTTTCCAGTCAGAAAGTACTTTTCTTTCATTTAATGATTTACGAAATATATCTGACAGAAATGATTCTATTTCTTCCGCGTATTCCGAAAATACTCTTACTGTTATACCATGGGGACCCGGTGCTTTCCCCCACTTCGGGAGCTTTAATTGCTTTAAGATACCTACACTATCAATTTGTTCTGGATCCATCTCAAATTCTAAACACCGTGCAAAAGCGGGAATGTTTTCCACGTGTTCGTCAGTGAAAGAATTTTAAATTCGGTGTTAAATACAGTAGCCTTGTCACGGCTTTCATCAACTTTCCAACCGTTTTGTAGTAGAACTGACATATTGTTGTCACTACCACTAACTTTTTTTACCTACGACCAAAATTTCTTTGGGTTTTCCTTGAGGCTCTTGGAAAGTGAGCTGCATATAAAGTCATCAGAGGCCTCGCGCATCGAATTCTTAACATGTCTTCTTGTCTCAGCTAACTTTTCTAAATCACTCCTATACATCGTCCTTCTTGATCATGCATGTATCTTCCATTGCTTTTTAAGTAACCTTATAACTTCACGTGTATGCCACGGGGAATCGTTCGCATCCCTGACTGTCCTTTTCGGTATATATATGTGCATACCTCCCCTGACTATATGCATGAATCGAAGCCACATCTCTTCAACCGAGCCTCTTCCTTCTATAAAGCTAATGTAATTATCCCTAATAAACGTTCTTAAACTCTCCTTTGCGGCCTTTTCGTACCTGTAAACGAACGTTTCTTTTTTCTTTTTGCACGGCTATTAATTTTACTGTAGCAATTACAGCTTTATGATCACTTATTCCCATGGTGGTAGAAATGTCCGTGAATAATTCATGCCTATTCGTAACGAAAATATCTAAAATATTTTCGTTATCGTTGTCGCACCGCGTTGGTTCAGTGATGAGCTGCTCAAGATTAAGATCTGAGAAAAGCTCAAGAATAATTTCACAGGATGTTTTATCCCTGCCATCAGTAACGTGGACGTAATTGTTCCAGTTGAAGTCACCTCTGTAATGTCCAGCCTCTGCTGTCATTAATTTTTCGTCGCCTCTCCTTGTATTTGTGAGACATTTCACCTAGCCGTTTTGTGAGACGGCAGAGGGTGGCATTCCTGTCTGGCGTCAGGTTGCCGCCGCGTGTCTGTGTCTTTGTTTAACACAGGAAGAAATATGGTGCACGGAGGGAGCGACTGGTCAAGCTAAAGTGACATTTGGGGGTGAGACCACGTATAGGACGCATGTGTGTGTGTATGCGGGGTTACCAGGTAAAACCCGGGATAGTGCGCATGTGTCTATGTGTGGATGCGGACTCCAAATACGTGGAGACTGCGATTTGTCACGACATCATTTGTCGTGATGTTTTCTTCATGTGCCTCCACGAGTGAACCCACCTCAGTTGGTGAATGGGGTTAAAAGTGTTACTTCATCGTGAAGGAAACCTCAAGACTGCCAATGCCGACAACTTCCTGCAGTTACGATAAGTGAAAATTTCATAGGAAAATGTTCGCCCAGTACACGCCCAAACTGGAGTACCTTGCTCTCCCTAGCCGGGAACATTGTGTTTATTGTCTGTTTGCTTCCATTCATTTTCGTTGCTGGCTGAGTTAATTTTTTATGTAATTTTAAATACACATGTTTTTTTCTCAGTGATAATATTTCTAAATTAATTATTTCTTTAGATTCTGCATTCGAGTTTCCTTTTTGTAATTAGGGTGTGTAAGGTAAATTTACACCTGTCAATGCAAACTAAAAATATCCAAAACACATTTTTTACAACTGAATTATGCATCTCGTGCAGAACGCAAATGCTTAAGGTCGTAAAGAACCGAGACATTTCACCTCCTAGTACTATTGCATGATCTGGAAATTGACGAGGTGTATTACTTACTTTAGTTCTTAAGGCCTCAGCAATAGCTACATCTGCATCTGGTGGACGATAGAAAAACCTTATTACAAATTTTGTCCTAGCTACGCTTAGTCTAATCCATAGCATTTAACAGACCGTATCGATATTTATTTCGTTACACGACAGGTGTTTACTAACAGCTCCAGTAAAATTCAACCTAACCTTACGGAAAACATTCATGCTATTGTAAAAAATTTCTGCTGAAATTATATCCGGTTTTAACCAGCTTTCAATACCTAATACAATATCTGCTTCTGTGCTACTAATAATGCTTTCAAGCTCAGCCTGCTTATTACAAACACTTCTACAATTAATAACGAGTACTTTTAACCGTCGAGATTGATTTACGCTACTCCTAACATATTGTACCGAATTTAAATGGGTTGCCCCTAACTGTAATCCCAGTTTCGGGTCTTCCTCCCTCAGCCTAAAAAATCCCCCAATGCACTCCACACGGCCCCTGCCACCCGTGTAGCCGATTCACGTGTGTAGTGCACACCTGTTTTATCCAAGGGAACCCTACACGACTAGACCCCAGGGCGAAGATCTAGGAATTTGCAGCCATAATCATCGCAGAAACGCCGCAGTCTCTGGTTTAGACCCTCGACACGGCTCTGAATCAGAGGTGCACAGTCGGCTCTATCGACAATGCTGCAGATAGTTAACTCAGACGAAATCTTGCGGTCATCATCCACAGAGCTCACCCTTTGAGCAAGCCGCCGGAAGGAAGAGAGGATACCCTCCGACCCTAGGCGGCAAGCATCATTGGTGCCGACATGAGCTACAATCTGCAGTTGACTACACCTCTTCCGTTCAACGGCATCTGGGATGGCCTGTTCCACATCTTGAATCAGACCTCTCGGAATACACAATGTCCCTAAGGGGCTCAATGAAACGCCCAACCATTGAGCTACAGGGGTTGGATAAAATAATATGAACACCTGACATTTACTTACTATCGATTTATTAATATGGTGTTAGGCCACCTTTTGCTTGTAAAATAGCTGAAATTCTTCGCGGAATAAATTTTTAGAGTGTCTGAATAGTTTCCAACGGAATATTGTACCAAAACATTCGCAAATTGCTTCAGTGATGTTGGAGGTGGAAACCTGCTCCTTATTCTCTGCTCCAAAGCTCCCCACAACAATTAAATTATTTTGAGGTCTGGTGATTGTGCTGGCCAGCGAATATGTTTGATGATATTCTGATGTCCCTCGAACCAGGTAAGAACCTTTTTGGCTATGTTTATGAGCGCATTATTATCTTGGAAAATGGCGGTGTTTGGAAGCACTATTCTAGTCATAGTAAGAACTTCATCACTCAGGATGTCGAGATATTTATTCGCAGTCATCCGGCCAGCAGAATACCACGATATAGCCACCCAAATCATATCGGAACCTCCCCCAAGCTTGATTTTAGGATGCAGGCAGTCCCGATCGTAGGCTTCTTTTGGTGTTCTCCATACATAAACCCGGCCGTTAGCAGGAAACAATGTGAACGATGATTCATCGGACCATACCACATTCATCCAATCATCAAGTGTCCAGTTTTTATGATCGTGGCACCACTTGTTTTGCAGCTTAGCGTTGGTAGCCGTTTTAAGGGGTTTGGAAATTGCAGTCCTTCCATGAATGTTAGCTTTGTGGAGCTCCCGCCATAGTGTTTTTGTCGAAACAGTATCACTCAGGTGTGTGTTGAGTTCTGCTGATACTTTTGCTGCGGTAGTTTTGTGTTGTCTGGCCACAATCCTTTTTAATGTTCGCCGGTCTCTGTCGTTCAACCTTCCTCTTAGCCGATGATGTTTTACCATGTTTTGTGTGAGCTGTCATTGCGGTGGATACTGTCGCTCGTGAGACGGAAGTGGTGGTGCCAACAAGAAACAACCTGTACTCTATAGCATGGTGTTCATATTATTTTGTCCAACATCTGTACAAACTACCAAAATCCCCTTCTATGGTCGCTCAGACCATGTGGAGGGGGGGGGGAAGGGGGGCAATTGGGCTGGCAACTCGCATAATGACGATTGTGGATCTGAACCAGACCCAGACAACACATCAAACCTATTGGTCAGTGGAACAAGCTTGCCCTCCTGGGATTCCGACTTGTACTACTGGCCCCGCATGCGGCGTCGACGTCCGGAAACCACACTCCAGACACCGTCAGGTGACTGCTGCACAGATTCCAAAGTCTCAGCTTGGACTGCAGGTACGATGGATGATTGGTAGTGGAGAACCTGTGAGAGCACTAGATTCATCAGGGTCTCCCATTACACATTTGCTGCAGTCGTCTACGGCAGCTTCCAGTCTTGTAACTTTCGTTAGCTAAGCTGCAAGCTGAGCGGGAAGATCAGCCACCTCAGCCTGCGTCTGCACACAGCAATCACAGTCCCTGCACATATTACTTTTAAAACAAAAACTACGGAGAGGATGAAAGATGAACTAACGGAGTGATCCAAATAAACAGTTCACGACGTACTAACAACCGCTAGTCACGACTTAAAGAAACCTAAATGATCACAGAATGCACTTGCTCAAATTACGATTGTTGAAGACCGACAGACTACTGGCGCTGTTAAACAAATAAGGAAAGATGGAAAAAAGCTATCTACACACTTTAAATTAAATTAACACAAGAGGCACTTCCTCAAATAACGGTTGCTGAAGACCGACTGACTACTGGCGCTGTTATACAAATATGCAAAGAGGGAACAAGCGTTATCTACACACCTTCAATTAACACAGACGTCACTTCCTCGCTTAACGGTTGCTTAATTCGGCCTAGACACTATCTCGTTGCCAAAGCAAAAGTCTATTTACAAACCAGAGTGTATTGTTAGTAGCTCAAGTAAAAACTTAATTACTCTCCGAAAACCACCGCAGAGACAGCGAAACAAGAGCCACAGCTCATTATGTAAAATAAACTTGTAAAAATGAATTCTGAGATATTACTATAAACACACGCTAGTTATCTCGTGCAGGTGGAGAAACATATTTTTTGTATTCTTCTGTTAGATTATATTGCTTTCAATCATTTATTTCCGATTATATTTTTATCCCTTTCCGCTCTCAGTCCAGAACCAGCGTTGTAGGTTAGCAGTTGTTCTAAAAATATTCGAAATAATGTCTTTAATGAACTCTATGCGAATTAATAAAATTTATTTGCAGATTTTTCATACAGCACAATAAATTTACGGGATGGCTGTTGAAAAACCAGAAGTACTAAGTTGAATACCAAATTTAGGTTCAACGTGAGAAAAATTTGCTTTGCTAAATTTAATTCTGTTTATCTATGAATGAAGAAGAACTTCATGCTTGATTTAGCGAAATAATATTGAGTTAGTACATAATGTTTTGCAATAGTTTTGTAGTTATAATAGCTTCATGTGAAAGATTTCAGAGAGAACAAATTTTACGCTACATTGGCCAGTTGAATTTTGTTTGTATCGGTCATACATTAGGCACATATGTTAATAGTTATAAATAGAAGACAATGTATTTATTTGGTTGTATATGAATTATAAATGCATGACACTAATACTTATTTTGTATCTCTGAAGATAAATAGAAATCAGAGGCTTAGAGTCAAAGTAAAGGAAGAAATATAAAGAGAAGAAGGAAGATAGAGGAAGAAAGCGGAAATACGGATGTAGCCTGGAAGGAGCTGCATAAATCATGAATCAATTAGTTTGACTGTAAGTGAATAAGGCAATTGTATTATATAAAGTGTTGTTTATAATTCAATAAGTCACGCATCAGAGAAATTTCCAATTAGTTTGTGAAACAGTATGAAAAGAAGTGAAATAAAATAGTATTTTTCTTAACTTGCAAAGTTATTAATGAAATCTTGAGCGATGACTGTTTAGAAGTAAAGAAAAATAAGGCGAGACGAGATAGTATAAACATTTCCAAGGAGTAAAAAGTGATGAATTTTGAAATTACAACCCGAGAGACATCATCCTAGGTAATCTAGGTCAAAAAATTACAATAGGCTTTATCCTCCTAGCTGTAAACTACTATTAAGACAAATTAAATTAAATGTATACTAATAATAATTGTTTTAAGACACGGTCATCGAACGTAAACGCGCGATAGTTGCTTATAAAAATAAATGAGTCGATTCTTCTGGGAGATCTTTATTAGTTGTACTCCGGGTTGAGTCTGAATAAGTAGGTTACAAGTTCAAAGAAAATAACTACACTCAAGATAAACGATATTACTTAAACCTTACGCTAACACTCTTGTTGGGACGTTCGGCAGGTATTAACTACTAAATATGGACAGTAAATAAACACTCTAAATGAGAGCTGGAAAGGTGCTAAGTGGAATTTCGAATCATTGATCTTCCTTGTATATGTATTGTAACTATTTAAACGATAATTAGTGATTAATTAAGAATGTTCGCTTGTTCTGAACGTCACCGAGGCAGCCCATTATTAATGGATTATTTGTCCTTCACAGGCAATAACACTTGTCAAAGCAGCAGAACAATGTACTGTCGCGAAACCATGTAATGATATAAAGATAATTACTAGTTGATTGGCCTAATGATCAGACCTCGGCATAGTTCATTTGCAAGCTTGGAAATTGCAGTCATAACGGTGCCATGAATGAAGTAATTACACTGATAATGTTGTGCTTAATGGTCCTCTAACGATCAAAACTATTTACTGGAAAATCAAAGATTTAATAAACACTACGACAAATAACAGTACGTCGTACAGTTCATAGTTTTCTGACATTTTATTTAATAACACAGAATACCGTACACACGAGTGAACTACCAGATGTTTAGAATTAAATCGCACTTCAGCTCCGAGGACTGCAAGGTCCGACTTGGGAAGCGGCATTACATATACGCGCAACAAAGAATTTGTCATAGCGTCCAGGTCCCAATGTCACGTTTTCGAATTCACTGAAATGTTCATTTTATTCACTCACTGTCCGTTGCTAATCTGACGCGTTGATACACAATTTCACGAACACGAAAAAACCACCTCAAGTTTTCAAACGATAATCCACACTCAATCCCCACAGAATCCGACCGTTCACTCGCTCTGCTACTTCCATGATCTGACTATCTTGCCTTGTGATAATACTCCTGCGGCAGTGACCGATATCGTTAGTTCCGCCACCGATTCTTCTTGACTGTACTGTTACAGCATCTTCTGTAACACATTTCGTTTTATAATTTAATATGTAATCAGCCAAACATCAGAATAAAAGCTATAGGTACATAAATTTGTTTTTACAATCCAGTTTCACCATTTCAAGAGATCGTCACGTTATGGTTCCCCTGTTAGCCTTTCATTATTCTATAAATATTCCTTGAGACCCTTTGACGGTCTAGATTTAAGTGAGAGACTCAGTAAATCGATTTACAATGGACCAATTTTCGACGTAACATCAAAGTAAAATATTTTACCCGCAAGTCCACGGACTGTACATGAATCAAAATTCATATTAATATCCGACCAGTAATTTTGGCATTAATCGTCATCATCAAAATTTCAAATTTCTCAGATTTTCGACGTCAAAGCAGGATGAATCATAAACTACTTTATCCGGGATACCACGGGATTACATTAAGAAAAATTACATTAAAATCCAAGTAGTATTTTTTGCATGAGTTCCACTTCATCCCAACTTGCATACAGAAAGACATGAAGGTCTTCTGGTGTTGAATATGAATAAAACCCTCTCGGATAACTAGGCGAGTAAATCTATCTACCGAGTCACCTGAAATGGCGGCAGAATCTATGACCGTCGACACGACTTGTTTTATCGATGGACTTGCTCGGATAGTTACCCTAGAGGATTTGATTCAGAAAGACATAAGGGTTTTTTTTAAATGTAAATCCTTCTCCGTAGCTTAATAATGGTGCTCCAAACGGATTGTTTTAAACATATCTTACATTCACAGACCGAGCATGGTGGGTGAACGGTTAACGTTCTGGCTTCGCATTCAGGACGACGCCGGTTAGAATCCCCGTCCGGGCATCCAGATTTTGGTTTTCCACGGTTTCCCTAAATCACTCCAGGCGAATGCTAGGATGCTCCCTTCAAAAGGCCATGGCCGACTTCCCGTTCCTTGTCCTCAATCCCATTCATACGTGTCACCGGTTTTTATAAATGATGAAAATAATTAGTCCCAGATACACTTTCAGATATAACTTTGTTTATTTCCAGAAGACATCAGACCCCAAAGATATTGGTTGCACATGTAAACACAAGATCCAGCGATTATACTCAACACTGCTTTAAAATAATCCTTGCATACGTAAAAACTGTTCTTTACTGTTCAGGTAAAACTGTTGGAAACTCGTCTCTGACGATCGCTTATATAAGTTCCATAGAAAGTTCCAGAATATTACAAAGGCTTCCGTCAGATGTTTCTCGAACTTTAACAATACTTAAACAATTATAAACAATTAATATCAATACATAATTAGTTGCAATCATTACGAAATGCTCAGAAATGAAAATTAAAGATATTTAAACACAAAATTATCCACATACATCAGTTTAAACTGTCGAAAATCGTAGCTCACCTTAACACTTCGAATACAAACATTTAATAATTTTTCTTGGATAGCTCTGTCCTGGAACACATTAAATAGTACAGTATCTACATAATTTCTTTTCATAAAACAAAGTTCACTTACCAATTCACAATAAATTGCGAGTAAAACATATAAAATCATGTAGTCGTAGGATTCCACGGCCATAGTCAGTTGATTCTTGGCTGTCCGGGTGGTGCCGCGTCAAATTTTTTGTAGTCGACGTTTCGACCCTCATTCTGTGGTCTTATTCCAGGGCAGAACAGTTCTGCAAGAAGACCACAGAATGAGGGTCGAAACGTCGGCTACAAAAATATGTTGCCGCGCCATCTGAACAGCCAAGAATCAATATAAAATCATATCTACTCAACCCCTAGCTTGCTACAAATAATTCATAACATACAATTTCATTTCAATTCTGTCCTCTAATAACCTCGACGTCGACGAGGCGTAAAGTCATAAGTAAAAAAGTTAAAATAAATAATAAAATAATTAAATATACATACTTTTTACCGGCTTCATGTTTATTATGTACCTGCGTAACCAGCGCTTCAGGCAGTGCAACATAATTCCTTCTCTCCGGTCTGGCTCTACTAAGGCTCTTAAAGGTTTTTAGTTTTACACTCGGACTCATAAAATTGATTAACCGCATAAATCCAGAACTGTAATTACAACATTCATAGATTTACGAACCAATATCCACCTCGTTTAAATTTCTTATTGGTATTAAGGCAACCATTACATAACATCCTTCGCATTACATTTTGTTTAATTCGTATAGATTTTGAAACGAGATGACAATCTTTTATTGAGTTCTTTTCTAGTTATTTGCACCCGTAATTTTTTTAAACATAATATTGCAGATAACCACGTCCGTTATAAATAAAATAACATTTCGTGTTGCTGGAACCCCGGATACGTGAATACAACATTCACTTCTCCGCGTTTGTAACCACACGGTAGTCTCACAGTTTGAGTACATGGCATACTTACTTGGTAGAATCTATTTCAAAAACATGGAGAATCATTCATGATACCTTCCGCAAAGGCAATAGCAAACCGATTTTTCAATAGCTAAAATTAATGTGAAAGGTAAAAACAGGACTGTATATTCAATTTAATTTTAAACTGAAGAGATTAAGTTATTCTTTACATTTTTTTTCACAGTAATAAATGACCGTGCCGGCTAACTAGTATGAGCGTTAGGGAGTAACTGGACATTTCCAGGCTTGTTAGATAAATATAAAATGTCATCTCAGGCGGAAATTATTATTATTGGATATTGCGGCGATGAAGTCGGTCTCGACGAAGTCGTCCGGTGAAGGACAGATTGTGTGATGTTGCTGATCTTCATCTTTCGGCTTGCGGTCTCGGTCCCGCTGTAAAACAAGTTCTCTCAAAGAGACTGCTCTTTATTCGTGGTTTTCAGGATCCACGATAAACATCGCTTCTCACTAAAATGTAACAACAGCTGTTATAATCCACTGTCCTGTCGTAAGGTCATTAGTAACAGTTAAATGTGTACTATTAGTAAATTAAGTTCTCGCCAGCGTTTTGACAATAATAAAACTAACGATAGAGAATTATGCAATTTATATTAGTCATATCAATGATAATCATAAAGATAATAAAGGTAAAAAAAGCTCGTGGTTCCTTCTTCACTGGCTCATACATCTCCCTCGATCCCACGTTGTAACGGTGTGTCACGTCAGTGCCCATACCCTCGACGTGACGACCATTTGCCTCCTCCGCGTTCAGCCTGTTGTTTCAACCACGCAGAACCTCCCAGAATCCCGATATAAATTACTAAGTAGACAGAGGGACATACGTGTCACCAGCGCCACACCGAGGGAATACAAGTCGTCAGAGAAAACCGTTGGTAATCACAACCCGGAGACACAGTGGGAGACACACGTGTACAATGCTTTATCAGAAAACTACTTGTCACACTTTCAGCAGTTAAAATATAATCACTGAATCATTAATCGGCTTTCTCATTATTGAAAACATTTAAAAATATTTTTAGGCAATATTTATGATATCCGACTGGAATTGATAGTGGTCCCCCGTCAGAGTCATTTAATACCCAGGAAACAGAAAAATCTAAAAGGGATTTAGATGAAGCAGGAATAATTCAATTTTGTGTGAATGAGGTCTGAATTAGGTTTGAAGACGGGTTGAAAGCCTTTACTTTGCTACAAATTTAACGCATGACTTGCGTTCGCTATACTCATTCACTTTTACGATCACGTTCGTCACTGTTATTGCGCACAGAAAATAAATATACTTATCTTTACTTAATACGGCCAGTAAATTCACAAACTTTGGTGGTTATTAGTAGCATGACGTTACATAAGAATTTAAAAATTTCATAACTCCTCTGTCATAAAATATACGCCCAGAAGATACGTTAAGTTATAAATCCTAGTATTAGCCAAAAAAGCAAACGAGGCATGGAAAATAATATTTTCTAGTTATTGTGATATTGTAATCATTTGATTTTAATTGTGAAATGATTTATGTACAGTAAATACAGTTGATTCTATTTAGTTGGATGATTAATTTTTTCCACAGTCGAAAGAACCTTCAGCGTTTAATGATAATTCATGTAATCGATTAATGGTATCCAGATTATTTTCCAGCTCTGCAACACGCATTGAGTAGCATTTTACACTGCAAGAAATTATTTCCCGCTCATTTACTATTCTGCGCACTCCAAGAGGAGTTACCATCTGTTTTTGCCTTTCCCGTTGATAATTCTGAGTAGAAAATTGCCCAGCGCCTGTACATAGGCAGACATGTGAACACAACAGCAAACACTGCCATCGAAGGCGAGGTGTGTGACACTCGGCTAAGCGATTTCACTATACCACATGCAGTCATCTTGGAATCTTCATGGACCACTGAACCCGAGTTTGTGAAATATTATCTCCCGGACTGTAAGCATAAAATTTTCTTCCTAATCTCATTGTGGCCATTTTATAATTATCCCATTTGCACAACGTTCAGAAAAAAGTTAAAATTACCTATGATCTATGAATTAGTTTGCGTTTTGTTGACATCTTTCCGAGTTAAACCTACGTTGTTGCCATATCGAAAATGTTGTTATGTATTTAGTAATATATGTTGTTCTATTTCACAGGCAAAACCTTATGCTGGAAGAGATTAAACTGTGGAAAATGAGGTGGTTAAAAAAAAAAAAAAAAAAAATCTGTCCTTGCGTCTGATTTTCTACCAAAAAAGTCCATCTCTCGAAATTAATTCTCACTATCTATGCTTTCTTTTTGATTTACGGCACATGGTCGATTGGTGAATTGTCTGGCGATGGACTTGGCGGCTGTTCTGTGGACCACGGTTCAACAAAGTTCCACTGGGCAGCTATATCTCTGGCGTCAGCTGCCGCAGCATCTGCCGCTCCCTCTGCAATACGCAGCATCACAGCGATATTAGCCATAAATCTGAAGAAAAATGAGCTTTGCCGATATAACACTTTTGTTGTCTCTTTTTCGCTCTGTATGAACCCCTTGCTGGCAGTTCTGTGTTCATAAAGAACAAACTAACCTGACTTGTATCTGTGTTGCAATTTATTTGGTAGCCGTGTAATGTCTGCTGTGTGATATGTTACTTTATTTCTAAAAACAATATTTTTGAGGCAGTAGTAAAGAACGTCGCTCCATACGCCTAGAGAATTTATGAAAATTGTCAGAAACTTTAATTCCTGATACAGGATTTTAAGTCGAACTGGACGTGCATTTGAAATCTCACCTGACGAATGTTACAGAATGCAGTATTTCCAAGTGCGTATCCAGGATCTGAACTAGAGAGGAGCAAGATTTGAGCTGGGGAGGGGGCAACTCATATTGGTTTCGAGGAAGTGGGGTGGGGGAATTGATAGATGACGTTTTGTTACAAAATGAAACTCAAACATATTGAGAAAACTATTTTTGTTATTGATTAATATAGTAATCCAACAAGTAAATCTAAAGACCTGCTATGTAGTAAATTAATTTCGTAACTTAGTTATAGTTTATGTAAACATTAATCGTCTCGGATTCTTAGAAAATCTTTCAATAACTTTGTTTCTCAATTTCTCACGGTGGTAGTTCATGAAATTTCGATGCACACTCATCAGGCTTAATACAGTCAATCCTTCTTCTCACAAAATGATCCTGAGCCACTTCTTCACTCTTCGAAGTGTACTGAAGGCAACTTAATTTTTCTTCTAGGGGGAGGCAGCGCCCCCCCCTGCCCCTCACTTGATACGCACATGAGTATTTCGCTTTGGATCTATATCGTATTTGCGTGATTTATGACAATGTAGAGTGTATGATAAAACATTTATAAATGAATGAAGTTTTTCTCAGTGTTGTAATTTGATATACTCTTTACGGAAAACAAACCGAATTAGATTGTTGTTAAAACGAAATATTTCGACCACTGTGGTATCTGTCGTCATCTTCACGTGAAGAGTGAACAATCCGTAAAACTTGAATTTTAAAGATTGTTAAGATCACGTTGTTGATTGAAATAGCAACGGCTATCAACAAAGAGCTCTTGGTAAGCTTCAAATTTCAAGTTTTACGGCTTGTTCACTCTTCACACAAGGCGATGGGGTATACAATCGTCGAAATATTGTGTTTAAAGAACAATAACTGAACTCGGTTGGTTTCCCATGAAGAATATTTCCTTTTCAAAGAATCATACTTGCATTCATCTGGAGTGGTTACGGGAAATCATGAGAGAACTTTCCACAATGGAACAAGAATCTAATTCTATCTCTCTGTCTGTTTGTTACGTTATCAGAGCTCAACGGCTAATCCGATCTTGATGAAATTTTACAAGGAAATAGTATTTGCAATTAAGAAGGACATAGAATACTTTTTTCTGTTCAGATAGTATTTTCTATCACAGAAATTTGACAACTAACTGAACGCTGATAGACAGACGCATAACATACGTAAGACTCCTCCGGAGAGCGGGCTGGTGGATCAGTAGTTGGGGCGCTTGGTTTTAAAACACCTGGCTCTGGTCCTGGGTTGAAATCCCGGTGGCAGCAGTAATTTTTAAGAGTTGGTTTTGATCATATGAGCTACGCATGGATGTTACGCTCTTCGGATTGTACGTTAAACTGTAGGTCCATCCAGCCACAACAAATGAGGAATCTGTGGCAAATCAAAGCTCTGTCACCTAGGCGACCGAGCTATCCTTCGGGACACAACAATGCAATGCGCTTTTAATTTTTTATGCTATATCGGTCGCTCAAGCTTTGTTTCACCCGCAGTCAGTCTGTCTATGATCTACACTAATAATATTATAAACGGGAAAGTAACTCTGCCTCTCTGTCTGCTTGTTAGGTCTTAATGACTAAACGACTATACTGATATTGATTAAATTTGAAAACATAGAATACCTTTTTTCGGGATAAATTACATTATTTTGTCATTAAATTTTTGAAAACTAACTGAATGGTGCCAAACAGACGGATAGCGTGTGTAAGTCTGTAATGTTATATCGCTCACTCAGTCTGTTAATGTAAGATATGTTCATAAATTTCATTTACAGACAAAACATGTCGAAAATTGATTGAAAATGAGACATGTTTGATGGTAGAATGGTAAGGTGGTGGCTTACGTAATTTACCGTTTTATATCCAATTCTGGTAATAAAATTCTAAGTCCACGCTAGGGTAATAGCTAGTAATAAATAAAAAGATTAAGAAAACAAGATGGCCGCACTGGGAACAATACCTGCGTCCTCTCGATTAGGTAACAACTTAAATCAGTTGAATCGCTTGTTAATTTGCTGTCAACACGTTCATGTAAACACAATGCCACTTGTTTTATTAATCTTCTAAATCTTCCACGATTGTATTCAATATGATGAAATGCTAATGCGTATTTGCTAAATATGGTTATTAAGTTATATTACTTGAGAAAAGGATAAAAAAATAATAATTTGTAGCAAACTGTCCAGGAAACTTAAGAAGTCAGAATCAGAAAATAGGTTCTCTCTTTGAGTATAGACTATAAAGTTATAGAACCATCTTAGTTAACCACTGAAGCTACTCTATGCTACAAACCAATTTTTCAAATTCGCTGCATTATTTATGTTTCCTAGTCGCTCCTAAATGATGTTTCATTAATTTAGACGTATTACTACACTATATTTTTTAAGATACTGAGACAGTTGCAGACGTTAGCTATCATATTCTCGTTATAAATGAACATTGCTTTTAATTTTATTTAGTAAACACCGAATGTTCAAAACATTTCCATGTAACTAAACAGCTAGTTTTCTTAACAACCGTATCAGCTAAGCATGATAATAATGCAAGAAATTATCACAATGCAAACATTATAGTTTACATTGAATTGATAAGTGTACACATTAGCAACTAACAATCGATTGATCAATTTCATGATTACTTGATCGACGGTACTGATGTATTTTTGTTCAACACGCCGTGTGTCACAATATTTATTCTGGTTCTAGTCTATGTTCTGCACACTTAACTATTAATACCTAACAAATAACAAATAGAATTACATTTGTAACTATTTTTAAAAGTCTCAAAAGTCCCATCGCTAGCTGGGCACTGTCCCCCATCAGAAAATGGAAGAAGAATGATGAAACAAGCCACCAGCTGTAACACCATAAATAGTTTCAGTGCTCAGTGTAGCGTTACTAAAGAGGATTTCTGTGATGACAACCGCAGCGGCAAATGGAAAAACCGTGACTGGAAGAAATAGAGCCACATAGCGTATCGTACCTATTAACTTTAGGTAAGGTGACGTAAATACGGAACAGCAGTAAACTTCTCGGTGAATGAGAGTTCAATCAGTTTCTACAACATGTATAAATTGCTTAAAGTTGATACATTACTTTATAGTTTCGGCACAGGCTAGGAATCACTAAGATGTAAATTATTGCTTTATTGATAAGATATCAATAAAGTCTCGTGTGGTCATAACGACCTTGTGACATGGTTTCTATTTGCTGCTCAATCGCCCACATATTAGCAGCGTTAAAATAACTAACTAACTAAACTGGGTAATCCTACTGGGTACAGGATACCCATATTTTAACGTGGAATCCGAACCACGGAAGCGTTCTGGCATATTTCAAATCACACAGCAAGGTGTGCTTTAGGTGAAGGTCCGGTTATGGGTCTATTAAAATATCATCGAAGACAGGAATACGATACTTAAACATTTCTATATCAAGTCAGACGCATGTAACTACTGAACCACCATACCGCTCTAATATACCGCTCTACGATAATAATCTACTTTAACGGTTAAAGGGCACGAGTTTATAAAATCTGCAAATTGGCACCAGAGTTTGGTGGATAATGATGGACATAATATGGACGATCAAGTGCATCTAGCAGTTAGATAGGAATATAACCTGAATCAAATTGCATCTCCACTTTAACAAAGCGGAGGAGGCAGCCTCTGTTTGCTGGCATTCCAATGCTGATGGATAGAGGACCCTTTTCCTCTTCGAAACGATCTTAACGGAACCGTAGAGCACTTAGTTTAGAACGGAGAAATACTTCAGAAATTTTGGGAAACTAGGGGGAAATATTGAAACAAATAAATGCAAGGTAGATAACCAGAAGGGATCTAATTACCTTCTTTTACTGGACTCTACGAACAAGAAGGTGCGCAAGCCACGGAAGCAATAAGAGTTTACCAGAAGGATGCGTGTGAAGGCGAATTTGAATACAGCCTACGTAGGAGTTGTCTGGAAACCTATTTTCTAATGCGGTGTTCCTGATTATTCCGCATTATTCCAGTCCTGGCATTGCAGAATGGCGATTAGGTGTGACTGGCTTGTCTTGTGTCTCTCAATCTGTGTGTTTCTTCAGGTCACGTGACGAAGAGGTCATTTTCATTGTTCACTTTGGTCCCCACATCACCCCATCATCTACTCTCGACTCGATAGAGGGTCATTCAGCTTTTGATTAATAATGGGCGCCTAGCCGCTATTACAACCACCATCCACATGTTCGACCGCAGTGGCTAATGCCTCGTCACGTCTTTAGAAAAATTCGCTAAGAAACTAACTCTCGTTGAGTGTGTCAGCTCAGTTCAATGTTTAGTTAGCAAGTCTTCCTATCGTTCGGCTACAACTCACGACGGAGAAGGTAACTTAACGTTTTATCGACTTCACCAACATCACTTCTGCAACACTCTGTGGACAGGTAATATAATCTTCATACAATACTCATCCATTGAAGTTACGTTTCTCCAGCCACTAACGTCCCTGGCATACTCACGCTGGCAAATTATGTCCCTCACTAAGTGGTTTTAAAACAGAGTGACTGCAGTGTTGAGCTGCGAGAGTTACTCATGCCTACCGATCGTAAAATATTCCTTAATTTATATAAGAACAGAGATTTTACGATTGCAATGAAGCCTTCATAGGTGTACCGGCGGATTGTGTTGTGAAAACACGATATTTCGACCACTAGCTCAGCTGTTTTCCTCAGGAGCGAAAATATTTGCTGTGGTCTGCTGACTGGCAGTAATGAGATCTGTTAGTCAGCAGACCACTACGGATGTTTTCACACCTAAGGAACACGGTGGAGCTAGAAGTCGAAATATGGTGTTCTCAAAACACAATCCGCAGGTACTCCCGCGAACATTTAATTGTGTTCTTTAATTTGGTCGTGTTCAGTAACTTCTTGGCAACAAGCTCGTGGCATCAGCCGTTGTAAATGTGATTCCTTCAGTGATTTTTAACAGGCATGATAGATATTTTTTTTTTAAATTCGGACATTACGCCTCGTCGATGTCGATGTCGCTATCATTAGAGGCGTGGAAGGAGTGAGGACCATGAACGAGAAGGATTTTGGCCATGGCTTTTTTGAAGGAACCATCCTGGCACAATATTTTCTTTTTATACTGAACTCTTATCGATTATGGCAAAAATATAAATGTGTTTCTTATGGCGCCCAATTAAATTTCATCTCGATTGTTTTGCAATTACTTGGCTCATTAAATTAATTTAATATTTATGCATTTTGCATAATACGTCAATATTGTTGGATAAGTAGATCCTCAACAAAATCCAGAATCAAAGTTTGACAAACAGAAATGCTGATATTAACTGTAAATATCTGGATATTGTGTGCCATTTCCTGAATTGCGATAGAATCAATTTATATGAATAATTAATTTTCGCGCCAATGCAATTAAATTTGTTTATCCCTAATTCATTTTCCGAACGCGTTTCACTTCATTCTATGAAGCATATGATTTAATATTTGAATTAAATTTTATATTTTATTTCTTGTACATATATATATATATATATATATAATTCAATTATTTTAAATATATATATAATTAATTACAAAAAATGATACATTTGAAAACATGCGCACCCCGAAGCGTATGGTTATCAAAAGATATGCTGTGATATAGTTATCGTATTAGGGATAGTAATGTTTTGCAATAGATATGGTTAACCATCAAATAGAAAGTTTGAAGAATATATCAGAAGATTTGTTGCTTGCTAAAGAATTATTTTCACAATAAAGGAGTATTAGTTGTAAACAGTTACTTAGAAAACGCTTCATTGACACCCTCTGTTTCACATTCAAATTCCAAATAGATGAGTTTCCTGTTTGTTATTTATTAAAAACTTAGAATCTTCTTAAATCAGTTTAGTTTCAACTGTAACTTGTGACTTCTGCAATTGTGATTACTCCAATGATTCCGTAGTATCTATTTACTTTTCGCTGTCGACATTGTCCGAACGATTTGTCTGTCACATACGGAACATAACGTCTACTCAACACTTCTCATTCCCTGTTTGATCTCTTTGTAACTTTTGTTCATGAAGTAGCACACGCAAACATTCTTCGATCAACGAAGTTATGATTTTCTATAGACTTCTTGTAGGATATTGAGGCATACTTTGTTTGCATTTAACTAATATTCGCTTGTCGTCAAATGGTATCTACAGAAATGTGTAACTCGCATACCGAAATACTTAGTAAATTTTGAAGTAATATCGCTCTATAAATGCGCGCATAACCATTCGATCATTTTATAACCTGGCAACGTTACTATTTAACAAAAATAAATGTTTTATCATAACTACAACAAAAAATTAAAATATTCATGATTCCTAATAATAATAATAAAAAAAGCTCGGCTACGTGACTCTTTTGTTATGTTGATTTTGATTGTACAATTAGAATAGAAATAGAGAACAGGAACGCACCGTTATTGCAACAGAAAGTATCAGGCTTTAAGAATCAAAATGAATAAACATCTTCCGTCGTCCGAAAATAATAACAATGGACAATTGTTTTTATTACGAGTATTACAGTTAATCAGGTTCGATTAACAGATAATGGTTACAAAAATATAACACAGAGCATGCTTCACAAGGTTAGTAAAATATTAAAGCATTAACATTAGTCTATACTGTATTTGCGCCAGGGTAGCGAATAAAAATAATATATTTTTTTTTACACTTTTTGTGGTATTTAAAATACTGAGAACACTTCTTAATACTAAGAAATCATATTTATCCTTTGATGTTACAGAGATGGATTCAGTTAAAAATGTAAAGACCACCATTATCGGCGTTTTTTAATTTTTATTCACAATAAAGTGTTATATTTATAATACATAAAATTACTTACAATTCATTAGTAACATGATTAACGTAAGTCAAAGATACTGGTCTCTAATCCTTATCCTCGATGTGTACGCACAAATATGTAATTTAGATTTATATATTTTATCATCGTGTAATTTGTGAGGTTATAGCATTAGACAATAATACTGACAGAGCGTTCTGTAATAACAGTTAACATTATAGCGTAAACAGAAAGTGAAAGATATTATGATCAGAAATGTGCTCCCTTGCAAACAACGAGATATAAAAAAATTCTCACAGACCTGTTCTGAAAATGTGTAGAAAGAAAAACTAAAAGCTGAAAAAATATCCAAACTATGAAACAAACTTATAACTATACTGGAATCAACACGCTCAGTACGTTATTGAAGCTTGCAACCTAAATAATGAGACACATAACTAAAGATATATTGATACTGCGGAACCTTCTTCAATTACTGCTTCAGTAGTGACGAAAACTCTGCAAGACTATGAGTTTGATAGTTGAAGATCGTGTTTCAATACAATACTTATAACTGGACAGATCATAATGCTATCTATATAAGTGGATTAAAACTGTAGACGTCTGTGAACAGCTGCGTCGTGATCTAGGTCAACATGGGATGAGGATAAATGCAAAGTGGAGTCATCTTATTAGGTACACAGATAAAAAAAACTAGATATTGATTATAGTTATAAGGTGGGGAAATAATTGCTTGTTGAAGACTTGATACGTAAAAAAAAAACCTTGGAATAACATTTGATAACAACCTTAACTGGGTAGGACACATTGGACATGTAGCAGGAAAAGGGTTCAAAATCCTTCACTTGTCGGAGAATGAGCGGATGTACTAGAAAAGTAAAAGAATTGGGTTACAAAACGTTAGTCAGACCACTGCTTGAGTAAATTAATGTAGTATGGGATCAACATTTTGGGTGTCAAATACAGGAGTTGGAGGGTGTCCAAAGAAAGGTTGCTAGATTTTTTCTGGAAATTACCTCAGAACACGATCAGTAACTGCTATAATAAAGGAGCTGGAATGGGACTTATTGGAAGACAGGAGAAAGGAGCAGAGAATCGTGGGGCTGTACGTGTGTTGGTGAGGAGATCTGAAAAGATATTGATGGAAGAATTAGGAGAGGTGAAGTGAGGGGAAAAGTTGACGATGTCTACAAATTGGGACTCGATTTCCCCCATAAGGGTGTGGGAAGATTTTCTGTCTAGGAAGGGGATTAGGGATTGGAATAAATTACCAAGGGAAATGATGAATAATTTGAAATTATTAAAGGGAAAAAGTAAATGGAAAAGGCAACAATGGGTGTGTAGGGAAATTGCCACCGGAGCAAGCGCTCCACCGCAATTAAATTAAATCAGTAAAAATTACTGGAATGTTACGAATCTGTTTACATATGCTTTGTTGATATTAGCTGAGCATTTATTCGAAATGGCTGGACAATAGAGTGATTCCCATACATTAATTATCAACTGTATGTTTACAAGGAGCATATAGACAATAATTAAACACAGTGGAAAAATTCAAATGGAGCCGTGAAAATATACCGTCACACACGAAATAATTAAAAACGTTAAAAACATGAATTTACACATGTTTGATAGAAATAACATTAATACCGAACTTTCCAACGACGTTTAAATGCAGTTAGGAAAGAAGATTTTTCATAAAGACTGGTAACTGGGCCATGTAAAATTTGCGACATAAGAATTTCAATAAATAAAGTCAAAACAATGAATATCGCTGTGAAGTCAATGTGGAACAAAATGGTGATAAATAGCTGAATAATTAAAGAATATATGGAATTTAATTTCGGTAACAATATAGAACAATTACAAAAATAAAATATTGGAAATAATCATGACAAACCGAAAGAATATTTCATGCTTTAACTATTTTTGTCTACTAATAAATCCTTTAGTTAAAATATCTTTAATAAGGGACAGAGACATGATCAGAGGCAACCAAAACAAAACAGGCTTAATTACCTGAAGCAATAATCTTGACAAGAATAAAACATGTGAAATGAGGTCACCAGTTTTCAACGGAAACGGAAAATCCACGTTCCCGATCATGTATTCATTATAACTCCGTAATGTATGAAATAATTCAAATATTATAAGTCGATTTATAGGTTATTTCAAATAATATATACGTTTTTTTTTAATTTTTAAAGAGTATTAGATTGCAATAACATTTTTCCTCTACTTAGAGACACATGTTTTTGGTGTATTTGGTGACATTAGAATGTCTAGATGGAAGTGATAATATTTTTATGTATTTAAAAAGATCTTCCTTTGAAGTTCAAGAGCAATTTTCTGATTTCAAGAATCTTTACAGCGGTTTCATACAGTTACGTTCCACAAACGATAAAAAGTAATTAGTTCTGAAGATTAAATATTGTAATGTAGGCCTAGCATCAAGGCTCAAACAAATTTTTCAACCAGAATCCCGTGATTGGGAAACGTGTCAGTCAATTGGTTAACAATGTGGTGAATCCTTGAAAGATCCTTTCAAACAGTAAGGAACAAAATATTTTTACACTACTGTGTAATTTTTATCAGTAGTACAAAAATGGCTCTTAAAATATGTTTTGTACATAAAGCGCTGAATACGTGAACATATTCGTACGTGATCAGAAAAATGTTTTGCAACCACATATTAACAAAAAATAACGATTACTGTCAGAAGATTACGCCTATCTCCTCACAATTAAAATCGTTGCTCAACCGATACTTTGTCTACCAATCAGTAAATCCTAATTTTTATATATTATAGCAGTGACATCATAATTTGCAGGACATAAAAAAATCATTTTCACTGCAGTGTTTTTATAGTTGCTCCGATTAAATAATTTAAAGACAACCCATTGTTCTATTCGAGCAATTGTTGTTATTGACAGACTAGAAGCAGCAGTTGTCAATACAAATCTGCTTTAACTTCGAGAGGAACTGTTATGACCAAGCCATATTCCGACTCTGGAAAGGGAATCAAATGTTACCTTACGGCAATAAAAGTGTTAGAAGGTTTCGAATATAATACAGCAACAAACGATTAACAAGGAAAAATCCTTATTGTAATAAAAATAATAATTACAGTATTAAGTAAAGCACTACTTTCATAAAACTACAGCATTATGTAGAACACTTTGTAAGTAATCGATACAGAAAAGTTATTCTTGTTAAAATTATTCATCGGACCGTAAGATTTCGTAACACCTCATTCATCTCCATACGCACCACCTTTCATTCAACAAGAACTTCAAATAATAACGTAACATTTACTTATCCGATAAGATGTGTGGCCTTTTCTTTAGTCCTTTCACAAACAGTCGTTAAGAAAACAAACCTATATCGAAAGATATTAATCGCAATTTGTGTTGGTGCAACTTCCGCAAGGAGGACTGTTTTTGGAAACTCCGGCAATTTCGTTTCAAATTTCTTCGAAGCCACCACCTCCCCTTCGTTGTTTATAAATGGTCAAATACGTCTGTATGAGCCAGCTGTGATTTTCTAGCTTTTCGTGATCTTATTTACCTTTCCGTTTCGTGTTCTCTAATATTTAAAAACCATTTCCTTCCTATTCATAGTTTAAAGCACTACTGATCAGCAAACTACGTCTTAGACACGAGTCATTTGTAAATACGTGGGTTGTGTGACCATGTGTGGTTCAGGTTGGTAGTTTGATACGATAACGAAACTATCTTTATGTTGGGGTAGAAGCAATACTTTAGCAACAAAAACTGCAGAAGCCACATCATTAAATTTTTTGTAGCATTAAACATTGAAGGGTTGTTCATGAAGTACCAACCAACGCCAATACACGCTAAAATAGGCAAATCTCACTACTCCAGCGACTGATACTGTTTATTACATAATCACTTCACAATAGACAAATATACCGATTCGTTAATCAAAAAACTGCTTGGAAACACCTCACATAGCAAATTAGTTTTCTGCTGCATGCGCTACACAGGAAGATAATTTGTTTCACGTGTAACGATTTGGCTTCAACATCCGGAATTCGCCACAAATCTGTAACAGCAATGCATCTCTAATGCCTGCTTCAATTACAGATCTCAGGCGCGAGCCTCGGCAATTAACATACAGTAGTGAGTGAATTACGAGAATTAGTCCTCTGCCGAGGTTGTAATAGATGTAGCGTTACGTTACGCCTAATTGATTCGCTCTTTAATTGGGACGTCGGTGCTTCCCCCCACGTCGATTATCGATAAGCAGAGGCAATAATGAACGTCACTCGTGGACAAATGGGACGAACAGGTAGCTGGTGTTTAACAGCTGCGTCGCACCGTAATGTTAGGTCCACATGACTAAATACACTGCGGTTCTTAAACGATCACAAATCTTACTGTTATGCGGTAAAGATAGTATGCGACCTTCCAATTAAGTTCTGTTTCAACGAATATTTTGGGTGTGGAACGATTAAAAATAATACTACGATTTTCTTTTCCATTTTTACAATATTTCTATTATTACGATCTCCCTGTTTAAAACCGTGCTCCCGATAGTATTTATGCGAATTTGTAATAATCAACCTTTTTGTCAGATAGTGTACAACGTTTTAGTTTCAATTTAAATGGTATGGAGATATAAAATTTTATAGCGTAATATAGATGGGCATTGCGAATAGTACTAATCGAAAACTAGTTCGTCCATACAAAAATTTTTGAAGGGAGGTTGGTGGTTTGTAATTGGATGAAAGGATAGCTGGCTCATTTGTAGCAATTGTTTAAATAGGTTCGTAGCAAAACGTTTAGAATGTCTTACGAAACGATTAGACATGATGAAATGTTTCCCCAACAGAAACAAACATATCAGAAACGCTCCTCAATCTAGAAAAGCTCACAGATTATCAATATCTCTGTGATACGCGCGGTGCCCCTATCTAGTGTTAATGCGATCACTCCTTATAGACGTCAGCGCATCCTAGCAGCGTGACTCTGAACTATCGCATACCCGTGACCTTGATTGCTCATAATTATGCTTCTTACGGGTTAAACTTCGAAACATTTCTTTACTAATTAATAATGTTACAATAGCGGAGAACTTAATCTTTGAGATGATACTTCATTTATCGATTTTGGCTAAGTGTAAAGGGAGAAAG
>CM061920.1:178356283-178436110 GCA_031002005.1 Vandiemenella viatica | reverse complement strand
AACTTTTTCTAAATCAACAAATGCCATAAAAGTATCTTTGTTTTTCTTGATCCGCCCTTCAAGTATTAATCTTAAAGACAGAATTGCTTCCTTGTACCGCGATTTTCCTAAACCCCAAACTGATCTTTACCTACTATCTCTTCTACTACCCCTTCCATCCTTTTGTATATTATTCTGGTCAGCAATTTTGAAGCATGTGATGTTAGACTAATTGTGCGATAATTCTCACATTTGTCAGCTTGCGCTTTCTTTGGAAGTGTGAAGATGATATTTTTTATTAAAATCAGTTTGAAATTTCTCCTGTTTCATAACTTTTTTGATATCAGCTTGAATAATCTTTCGATTCCTTCCTCTCCTAGAGATTTAAGAAGTTCTGCAGGGATCTCATCAATTCCAAACTGCCTTATTTGCTTTCAAATCATTCAGAGCTTTATTAAATTCTGTCCTCAAAACAGGATCTCCTAAGTCATCCATGTCGACATCGCCTTCCTTTTCCAATACACTATTGCTCAAGTCATCCCAACATACAGTTTCTCAATGTATTCCTTCCATCTGTTAGCTCTATCTTCTGACCTTAAAAGAGGTTTCCCATCGGCAGCTTTAATGTTCATACCTCTTTTCTTAATTTCTCCAAAATTCTGTTTGATCTTTCTATATGCAACATCTACTTTTCCTGCAATCATTTCCTTTTCTCCTTCTTCACAGTTTCTTGTAGCCATTTTTCTTTTGCTATTTTGCATTTCCTATTTATTTGATTTCTAAATTGCCTGTACTGCTGTTTTCCTGCTTCATCCTGAGCATTTTTGTACCTACCCCTCTGATCGATCAGCTGCCAAAATTTCTTCTGTGATCCAAGGTTTTCGGGCAGCTTGTTCCCTAAAGCTAAGGTTTCTTTGGCCAGATTTCATTATTTCAGTCTTTAATGCATTCCATTCGTCCTCGGTTGAGCTCCTTTCACAGTTAATTCTTAGACCTAATTCTACCATTTCTGCAAATTTTTCTCTTGTGCTAGATTGTTTCAGTTATTCACTTCCAGTCTGTTCTGCTTATGCTGCTTCCTTATTCGTTTGAATTTCAGCCTGCACTTCATTACTATCAAATTATGGTCCGAGTCTATGTCTGCTCCTGGGTATGCTTTACAGTCTAGAACTTGATTCCTGAATCTCTGTTTGACCATGATATAATCTAGCTGATATCTGCTTGTATCCCCAGGACGTTTCCAGGTGTATATTCTTCTTGCATGGTTCTTAAACAGTGTGTTCGCCACTACTAGCTTATATCTTTCACAAAATTCTAGCAACCTGCTTCCTCGCTCATTTCTTTCTCCTAGACCGAAACTTCCTACAGTATTCCCCTCTTTTCCTTCTCCCACTATTGCATTCCAATCACCCATGATTATTAGATTTTCCTCCCCTTTCACATATTGGATTAATTCTTCAATTTCAGCGTATATTTTTTCTATTTCTTCGTCATCTTCCTGCGACGTTGGCATATACACTTGTACTAATGTGGTTGGGACGGGCTTAGTTTCTAACCTCATCAACATAATCCTGTCACTAAATTGATCATAATAACTAACCCGTTTCCCTACTTCTTGTTCATTACAAATCCTACACCAGTGACTCCATTGACAGCTTGTGTGCTAATTATCCTGTGTTCCCCAGACCAAAAATCCTGTGTGTCCGTCCATTTAATCTCACTAATCCCAACAACATCTAACTTAAGTTGTTCCATCTCCCTTTTAAGTTTTCTAACCTACCTGCCCTATTCAGACTTCTAACATTCCACGCTCCGACTCGTAGAATGTTTCTATCCATTCTGATGACTCCTCCCTAAGCAGTCCCCACCCGGAGATCCGATTGGGGGACTATTTTACCTCCGGAATATTTTACCCAGGAAGAAGCCATCATGATATATGTAATTTGAGAGGATTACATGTAGTCGGGATACCCTTTGGGTCTTTAATGCAGTGGTTTCCCGTTGCCTTCTGCATCCCCATGCCGTTGATCATTTCTGATTCATCCGCCTTTAGGGGCCGTTTCCAACCCCAAGGGCAAGAGGGTGCCCTGAACCGCTCCCCGCTCTTCCTCAATCTTTTCAGAGGCCGTTGGCAAGCAGTGGGTGACTCCTTATACCGGGAATCTTTCAGTCGCCAGAGCCTCGTCCTTGCAATCAGGGTGCACCACGTGAAGGAGAGGTTGACATTTGGTTGGAAAAGACTAGTATTGTCTCTCCCAAACCCTTGCAACGGCTTATTACAAACTCGATTATCGGCGGTCAGATCCCTCAAAGCTGAAAGCGTGGTAGAACTCCTTAGGCCCACTTATCCTGCTGCCAAGTTAATTCCGAACAGGAAACGGTGTGTGAGATATGAGACATGTGGGAATGCTGAATCATTAATACGCTGAATTACTTGTGGGTTTGTGGCACTGGGCGAAGCATGCAACGGTAATTATGTTGAAATACTTGCTCAATCTATTTGCTATTATTTGTCAAAACATAACATGGTCTTTAAGTTAAGTATCCTACATATATTTCAGGTAATGTATGTGAGGAGTATTTGGTAATATCGCGAAGATATGCTTCATTTTAAGATCTAAATAATATCACTGTTAGAGCAGTCAGGGATTAATTCTTAATCAAAGTTCCTCCTGATGTCAATTTATTCTTGACAGTTAACATCCTATTGTAGTCCACAGATAGCATAATCTGTAGTGAATCGGTAACAAAATTTATTTCTATCGCAATCTCTGTAAAACATTCATAAACCATCATACAATGTAACGCCCAGAGGATGATCACTTGCATAACCTATGTTACACCTTCAATCTGTTTCGAAAGGACTTTCAAATTACTCTTTTTTAACATGGATCGTGATTTCCTGATTGATGTCAACAATAAATCTGACATTTTCTATAAATACCTCTGCCTTGTATTACATCCAAATTAGAGACTCTAATGGATCGGTGTAATGCCAAAACACTTTGATATTTTCACTGAAATGACGCCGTGAACTACATGCGACGAACACGTTTGTGTTAATCATATGTTCCTGCGTACCAATGATATCATCAAGTAAATAGCTGCATTATGGAAATCCCTTCTGTATTACAGTGAAGGAGTAAAATTTAGTCTCAGGATTTCATCAGCAAAAACACGAACAAAGTCTTGTGGTATTTTATTATTCACGAAGCTTTTACACCATCAGGAGCCGAGACTTACGGCTTTGTCTCACCGGTACTTGCTGTGTCTCTTTGAACAGTGATCATTTATCAGATCTAATCAAGAGCAAGTGTTGCAAAACTCAGGGTGCCACATATAAACGTCACCGCAAATGTTATTCTGCGGTCTTTGGTGAAAATACGAGGAGTGCTTCCGGAATATTAAATCGCAGGCAATCACATCATACTTGCATTTTCTTTATACGCTGAGCATATTTTGTCTACAAATTGAAATGAAAATAATCTGCTTAACTCAAGAAAGAAACAAAGGGTAGCTCTAGCATACATTAACGTTTCGGCCTTAACACTACTTAAACCAGAATTATTGATTCTTCAGGACCATCTATTTTATTTTTAATCTGCAGTAATGTTAAGCTGTTTATCTAAAACAATATTAATACTAAATGAAAATAAAAGTATCACGCGGTGTTGGTAATTGCAGATGGCCGATACTCCCTACTGAACGGAAGTAAACTTAGGCTAATCGGTATTCACGTTTCTGGTAGGATGGCGCTTCGACATACTAGGTTAAACTGCTAGGTAGGAAGATGTTATCGCATTGTACACACTTTGACAATAAATTTGGCCGCAGCTGTAAAATTCTATCACTCTTATATTGCACAAGCTGACATCAATGTCATCCTAAGTAACAGTAACGCAAACTGGCTTGCCAGTATTGAATTACTGTTTCCTGGGATGACATTGATGTCAGATTGTGCAAAATAAGAGTGGTAGAATTTTTCAGCGGCAGCCAAATTTACTGTCATTGTGTGTACATGTCACAACCCATAGGATAGTAAGATGCAAATGTTCAGATGGCATAGCACTCCTCGCATTAGGAGAGTGATATTCTTAAATCTACCTTGATACTTTTATTTATTTGATAAGGGCTTTATGACTAGAATTACCTGAGTATTAGAGTAGAATCATAATTTCAATCTTTATTTCTGAAGTGATTGCAAAATTTATTACTCCTCTCTCCAGTGGAGCCAAATTGTCAATGGTGTGCCGGGAGTACATACTTGGTGGTATTACTTAGTAATAACAAGGGACAGCGGATTTTCCGGGTGCGTCTGTTTGAAGGTCGAGACCTGCGACAGAGAAGGATACGCGTTCTTGCCGTTTAGTTGCTCATGGCTTTATGCCTCGTCAACGTCGAGGTCATTAGACGCAGGGTAGGACTGGGTGCAAGGAACGGGAAGGAATTCAGACATGGTATTTTGAAGGAACGATCTCGGCTTTCACCTGGCATGATTTGGTGAAACCATGGAAGACCCAAATCTTGATGGCCGAATGAGGATTCGAACCCGCGTCCTCCCGAATAGGAGGCCAGAGCGTTACCGCTCACCCACCGTGTTCGGTACACGTTCTTGCCACCCGATAATCGACTCTGTGTGAACTGTAAACAGATGGCGTGAGACGCATTAGAGACACGTCAGCGTGACCTGTGAAATGTTTGTCGGTGATGGGATATGGCAGCAGAAAACCGACTTGGGTGTTGTAACAGCTCATGCTGTTTGTTACATATTTTTATATAAATAACTAGCTGTTACCCGCGACTTCGTACGCGTGGATTTAGAATTTGATTGCTAAAATTGGATATAGAAAGCTGAAAGTTACCTAAGATACGTCCCAAACAACACCGAGTCGACATAACATGACGGGAACGTCATCGATATACCATTCTACCGTCGAACTTGTCTCAGGATTAAAACTGTTATTCATACTGGTAAAAAGTATCCTATTTCCTTCCTAAAGATACAAAGTAATTCCTTGTCATCGGTGAACACACATAGTCGTCAAAATGTAAGAAAAAGACGGTAAGTTTAGATCACACACAAACTGCCTGTGGAACTAGTATACCGTGAATAAAGTAACCGCTTAAGGCACTCTTCTACCACCTATGATTTGCCATGCATTCCAGCCCTGAATTTATGGGACCTACATTTCAACATGGTATGCTTACTACAAAATCCTAGGCTTGGCTCAAACTATGGAAAACAATTCGAAAAAAAAATTTGTTTCCATCGGGGTTTGGAACCGATTTTTTTTTTAACTGCTTAACGTTTCTTAAAAGCGAGGTCTTTAGAGACGGGAAAGGATGGGGGCAAGGAATGGGAAGGAATTCGGCCATGGCCTTTTGAAGGAAGCATTCCGGCATTTGCCTGGAGTGATTTAGTAAACCATGGAAAACCCAAATCTGGATGCCTGGACGGGGATTCGAACCGCCGTCCTCCCGAATGCGAGGCCAGAACGCTAACCGTTACACCACCTCCCTCGGTTTGGAACCGAAGCCTCACGGAAAATTTCTTAAGACGCAAGCACGTTATCCACTACGCTACCAAACCTCATTGTCGTTTCGCATTACAGAGACGAGTAGATATTATGCGCCTGTCTGTAACTGTTCAGATGCTTTTTCATAATTCAATGACAATATGTATTATATACACAGAAAATAGTATCCTATGTCCATCCAAATGTCAAATAGAATCTCCTTGTCAAATTTCATCATTACAGGATTAGCCGTTTAACCAAAGAAACGTAACAAACAGACAGACAGACAGACAGACTTTCGCTTTTATAATATTAGTATAGATAACAAGAAATAAGCATTATTGCAAATATTATTTCGACTTGAACATGAGAGTGAGCAATAACGGGACTGTGAACGCCACCTCGAGTCCAACAGTCCGGCGGGATTCCGAGAACAGACTGAGGCAGACTCAAGGGAACCGATGAATGGGCTGCACCAGGGCACTGAGGCAAAGCGGATTTTTCCCTCTGTTCTATACAGCGCGTCGAGGATCCTATCTCGAATAACTAAAAGCATATAACCCCTGGGAAACATGTCGCTTAGTTCTTGGTAACAAATTTCGTGGAACACGATCTTATTTCTGGAGTGTAAAACAGAACAACCAGGGAGTGGGAGAACCAAGTGACGCAAGGATATACAGCTGAAGATCGTATGAATGAGGATAGCGAATCACAATGCAACATTGTGGTTGTTATATATTAACCTTGGTATTTGTTAAATTGATTGACATTGATGGTGACGCCTCGTTTGTTCCCAGTTGTGCGTGTTCCAAAGCGGTGCCACGGACTAGGGTTGTTGCGGATGTGATCTTTGCGGATGCGGATGCGGATGCGGATGTCCAGTGGCTGACATCCGCGAATGCGGATGTTTTGCGGAAGCGGATGTTTAGCGGAAGTGGAGGTGCCATTTTTATATTAGTTATTATTTAATATTTTATTGAAAATAAGCTTAAAATACACAAAAAGTCTTCTCTTGATAAGATGTAATAAATCTGCCCTTAGATTGGGAACAGAACATTTTAGAAACTACAAACTTCTTTATAGAATCAAATTAAATCCATTAGTAAGTTAAGTAAACCGTAATAAAATCATTGCTGTGTCAATTAGAGCAATTAGAAAACTATTTATTTCTGGCAATAAATATTTAAAAAGCACAGGCAAAACTAACTGTGATAATAATGTTTACTTAGCAGAGAAGCTACACTAATCTAATAGTTAAAGCCTAAAAGTGGCAAATTATATTTAATAAACAATAATTCTGCTGCTTTGTCTCCTTCTAATCGATTCCTGAGTGGATCATAAATTAAACTTGCTACACTAAAATGTTGTTCCCTTGGTAGAGAACCGGGAGGAGGCGACAGATAAGCACGCACTATATGTGAAAATGCTTCAAATTTAGTGTTCATTTTCCACCACAATAGAGGATCCTCGGTTAGCGGGAGCCGATTTTCATTGTTATATTCATTTAGTAATGATTTCCATACCGAGATTTGGGTTTTCCATAGTTTCCCATACACCATTTTGTCAGTCATCTTTAATTACTAAATCCTAAGAAGAAAATTCTTTCACGGAGTAAAAAGTAAAAACTCTTGATGTCTGGATTTTAGTCTGTAGGCTTTAGTAGATAAGATTTTACTTTCTGTGGTAAGACAGAGAATAAAGAAGCTTTAGTGAATTTAACTCTTTTTGCTGGATCTTAATTACTGGCTTACGAAGGCGGTGTTCGGACGATATTTTACAATACTCAGAACTAAAAATAGTAAAGAGATACAATTTCTTCCGTATTTACATGGCAGATTGGCAATTTTTCAACCTGTCAGATCAGTATTCGACAATTGTGTTGCTTCAAAAGCCTTAGAAGCCATCAGGGCTTGACTGTACGTTTCTTCCGGCGACTCCGTCCTTCCAGGAAGGTAGAGGATTATAGACCATCCTTCCAGGAGGGCGACCCTTTAGCGCAAATTTCACCTGAGCCCTTTTAGTCGGTCACCTTAGAAGGTAGCTCCACCGCAAACGCACAACAAAGCACCTATTTGTTACATACAAGTTCCGTCGCTTAGCTAACAATACCGCCCAAGTCATTGTTATTCTTATAACAGGACCGTAAAAATAGTAATAAAAGCATGGTGGTTTTAGCTAAGCGACGATATGCCGAATTTATATAAAGAGAAAACAATAGGCTATATATAAATCTCCCTACGGGCGTGGACGAATACGAGGATTAGAACCAGAAAAAAAAAACACACACACACATCCGCTATACATCCGCTTTAAAATTTGCGGATGCGGATGTCCAATTCTATGCGAAACTTTCGCACTTGCGGATGCGGATGTGGAGATCCGCTACAACCCTACCACGGACCAATAAAAGGTACGCTAACAAAGTTTCAAGACTGGATTTTTACTGAGTGGTGGAAGGCGCGCAGACAGGTTCCACAGACAGGGCGAAGGAGTGGGGGGTTTAACTAACCGACCGTATCAATGGTAGTTGCGTCCTAGACGTTGAAGCGAGTGATCGTTACTGGCGTGAGTGTGTATCAGTGACCCCTGTCGAAAACTCAGAGAGTAGAAAATGCAGGGCAATTTGGAATAGCGTAATTCGATAAAGTTCCGTGCGAAACAGAAAGAAGCTACAGAAACTTTTGTTATGTTTCAAGAGGCCTGTAAAGAAGAAGCCATGTCACGTGCAATCAGGGGCGGATCCAGGAGGGGGGGGGCTAGGGGGCTCAAGACACCCCCCCAAAGTATCTAGGTCCACCCCCGACATTGTAATTGGAGACTTATTTTTTTTTTAGCTCTACGGATTCGAGGCCCGAGAAGGCTATAAAAACTACCCCATGGCCGAATCAAGACCCCTCCCCCCGCCCAAAAAAACCCAAAATCCACTGGAAGCAAGCCCTCTGAACCAATATTTACTCAAGCCAAGCCCCCCCCCCCAAAACCAAAGTCCGCTCAAGTCCCCCCCCCCCAAACCAAAATCCTGGATCCGCCCCTGCGTGCAATGGTTTTCTTGTAGCACAAGAGATTCGAAGATAGTCGCGAGGACATTGGACACAATTACCGCGCTAGGAGACCTACAACAAGCCGTACTCATAAAAATTTGGTGAAAGTGCGTGAACAGGTCAGATTTACTCTGAAGAGCTCCGCATTTGAAGGATCGAGTCTACCACGTCTGCCCAGAGATCAAAGACAATTGGGTTCTTCACCTCGACAATGCGCCCTCTCACACGTCGCTCGCCGTTAAACGTGGCAACACTGCCACAGCTATCCTGCAGCGCCGACCGAGCTCCCAGCGACTTCTTTTTGCTCTCCCAAATCAAGAGAGACCTGAAAGGGGAGCGATTTGACACGATTCCAGAGATCCAGGCAACTTCAACGAGGTCCCTTGACATCATTCGGTGTGAAGAGTTCCAGCGAGCCTATCAACGATGGAAAAAACGCTGGTAGTCCAAGGACCATATTTAGAAGACTTTTAGTTCGCTGTACAAAAATGTTTAGTAACTTTTTGTTCTGAGACCAATCTTAAAATTTTATGAACACATCCTATAGTACGTAAGTGGAGGTCTCGTGGTTGCCGGAAGTAGCTACAAGATTATTTCATATCCATATGTGAGGGAATACAATATTCTTTGAAAGTAAAAGATTCTATTTTCGATAGTAGGAGCAAATAATTTATTCTACGCTCAACTCTGAGAGCAACTGTTAATCCATGTTAAGTCTCGACTGCGAAAACATCTTAGCAATGTCAATTCTCGAGAGTGCAATTTTACATCTACATCCATACTCTGTAAATCACAAACATTGTGGGTGGCAGAGGGTGCTAAGCACCAAATCCTAAACCCGTGCATTCCAATCCCGAATATCACGAGGAAAGAAGGAATACATAAAAGCATCAGTACGGCATCTTATTTCTCGAATTTTATTCCTCCGATCATTGCGACCTAAATAGGTTGGTGGAAGAAATATTTCATTGCACTCGTAATTGAAAGATTTTCGCATATTTTCCAATAAATTCAGACGCAAACTAAGTCGTCTATCTTCCAAACTATCCCAGCGCAATCTATGTATCAATTCTGTGTCGCTTTCATAAGGGCTGTAGCAACCAGTCACGAATCGAGCGGCTCTCCTCTGCGCCCTCTCCACTGAGTCAATCAGGCCCTTGCGATATGGATCCCAAACTCCACAACAGTAATCCAGATGCGGACGCACTAGTGTTTTATATGCTATCTCCTTTGCATGAGCATTACAGATCCTCAAAATACGACCTATGAATCGCAATTTAGAATTAGCCTTGCCTACGACGGAAGTTATGTGCATGTCCCATTTCATGTTGCTTTGTACTATCACCCAGATACTTCAGGGAATCAACCATGTTAACAGCTGAATTGTTTATTTTGTACTCGTGAGCAATCTGATTCTTTTTGTTACTTATTGGCATTGCCCTGCACTTTTTGCAATTAAGTGTAAGCTGCCATTTACGGCAACAATCGGAAATAGCATCTAAATCGCGCTGAACTTCTAAGCAATCGTCGGAGCACATTATTTCCCTATAGATAACTGCATCTTCGGCAAACAATCGCAACCAGCACCTGACGTGGTCACCGAGATCGTTTATAAATATTAAGAAAAGAAGTGGTTCTATTACACTTCCCTGAGGAACCTCAGAAGTAACACCTATCCTAGAAGAGGCTTCCCCGTCAACAACTAATGAGAGAAAACATTGTGACTACCTGCTTAACAGAGTCTTGGTCCATCTCTGGAAGATAATACAGCAACGATTCGAAGTGACATGGATGCGGCAATTCCTACTTAGATTTCTGGAGGTATCTGGCACCAAATCTCTACACACAGGTAACCCAATTCTCCTAAATTACGTGCTGGTGGATTGCGGACAAGGAGCCGGCGCTAAATAGGGTTGCAAATGTGTTCTTCCGGGTTGGATACGGCGAATTTGGTGGCCAAGGCATCACTATCATGCTTCTCAAATCACGTTTCTTGGTGTACTTCAGGTCGCCATGAAACAATAAGTATAAGTGATTTGTGGAGAGAATATCATTTGCAAAGAGGAGTATGAATAGAAAGTAATGAAATTGCCAAAACACGTCATCTGCTTTTAATTTAAATCTGGAAGACGTTGATTTAGCTATTTATTTATAGCCATGGAATAAATTTATTTATCTTTCTTGTTGCTACCCGCAATGGAAGTTGCGGTGTGAAAAATTCAGCTTCTTTTTCAATCAAGGTCGTCGTCAGCCACCAGCATTGGTTGCAGTTAATTGTTATCGGTGATGGAATATGTGCTGTACTAGGCTACTTACTTAGTCTTTATTTTATCCATAATAAGGATTTATGAAAGTCTGTACCTGTTTTCAATTGACGGGCAAGCAAATAATTATACTGCAACTCAGTTATTTTTGCTGATGTTTTAATTTACGCGTGTGATTATCATTTTCAAACGCAATATTGGTACATTTTCTTGATGTGAGAAGTGTTTGTGTCAGTTTCTGCTGGACATTAGTGAAGATGTCGGAGTGTTTCGTTATTGAAGACTTCTTAAAACATGACACCACAGATACTCACACGTACACATCATCACTGCATTAAATATGGGTGCCAGGCGATATACAATGTTTGAAAGTTAATGTTATATAAACAAAGCAAAGCCGAATCATTCTAGTGCCTATATATAATGTAATCAGGATGGGTACGTGTGAGTTTCTGTGGTGTCGTGTTTAAGAAGACTTTCAAAAACGAAATACACTGAAAGCTTCACTAATGTCCAAGCAGAAACTGACGGAGGCACTTCTCACATCGAAAATGAGAATCACTTCTCGAAACGCGTCACGCACAGCGTAAATTAAAATATCCTAAAAGTAACTGTGTTGCAGTATAATTATTTGCTTACCCGTCAAGATACTTACTTAATTTCCGTGTCCGGAAGGTTTCAAAATGCATCTTTCCAGAAACTAGCTGTTTGGAATCGCTTTGTCATTGGCTAACAACAGGGCTACAACCTGGTACACGGATATGTGCGCTGATCTCTCTTTGAAGGCCAAGGTACCAATAAAGGGAACATACAGCCATACAATCAGTCGCGTTCGTGAGCGTAGGCTAAGTATGGTACTTGAAGCATCATTATACAAAGACTGTGATGTATCAGAACTAAGTATATGCGCAGGCAGTCAAAGGACCGTTAAAGTGGCTTCCGCTACGGCCCGCGATATCGCGGGCCGTAAAGGGCGGGGTCGAATAGTGCGGATTAGCATGTGCCACAGGCGAGCCCGCGCCACCTGGGGTGGCCAGAACGCGGGAGCCCGAGGCTAGATGCCTTGTGGTTTCAACTACCATTCCAGCACGCCACTCGAGGAAGAAAGCATTGTGTTATTCTGTACACTGTTTAACAAATAAACAATAAAAGTAGAAGAAAAGGCACAGGAGAATATCGTCAATTAATAAGAGCCGATCTAGACTAGTTTCAATTCATACAATTTTTTTTAATTCATAATGTTTCTGAAACTGTAGAACGTGTAGAATGAGGTGGACAGAAACTCAGTTACTGTTGTGAATTATTAATTTTTCCATATTTGGCAATGATTTTGGGGACGTAGATGAATGAAAATTTCATAACTTTTCTGAATGGCTGAGGGACTATACGTATTGGAATGGATACGGAGAAGGATATGGATTTGAACTTTAAATTTGTTGTGAATAATTATGCTTTAATTGATAACAATCAATCAATTTGCAGCATAAATCTTTAACGCGTTTTCTCTCAGTTTTTTTCCTCATTAATTCCAAACACAAGGCACTTTCATTCCGATCTGGCCTTCGGCTTATTTGCTTACAATAATTGTTGACTTCATTCATCCATTCTTTTGTCTATATACCTTTTTTTTTACCTTTTAAAAATGTTTTGAATTTTTAAATCATTTAACGTATCACCATATCCCTTGCTCTTTTAATAGTTCCAAACATTATAGTTTTTATCATATTCTTTGGTATCTTCTTTATGTTCCAAAAAATAATAAAAAATTAACTTCTTATTTTACTTTGTATGTTCAAGTGTGCGTGTTTTTTTCTTTTTCTGTTGCCTGGATCATCTGACTCGTCCGTTGAAGTCGTGATGTACAACGATCTTGGCCATTGACGGAATCTACTCCCTATGTCTCTCTGACATGGTATTCCGGAAACAAATTTAGCGGGGAGGGGGGATGGGGGATAGAGGAGTGGGGAGGGGTCAACGAAACGATTCTTTATCTGAACATATTTAATTTGGAGACAGGTGGCTACAGACCTGGCAAGGTATCTCATCGCCTGAATTATAATCACTGGCTGTGATTTCACTTTATGCGTGTTAAACCGAGAATTACAGTTCCGCTCACGTTGTGGGAGGTGCTAAGGCACTTCTCTCGTAACACATGGGAGAGGCGAGTTATGCCAGTCGCCCAACGCAAAGCTTTCAGGCAGCTGACCTGTTATTTCGGGCCACTTGAGATTCCCCGTGCTGATGGCGAATAAATCGGCTCAGCCATATAAAACGCGTCCCGCGTGCGCTCACGCATGTAGCGGGAAACCGCCGCGAGCGGAAATAACTTCCCAGCTCACATTCTGCCCTGCCTCTAAAGTAGACTTATATGTAGCTCTTCTATCACAGTTTTCACTATTAGTTTGCATGAAAATGTTCTCTTCCATTTTCCGCGTATTCATCCACTGAAAACTGTATGAAGATGGCATACAAAAGTATCCTGACACCTATCTGAAACTGTACTAAGGCTTTACCCGTGTCATGTTCCGTAGTATTGGAGATTAACATGGCTTTATCTTTATGACGGCCTTAACTCTGCCATGGAGACTTTCAATGAGGTGTCTGAATGTACATGGAGGAATGACAACCTATTCTTTCTGCATAGCTGCAACCAGAGAAGATAGTGATGCTGGACGCTGGGTCTGAAGCAAATTCAACGTTCTAACTTCTCCTATAGGTATTCCGCTGAGTTCAAGAAGGGACTTCTGTCACACAAGTCCGTCTCAGGAATGTTATTGTCTACAAACCAATGCCTCACAGACGCAGCTTTATGACAGTGTGCACTATTATGCTGATAAAAACAATCATCGTCTCCAAACTGGTGCTATATCGTGAGCAGTTCACAATGATTAAAATATTTTTGTAACCTTCCGCGTTTACAGTTTTCTTAAGGGCATTATAGGGACCTCACCCTAACCACAAAAAACACCACCATACCATACCAACCCCACCTCTTTATTTCACTGTTGGCGGTATACGTGCATGATGGCATGTAACGTTCTTCAGACGTTCGCCAAACCAAAACCCTTCCATCTGATTGCCACAGGATAAAGCGTGATTCTTCACTCCAGCTCACTCATTTTCAGTAATCCACTGTGCATTAGAGTTGCTCCTTATAGCACCTGAAGCGTTGCTTAGCATTGACTGCAGAGCTTATGAGCTGGAGCTCAATATTTATACATCATTCATTTTAAATCCAGAAGCACAATCATTGTGCTAGCTGGTCAGCTGGTAGCATACTATACAAACTGAACGTGCTAGCAAGTTGAATTCTGACATGCAGCGTTGGTACTAACATCTATTCACGCATTTTAGTATTATTTCACATTATTGTTGGATTTCAGCAAGCCAGAAACTTTTTTGATACCACCTCGTAAACTGATGAATTTCTTCATATGTAACCACATCAGAAACTTCTGCGACAATAGAGAGTGTTTTGCAATTCAGCAAGCTGGTTTTACTAAAAGTTATTCATGTGACTCTCATTAATGGGCTAAGTGCAACTATTCTGCATATCATAGACAATGGAGACCGAATTGATGGTATAACACCGGATGGAACCAAGGTATCTGGCACAATAAGCGAATGCAAGGCCGTAGCGTTACCGACCACCCATTAAACTCAGTGCAGTGACATATACTGCATCACAATCAAGTTAAACTGCGATGGTGAGTAACTAGCGGATACGAAGCGCATATTGGTGACGCATATTGCTTACTATGTTCTTTTGTGTTCATATATCATGTGTTTGTCTAAGGTTCTAAACTCGTATTGTAAATTCGTCTCTTTTGTTGTTGTTGTATTTTTTTTTTTTTTTTTTTTTTCTAATGTTTAGGTCAGAATGAATGGTTCAGCTTCACAAGTTTTGTTGCGCCTAATTTAATAAAGCATTTAAAACAATGAAAATATTAGCTTAAATCCGTAACATATTGTTAATGCTGTTAACAGTTGATAAGAAATCGTACTGGAGAATTTATGTTATAAGGTGGAACAAGGGCGTTTGGAAAAAGCGTCTCGTCAAATTCAGGAGAAGAAAAAGCGTCTGATCAATTTCACGAGAAATTCTTTCCGCTGATTCTTTGAGATTATTTACAGCTATCCTTCACAATGTTTGGCGATATCTGTCTATTATTAAAAGAGATCTTCATGGTCTTTGTTTAGTTGTAGTTGTTCTTTAGCGTTTACACTTCACAATCACGTCACAAACAGCGGAGCAGCTATAGAAGGTTGTAATGTCCCTAGTGACATTCAGTGATTAGTCCTCTTTCGAAACCACTGATCCCTCGTGACCGACACATTCAGCTGTTACTGCTTGTGTACTGAGAATACACTCGCCACCTCCTTTTACAGTTTTTTTTCTACATTTCTATTCCAAGATAAGAACAATTTTAAAAGGAAACAGTCAAAAAATCTGTCACACGCCCCTTTCTTTCCCAATCACCATATAGTGTAGGTTCTGGTCCACGAGGCCCACCCACTTCACCAGTGTTGGGATTAGTATTGTTTGACCAGGGAGGCAGTGATTCTTTTCCTTGATAAGGATGTTTTCCAGTTTACAATTCATCCATCTTTCCAATTGGAGTTTTCTCTGTTAGCTTCTTTGCCATTTTCTCTGTTTTTGAACAAGCTATTACACTGTCAGCAGATTGAATAGACGTAAACCGTACTGATAGTGAATGCCTGTAGCATCCCAAGATTCTTATGACTGTTGGTTAAAAATTCATTTCAGAGGACGCTTTTACAGATTACTGTTGGTTTTCTTAATTTGTGATAGGCGCGGGCCCCTATAGAGACATGTAGCATTCAAATTCCGCTTTACAAAGGTGTATTCGGATACTTTGAAACAGGTAGTGTATGTGTAGCTTCAATGTCACAGACTTCATTCGTTACTTTGATTGAAAATGTTCAGTTTCTTTTTATGCGTATTCATCCAGCGAAAACTAACTCAAAAGCGCCCGATAGACGTGTAATTAAGCCAACTCGTTCAGTATCATCTTGATTAAATAAGTATAAAACTGAAAAAAAAAACGATTTTGTTCTGCTACATTTTGGAGAATCGGTTTGAGTATCAACATAATACACAGTGTAATCATAACATCAGAATATCATGCAGTTAATAGATATCTAAGACAACTGGTCAGATTTTCCTAAAACTTTTTGTGAAATATGAAAGAGTTGTAATAGTACAGCGTGGTTCTGTAAAAGTCATTAAAGATGATATGGTGAGATTGACGGAGGAAGTGTTCCGCATTTCCGTCCAAGACTTCGGATTTGTAATACAGGCTCCGGACGATTCTTCGATGGACGAATGGAAGAGTCTGCATTTGCAGCACATTCCACCGCCATTGGGGCTTAATCTAATAATGACACGCAGTAGTAGATAATACAAGGTTTAAGACGAATCCGAACTACGGAGGCATACTAGCTTACTTTTGATGAACAATGCGAAATTCGCGTGATCACTGAGCCTACAGACTGAACGACGCCGTAATGCTGGACAATTTACGCTCTCTGGTCTACTGGAAATATAGTCTTCAGCTTCCTCTGTCCTTCTGCCAGTCCTTCTCTTCCACAACTGTGAATCCTCTGTCTTACGTACTCTTCATTATTCCTTTTATCAATCATTTCCTTTGTCTTCCTAGAGGCCCCTTGCTTATCAATTCCAAATCTTACGTTTTCTTTGATATAATTTAATCACTAACCCTGTTCATGTTGTTGAGTCTTGATATTTTAGTTCTGTCATGTACAGGTTCCTAATTAACTTTTTAAACATTCTTTTTCGCGACGTAAAAATAATTACTTGATTGTTGAAATTCACTCTAGTGATTTTGCAAAACGTGATCTGTCTCTGCTTCTACACTAAGCAGTTAATAAAATTGTGGGTGGTCCAAGGTGCTTCGCATCTGAACTAACTCTTAATCGCGAATAGCACGAGGGAGGCAATAATTCGTATAAGCATTCGTATGACACCTACTCTCTCTGACCCTCCCTCTCCTGCGACCTAAGTAGCTTGTTGGAAGATGTATTTCGCAGCTCTCTCGAATGTGTTGTTCGCATGTTTATCAATAAATATAGCCGAAAAAAATGTCGCCCGTCTGCCAGACAACCCCAGCCAAATCTGTGTATCAATTCAGAGACGCTTTCGTAAGCATGGTGGCAAGCACTGACGAACGGCTCTTCTTTGCAGTATCTCTATACTACCAATCAAACGGCACAACAATATCCCAAATGTGGGTGCACGACAGTTAAGTACGCTATCTTCCCTGCATGAGTACTTCAAATTTTCAATGAATCGCATCCTAGAATTATCCCTACCTGCGTCCGAAATTATGTGCAGGTGCCATGTTAAGTTGCTTTACACTGTTACACCCAAATATCTCAGGGAATCAACCATGTGAGTAACTGAACCCTATACTTTTTACCTCTGAACAAAAGGATTCTTTTTGTTGCTTATGCGGGTTGCCTGTCACATTTTGAAATTTAGTGTCAGTTTCCATTAATTGTACCATTCCGAAATATAGTCTAGATCATCGGCTGAATTCCTTATTTCTATAAAAATGACTGCATCATCAGCGAAAAATCTCAATCTGCTATTGACGTTGTCACCAAGATCGTTTACAAAAATTAAGAAAAGAAATGGTACTATAACACTTTCTTGAGAGATTCCCGATGTAACATCTAGATTAGAAGAGGCCTCTCCGCTCAAGAAGACGTAACTCGTCCGGCCAGTTAAAAAATACAGTAATTTTAGAGGAACGGTATAGGTCTGTTCCTAAGGTCGTATAAATAGATATGTCATCACTGAATGTTGTCGAGCACAGACCCTCCGAGTTTTAATAGAACCATTACATCATTAGCAGGCTTGTGGGTTGGTTACCGCATTAAAATTAACTGAAATTAACGAACGATTTCTTTAAATTTCTTTTGACTGTACTTACCACAATAGTGATATTCCAGCATACTTTCAGGTGACTGGTAGTGTATTTAGTGCCAGGAATGGGTGCAATACGACTTATACATCTACATCTATACTCTGCAATTCACAATAATTACTGTGAGTGACAGAGGGTGCTAAGCACAGATCCTAATTCAGTGCATTCCAATCCCGAACAGAACGAGGAAAGAAATAATATATAATGTTTCAGTACGGCATCTTAAGTCTCAAATCTTATCCCTCCTGTCATTGCGACCAAAATAGGTTGGCGGAAGAAGTATTTCGTTGCACTCGTAAATTAAAGCTTTTCGCATATTCTCTATCAAACAATCCAAGACCAACCCACGTATCAGTTCTGTGACACTTACATAAGGACTGTAACTAGTGGTCACGAATCGAGCGGCTCTCCTCTGTACTTTCTCTAACGTGTCAATCAATCCCCTGCAATACGGATCCCAAATTCCACAACAGTATTCCAAATGCGGACGCACTAGTGTTTTGTACACTATTTCCTTTGTATGAGCATTACAACTTCTCAAAATATGACCTATAAAACGTAGTTTAGAATTAGCTTTGCCTACGACGGAAGTTATGTGCAAGTCCCATTTCATGTTGCTTTTGTACTGTTATTCCTAGAAACTTCAGGGAATCTACCGTGTCAACAACTGAATTGTTAGCTTTATTCTCGTGAGCAAACGGGTTATTTTTATTACTTATTTGCATTGCCTTGCACTTTTTGCAGTTAAGTGTAAGCTGCCATTTATGACACCATTCCGAAATAACATCCACATCGCGCTAAATTTCTAGGAAATCATCAGAGCACTTCAGTTCCCTATAAATAAGTGCATCATCAGCAAAAAATCGCATCCTACAATTAATATTGTTATCGAGATCGTTTATAAGAATTAAAAAAAAGTGGTCCTATTAGACTACCTTGAGGAACGCCCGAAGTAACATCTAGCTTAGAAGAGGCTTCCCCGTCAACAACGACATACTGTGACCGATCAGTTAGAAAAATCGCGTATCCATTCACAAATCTGATCAGATATACTGAAGGCTCGAATCTTCGCCAAAAGCCGGTTGTGTGGTACAGAGTCAAAAGCTTTCTGAAAATCCAAGAAAATAGCATCAACTTGTGATCCTGCATCAGTAACCTTCATTACGTCGTGCGAAAATAGAGCCAGTTGCGTTTCACACAATCGGTTCCTCCGAAATCCGTGTTGGTTTGCTGTAAATAATTCGTTTTCATCTAGAAACTTCATAAAGTTAGAGCATATGACATGCTCCAGAATTTTACAGTAAACAGATGTTAGAGATATGGGTCAATAATTCCTAGGATCTCTCCGATCTCCTTTCATGAAAACGGGAATCACCTGCGCTATTTTCCAGTCAGAATGCACTTTTCTTTCATTTAAAGATTTACGAAATATATCTGACAGAAATGATTCTATTTCTTCCGCGTATTCCGAAAATACTCTTACTGTTATACCATGGGGACCCGGCGCTTTCCCCCACTTCAGGAGCTTTAATTGCTTTAAGATACCTACACTATCAATTTGTACTGGATCCATCTCAAATTCTAAACACCGTGCAAAAGCGGGAATGTTCATCAGTGAAAGAATTTTTAAATTTGGTGTTAAATACAGTAGCTTTGTCACGGCTTTCATCAACTTTCTAACCCTCTTGTAGTACAACTGGCATATTGTTGTCACTACCACTAACTTTTTTTTACCTACGAACAAAATTTCTTTGTGTTTTCCTTGAGGCTCTTGGAAAGTGAGTTGCATATAAAGTCATCAGAGGCCTCGCGCATCGCATTCTTAACATGTCTTCTTGTCTCAGCTAACTTTTCTAAATCACTCCTATACATCGTCCTTCTTGATCATGCATGTATCTTCCATTGCTTTTTAAGTAACCTTATAACTTTACGTGTATGCCACGGGGAATCGTTCGCATCCCTGACTGTCCTCTTCGGTATATATATGTACATACCTCCCCTGACTATATGCATGAATCGAAGCCACATCTCTTCAACCGAGCCTCTTCCTTCTATAAAGCTAATGTAATTATCCCTAATAAACGTTCTTAAACTCTCCTTTGCGGCCTTTTCGTACCTGTAAACGAACGTTTCTTTTTTCTTTTTGCGCGGCTATTAATTTTACTGTAGCAATTACAGCTTTATGATCACTTATTCCCATGGTGGTAGAAATGTCCGTGAATAATTCATTAATTCATGCCTATTCGTAACGAAAATATCTAAAATGTTTTCGTTATCGTCGTGGCACCGCGTTGGTTCAGTGATGAGCTGCTCAAGATTAAGATCTGAGAAAAGGTCAAGAATAATTTCACAGGACGTTTTATCCCTGCCATCAGTAACGTGGACGTAATTGTTCCTGTTGAAGTCACCTCTGTAATGTCCAGCCTCTGCTGTCATTAATTTTTCGTCGCCTCTCCATGTATTTGTGAGACATTTCGCCTAGCCGTTTTGTGAGACGGCGGAGGGTGGCATTCCTGTCTGGCGTCAGGTTGCCGCCGCGTGTCTGTGTCTTTGTTTGACACAGGGAGAGATATGGTGCACGGAGGGAGCGACTGGTCAAGCTAAAGTGACATTTGGGGGTGAGACCGCGTATAGGACGTATGTGTGTGTGTATGCGGGATTACCAGGTAAAACCCGGGATAGTACGCATGTGTCTATGTGTGGATGCGGACTCCAAATACGTGGAGACTGCGATTTGTCACGACATCATTTGTCGTGATGTTTTCTTCATGTGCCTCCACTAGTGAACCCACCTCAGTTGGTGGATGGGGTTAAAAGTGTTACTTCATCGTGAAGGAAACCTCAAGACTGCCAATGCCGACAACTTCCTGCAGTTACGATAAGTGAAAATTTCATAGGAAAATGTTTACACAGTATACGCCCAAACTGGAGTTCCTTGCTCTCCCTAGCCGGGAACATTGTGTTTATTGTCTGTTTGCTTCCATTCATTTTCGTTGCTGGCTGAGTTAATTTTTTATGTAATTTTAAATACACATGTTTTTTTCTCAGTGATAATATTTCTAAATTAATTATTTCTTTAGATTCTGCATTCGAGTTTCCTTTTTGTAATTATTGTGTGTAAGGTAAATTTACACCTGTCAATGCAAACTAAAAATATCCAAAACACATTTTTTACAACTGAATCATGCATCTCGTGCAGAACGCAAATGCTTAAGGTCGTAAAGAACCGAGACATTTCACCTCCTAGTACTATTGCATGATCTGGAAATTGACGAGGTGTATTACTTACTTTAGTTCTTAAGGCCTCAGCAATAGCTACATCTGCATCTGGTGGACGATAGAAAGACCTTATTACAAATTTTGTCCTAGCTACGCTTAGTCTAATCCATAGCATTTAACAGACCGTATCGATATTTATTTCGTTACACGACAGGTGTTTACTAACAGCTCCAGTAGAATTCAACCTAACCTTACGGAAAACATTCATGCTATTGTAAAAAATTTCTGCTGAACTTATATCCGGTTTTAACCAGCTTTCAATACCTAATACAATATCTGCTTCTGTGCTACTAATAATGCTTTCAAGCTCAGCCTGCTTATTACAAACACTTCTACAATTAATAACGAGTACTTTTAACTGTCGAGATTGATTTACGCTACTCCTAACATATGGTGCCGAATTTAAATGGGTTGCCCCTAACTGTAATCCCAGTTTCGGGTCTTCCTCCCTCAGCCTAAAAAATCCCCCAATGCAATCCACACGGCCCCTGCCACCCGTGTAGCCAATTCACGTGTGTGGTGCACACCTGTTTTATCCAAGGGAACCCTACACGACCCCAGGGCGAAGATCTAGGAATTTGCAGCCATAATTATCGCAGAAACGCCGCAGTCTCTGGTTTAGACCATCGACACGGCTCTGAACCAGAGGTGCACAGTCAGTTCTATCGACAATGCTGCAGATAGTTAACTCAGACGAAATCTTGCGGTCATCAACCACAGAGCTCACCCTTTGAGCAAGCCGCCGGAAGGAAGAGAGGATACCCTCCGACCCTAGGCGGCAAGCATCATTGGTGCCGACATGAGCTACAATCTGCAGTTGACTACACCTCTTCCGTTCAACGGCATCTGGGATGGCCTGTTCCACATCTTGAATCAGACCTCTCGGAATACACAATGTCCCTAAGGGGCTCAATGAAACGCCCAACCATGGAGCTACAGGGGTTGGATAAAATAATATGAACACCTGACATTTACTTACTATCGATTTATTAATATGGTGTTGGGCCACCTTTTGCTTGTAAAATAGCTGAAATTCTTCGCGGAATAAATTTGTAGTCTGAATAGTTTCCAACGGAATATTGTACCAAAACATTCGCAAATTGCTTCAGTGATGTTGGAGGTGGAAACCTACTCCTTATTCTCTGCTCCAAAGCTCCCCACAACAATTAAATTATTTTGAGGTCTGGCGATTGTGCTGGCCAGCGAATATGTTTGATGATATTCTGATGTCCCTCGAACCAGGTCAGAACCTTTTTGGCTATGTTTATGAGCGCATTATCATCTTGGAAAATGGCGGTGTTTGGAAGCAGTATTCTAGTCATAGTAACAACTTCATCACTCAGGATGTCGAGATATTCATTCGCAGTCATCCGGCCAGCAGAATACCACGATATAGCCACCCAAATCATGCCGGAACCTCCCCCAAGCTTGATTTTTGGATGCAGGCAGTCCGGATCGTAGGCTTCTTTTGGTGTTCTCCATACATAAACCCGGCCGTTAGCAGGAAACAATGTGAACGATGATTCATCGGACCATACCACATTCATCCAATCATCAAGTGTCCAGTTTTTATGATCGTGGCACCACTTGTTTCGCAGCTTAGCTTTGGTAGCCGCTATAAGAGGTTTTGCAATTGCAGCCCTTCCATGAATGTTAGCTTTGTGGAGTTCCCGCCATAGTGTTTTTGTCGAAACAGTATCACTCAGGTGTGTGTTGAGTTCTGCTAACACTTTTGCTGCGGTATTTTTGTGTTGTCTGGCCACAATCCTTTTTAATGTTCGCCGGTCTCTGTCGTTCAACCTTCCTCTTAGCCGATGATGTTTTACCATGTTTTGTGTCAGCTGTCATTGCGGTGAATACTGTCGCTCGTGAGACGTTAAACAATTCAGTTGTTTTTGTCACAGACACTTCCGCTAACTGAGCTCCAACAATTTGCCCTCTTTCAAAGTCTGAGAGATGACGCATTTCACAGATCGCTTGTTAAAATCATCACAGAACAAAGCGTATAATACACTGACACATAAGCTACAAGACCTCCCACGTCAACTATGTCGTACATTCATGCGCATTGCAGTATTCACACGGAAGTAGTGGTGCCAACAAGAAACAACCTGTACTCTATAGCATGGTGTTCATATTATTTTGTCCAACATCTGTACCAACTACCAAAATCCCCTTCTGTGGTCGCACAGACCATGTGGAGGGGGGGGGGGGGAGGGGGGCAGTTGGGCTGGCAACTCGCATAATGACGGTTGTGGATCTGAACCAGACCCAGACAACACATCAAACCTATTGGTCAGTGGAACAAGCTTGCCCTCCTGGGATTCAGACTTGTACGACTGGCCCCGCATGCGGCGTCGACGTCCGGAAACCACACCCCAGACACCGTCAGGTGACCGCTGCACAGATTCCAAAGTCTCAGCTTGGACTGCAGGTACGATGATTGGTAGTGGAGAACCTGTGAGAGCACTAGATTCATCAGGGTCTCCCATTACACTTTTGCTGCAGTCGTCTACGGCAGCTTCCAGTCTTGTAACTTTCGTTAGCTAAGCTGCAAGCTGAGCGCGAAGATCAGCCACCTCAGCCTGTGTCTGCACACAGCAATCACAGTCCCTGCACATATTACTTTTAAAACAAAAACTACGGAGAGGACGAAAGACGAACTAACGGAGTGATCCAAATAAACAGTTCACCACGTACTATCAACCGCTAGTCACGACTTAAAGAAACTTAAATTATCACAGAATGTACTTCCTCAAATAACGATTGCTGAAGACCGACCGACTACTGGCGCTGTTAAACAAATAAGCAAAGATGGAAAAAAGCTATCTACACACTTTAAATTAAATTAACACAGGAGGCACTTCCTCAAATAACGGTTGCTGAAGACCGAGTGACTACTGGCGCTGTTATACAAATATGCAAAGAGGGAACAAACGTTATCTACACACCTTAAATTAACACAGACGGCACTTCCTCGCTTAACGGTTGCTTAATTCGGCCTAGACACTATCTCGTTACCAAAGCAAAAGTCTATTTACAAACCAGAGTGTCTTGTTAGTAGTGCAAGTAAAAACTTAATTACTCTCCGAAAACCACCGCAGAGACAGCGAAACAAGAGCCACAGCCCATTATGTAAAATAAACTTGTAAAAATGAATTCTGAGAAATTACTATAAACACACGCTAGTTATCTTGTGCAGGTGGGGAAACATATTTTTTGTATTCTTCTGTTAGATTATATTGCTTTCAATCATTTATTTCCGATTATATTTTTATCCCATTCCGCTCTCAGTTCAGAACCTGCGATGTAGGTTAGCAGTTGTTCTAAAATTATTCAAAATAATGTCTTTAATGAACTCGATACGAATTAATAAAATTTATTTGCAGATTTTTCATACAGCACAATAAATTTACGGGATGGCTGTTGAAAAACCAGAAGTATTAAGTTGAATACCAAATTTAGGTTCAACGTGAGAAAAATTTGCTTTGCTAAATTTAATTCTGTTTAGCTATGAATGAAGAAGAACTTCATGCTTGATTTAGCGAAATAATATTGAGTTAGTACATAATGTTTTGCAATAGATTTATAGTTATAATAGCTTCATGTGAATGATTTCAGAGAGAACAAATTTTATTGGGCATTTGAATTTTGTTTGTATCGGTCATACATTAGGCACATATGTTAATAGTTATAAATAGAAGACAATGTATTTATTTGGTTGTGTATGAATTATAAATGCATGACACTAATACTTATTTTGTATCTCTGAAGGTAAATAGAAATCAGAGGCTTAGAGTCAAAGTAAAGGAAGAAATATAAAGAGAAGAAGGAAGATAGAGGAAGAAAGCGGAAATACGGATGTAGCCTGGAAGGAGCTGCATAAATCATGAATCAATTAGTTTGACTGTAAGTGAATAAGGCAATTGTATTATATAAAGTGTTGTTCATAATTCAATAAGTCACGCATCAGAGAAATTTCCAATTAGTTTGTGAAACAGTATGAAAAGAAGTGAAATAAAATAGTATTTGTCTTAACTTGCAAAGTTATTAATGAAATCTTGAGCGATGACTGTTTAGAAGTAAAGAAAAATAAGGCGAGACGAGATAGTATAAACATTTCCAAGGAGTAAAAAGTGATGAATTTTGAAATTACAACCCGAGAGAAATCATCCTAGGTAATCTAGGTCAAAAAATTACAATAGGCTTTCTCCTCCTAGCTGTAAACTACTATTAAGACAAATTAAATTAAATGTATACTAATAATAATTGTTTTAAGAAACGGTCATCGAAAGTAAACGCGCGATAGTTGCTTATGACAATAAATGAGTCGTTTCTTCTGGGAGATCTTTATTAGTTTGTACTCCGGGTTGAGTCTGAATAAGTAGGTTATAAGTTCAAAGAAAATAACTACACTCAAGATAAACAATATTACTTAAACCTTACGCTATCACTCTTGTTGGGACGTTCGGCAGGTATTAACTACTAAATATGGACAATAAATAAACACTCTAAATGAGAGCTGGAAAGGTGCTAAATGGAATTTCAAATCATTTATCTTCCTTGTATATGTATTGTAACTATTTAAATGATAATTAGTGATTAATTAAGAATGTTCGCTTGTTCTGAACGTCACCGTGTCAGCTCATTATTCATGGATTATCTGTCCTTCACAGGCAATAACACTTCTCAAAGCAGCAGAACAATGTACTGTCGCGAAGCCATGTAATGATATAAAGATAATTACTAGTTGATTGGCCTAATGATCAGACCTCGGCATAGTTAATTTACAAGCTTGGAAATTGCAGTCATAACGGTGCCATGAATGAAGTATTTACACTGATAATGTTGTTCTTAATGGTCCTCTAACGATCAAAGCTATTTACTGGAAAATCAAAGATTTAATAAACACTACGACAAATAACAGTACGTCGTACAGTTCATAGTTTTCTGACATTTTATTTAATAACACAGAATACCGTACGCACGAGTGAACTACCAGATGTTTAGAATTAAATCGCACTTCAGCTCCGAGGACTGCAAGGTCCGACTAGGGAAGCGGCATTACATATACGCGCAACAAAGAATTTGTCATAGCGTCCAGGTCCCAATGTCACGTTTTCGAATTCACTGAAATGTTCATTTTATTCACTCACTGTCCGTTGCTAATCTGACGCGTTGATACACAATTTCACGGACACAAAAAAACCACCTCAAGTTTTCAAAGAATCCAACCATTCACTCGCTCTGCTACTTGCATGCTCTGACCATCTTGCCTTGTGATAATACTCCCGCGGCAGTGACCGATATCGATAGTTCCGCCACCGATTCTTCTTGACTGTACTGTTACAGCATCTTCTGCAACACATTTCGTTTTATAATTTAATATGTAATCAGCCAAACATTAGAATAAAAGCTATAGGTACATAAATTTGTTTTTACAATCCAGTTTCACCATTTCAAGAGATCGTCACGTTATGGTGCCCCTGTTAGCCTTTCATTATTCTATAAATTTTCCTTGAGACCCTTTGACGGTCTAGATTTAAGTGAGAGACTCAGTAAATCGATTTACAATGGACCAATTTTTAAAGAAATTCACAGGAAGGATGAATGGTAAAAGTTCTTATATTTTAAGCTCTCAGACGCCTAATTATTAATTAGAACCTTTTTATAAGAAATTCTGTTTCAGTTAAAAAGTGGATCAAAAGAGAAAAATACGAATACACATTTGAATTAATTTCCGCTAACACACCTGAAAATCAATCTTCGGATTTACATCATTTGAATAAACAAAAACAGTAAGCAAAGTGTCAAAAAAAGATAACTTACTGCAAAATGCAACAAACTAAATGAAAACATTTCTACTTTCATCAGATTTCATATTTATACGTTTCAATTCTTGTATTATGCCAGATGAAATGATACATTTTAAGGCCAATTAAAATCCAGTGTAAGATTTTTCAGTAGATCTGCTCTATCTCCACAGGATTCCAGATTCTTTAAAATATCTGTATGCGATTCGTGTTTATAACATTATTAAAAATGTAGACAGTGGATGTCGTAGTTTAATCAATAAATGTATATACCAGTAAAAAAATCCAGCTTTTGGTCACAAACAAATTTGATACAAGTAATTCATGATCTACATTTAATTAACAGTCAGCAACCTTTCACGAGAAACTAATTCTGAATTATACATTTCTGTTGAAATTCAGTATTCGAGGCAATTCACAATAAATGAAAGATTATTGTTATGAAAAATGTTTCTCCAAAATGTTCATTGCAGACATTGTTTATACTCTGGAATTAAATATTCTACAAGTGCCACACCGAAAATAATAAGCCACAATTCTTTACAAACCAAAGGCCATTACCGCAGATAAACATGACCAACATCCCAATATACGAATTTTACGCAGCGCCTTGGGTATTTTTTAAGACACTATCTTTTACCTCGTGACCGCAGGTAGAAGATAGAAATGGCTGTCTCACTGCCATTGAATTGCTGGTTAAGGAGGAAATATTCACTGCTGAAATTCTTCACAGACTTATGTATGCTTATGAAGATGTGAGCAGGGCCATTATCAGTGTTGAAATTTATAAAACATTTCAAATACGTAAACTCGAACATTGAAAGTAAGCCTAGAAGGATCACTCTGGAACTGTATGCATTGAATACAACATGGAGAGAGTTGGTGCTATCATTAAGAAAGACAGACGTGATAAAGGGAATAAAACTGCATGGAAGCTTGCTGAAGAAAACATTGCAGCGCAAGAAACGATCACATGCTAACGAAAAATATGTTCTCCCCAGGACCGAAAACGCAAGCCTCACTCTGTTGTTTTCACCGTGGAGAAAATGGAGAAAATTGAGACAATCCGATCATCAGCACCATTTCAACAGCCCTAATACGAATCAATTAAATTGCCATCATTTCATTTTTTTTTTATGGCTTCACGCCTTGTCTCGACGTCGAGGTCATTAAGCTGGAAAGGAATGGAGTCAAGGAAACGGAAAGAATTCGGTCACGGGCTTTTGAAGGAACCATTCCTACATTCGCCTGGCTTGATTTCGGGAAAAAATGTAAAACCCAAATCTGGATGCCCGCATGGGGATTCGAAAGCGCGTTCTCCCGAATGTGAGGCCAGAGCTTTACCGCTTACCCATCATGCTCGTTTTTTCGGTTTTGTGAAGCAACAGATGAGAGATTAAAGCTATAAGACGATCGTAGAAATACAGAAAGCAGTGCGTCAGTGTCCTCGGGCACCTGGAATGCTGTACATTTTTCCAAACCTCATGAAAATACGATCAATAGTTTTTATGCGACCCGTGTTTAGTAAAAAACTAGTACCAATTTGTGGACAATTGAATCTCAAATTTCTAAGCTTTCTGGCTTCACTTCTGTATGAAATATTCCCTAATTCCGTAGCAAGAATTGTACAGTTATCAAAAATCGACCAGTAGTTTTTGAATGAATCCTGTTAGTCCAAACAGACAAACAGAAAAATTATATCTTAAACATACAAATTTTTCCCGGTTGTGTTATAACTATATTTACAGATTTCTCAGATTTTCGACGTAACATCAAAGTAAAATATTTTACCCGCAAGTCCACAGACTGTACATGAATCAAAATTCATATTAATATCCGACCAGTAATTTTGGCATTAATCGTCATCATCAAAATGTCAAATTTCTCAGATCTTCGACGTCAAAGCAGGATGAATCATAAACTACTTTATCCGGGATACCACGGGATTACATTAAGAAAAATTACATTAAAATCCAAGTAGTATTTTTTGCATGAGTTCCACTTCATCCCAACTTGCATACAGAAAGACATGAAGGTCTTCTGGTGTTGAATATGAATAAAACCCTCTCGTATAACTAGGCGAGTAAATCTATCTATCGAGTCACCTGAAATGGCGGCAGAATCTATGACCGTCGACACGACTTGTTTTATCGATGGACTTGCTCGGATAGTTACCCTAGAGGATTTGATTCAGAAAGACATAAGTTTTTTTTAATGTAAATCCTTCTCCGTAGCTTAATAATGGTGCTCCAGACGAATTGTTTTAAACATATCTTAAATATACAGACCGAGCGTGGTGGGTGAACGGTTAACGTCCTGGCTTCGCATTCAGGACGACGCCGGTTAGAATCCCCGTCCGGGCATCCAGATTTTGGTTTTCCACGGTTTCCCTAAATCACCCCAGGCGAATGCTAGGATGCTCCCTTCAAAAGGCCATGGCCGACTTCCCGTTCCTTGTCCCCAATCCCATTCATACGTGTCACCGATTTTTATAAATGATGAAATAATTAGTCCCAGATACACTTTCAGATATAACTTTGTTTATTTCCAGAAGACATCAGACCCCAAAGATATTGGTTGCACATGTAAACACAAGATCCAGTGATTATACTCAACACTGCTTTAAAATAATCCTTGCATACGTAAAAACTGTTCTTTACTGTTCAGGTAAAACTGTTGGAAACTCGTCTCTGACGATCGCTTATATAAGTTCCATAGAAAGTTCCAGAATATTACAAAGGCTTCCGTCAGATGTTTCTCGAACTTTAACAATACTTAAACAATTATAAACAATTAATATCAATACATAATTAGTTGCAATCATTACGAAATGCTCAGAAATGAAAATTAAAGATATTTAAAAACAAAAATAACCACATACATCAGTCTAAACTGTCGAAAATCGTAGCTCACCTTAACACTTCGAATACAAACATTTAATAATTTTTCTTGAATAGCTCTGTCCTGGAACACATTAAATAGTACAGTATTTACATAATTTCTTTTCATAAAACAAAGTTCACTTACCAATTCACAATAAATTGCGAGTAAAACATATAAAATCATGTAGTAGTAGGATTCCACGGCCATAGTCAGTTGATTCTTGGCCGTCCGGGTGGCGCCGCGTCAAATTTTTTGTAGTCGACGTTTCGACCCTCATTCTGTGGTCTTCTTCCAGGGCAGAACAGTTCTGGAAGAAGACCACAGAATGAGGGTCGAAACGTCGGCTACAAAAATATGTTGGGGCGCCATCTGAACAGCCAAGAATCAATATAAAATCATATCTACTCAACCCCTAGCTTGCTACAAATAATTCATAACATACAATTTCATTTCAATTCTGTCCTCTAATAACCTCGACGTCGACGAGGCGTAAAGTCATAAGTAAAAAAGTTAAAATAAATAATAAAATAATTAAATATACATACTTTTTACCGGCTTCATGTTTATTATGTACCTGTTAATATGTTCTTTGGCTTCTGGATAAGATAGACGCTTACTTTTTTAACAGAAGTATTCCATTACTTCAGCTATAAGGCTATAAACTATAAAGGCAGTAATGTACAAAAAAATTAACACGGTGGGAGGACCGAGAACGTTTGGAAAGCATTGGCCGCAACGGATCGTTCAGTGTTGTTCGGTTGTTTAAAGTAGATGAAATAAAGGATTTTTCACTTACCAATGATGAAAATTAATAACAACTGGCTGGTTCTATGGTTGACAGAAAAAGAAATACTGAACTAGGAATAAAATTTTGGTTTTGGTAATTTCTGTGATAATTTTCTTCTAGATTCCTGGTTCCCTGAAAAAATTGTTTTTCTTAGTAACTGAATGTAATTCCGTACCGAATGTGGCAACACATAAAATCTGACATTGCCTCTTATTATTCTTAGATATATGTTAATTTTTTTCCTTGTTTGTGAGGGAAACAGAAGATAATAACGACCGAACCAAAATTCATTCTGGATGTATAAGTTTTTCGTTCACTTTATATCTTCCAATTATAAACATAGACTTGCCAGAAATTATTTGCTTCAACGGAAAAAAAAATCTCTTTCCTTAGAACTCTAACAAACTAAATGAAAAGCTACGATCCGCTTTGGCTGCGGACGGACTTAATATCGTATTGATTAACATCCCCGAGCTAATCAGCAGAGTGCCCAAATGCGCTTAGGCATTAGCAAACTGATACCGGAGATGCGTAACCAGCGCTTCAGGCAGTGCAACATAATTCCTTCTCTCCGGTCTGGCACTACTAAGGCTCTTAAAGGTTTTTAGTTTTACACTCGGACACATAAAATTGATTCACCGCATAAATCCAGAACTGTAATTACAACATTCATAGATTTACGAACCAATATCCACCTCGTTTAAATTTCTTATTGGTATTAAGGCAACCATTACATAACATCCTTCGCATTACATTTTGTTTAATTCGTATAGATTTTGAAACGAGATGACAATCTTTTATTGAGTTCTTTTCTAGTTGTTTGCACCCGTAATTTTTTTTAAACATAATATTGCAGATAACCACGTCCGTTATAAATAAAATAACAATGATTAACATCCCCGAGCTAATCAGCAGAGTGCCCAAATGCGCTTAGGCATTAGCAAACTGATACCGGAGATGCGTAACCAGCGCTTCAGGCAGTGCAACATAATTCCTTCTCTCCGGTCTGGCACTACTAAGGCTCTTAAAGGTTTTTAGTTTTACACTCGGACACATAAAATTGATTCACCGCATAAATCCAGAACTGTAATTACAACATTCATAGATTTACGAACCAATATCCACCTTGTTTAAATTTCTTATTGGTATTAAGGCAACCATTACATAACATCCTTCGCATTACATTTTGTTTAATTCGTATAGATTTTGAAACGAGATGACAATCTTTTATTGAGTTCTTTTCTAGTTATTTGCACCCGTAATTTTTTTAAACATAATATTGCAGATAACCACGTCCGTTATAAATAAAATAACATTTCGTGTTGCTGGAACCCCGGATACGTGAATACAACATTCACTTCTCCGCGTTTGTAACCACACGGTAGTCTCACAGTTTGAGTACATGGCATACTTACTTGGTAGAATCTATTTCAAAAACATAGAGAATCATTCATGATACCTTCCGCAAAGGCAATAGCAAACCGATTTTTCAATAGCTAAAATTAATGTGAAAGGTAAAAACAGGACTGTATATTCAATTTAATTTTAAACTGAAGAGATTAAGTTATTCTTAACATTTTTTTTTTTCACAGTAATAAATGACCGTGCCGGCTAACTAGTATGAGCGTTAGGGAGTAACTGGACATTTCCAGGCGTGTTAGAAAAATATAAAATGTCATCTCAGGCGGCAATTATTATTATTGGATATTGCGGCAATGAAGTCGGTCTCGACGAAGTCGTCCGGTGAAGGACAGATTGTGTGATGTTGCTGATCTTCATCTTTCGGCTTGCGGTTTCGGTCCCGCTGTAAAACAAGTTCTCCCAAAGAGACTGCTCTTTATTCGTGGTTTTCACGATCCACGATAAACATCGCTTCTCACTAAAATGTAACAACAGCTGTTATAATCCACTGTCCTGTCGTAAGGTCATTAGTAACAGTTAAATGTGTAGTATTAGTAAATTAAGTTCTCGCCAGCGTTTTGACAATAATAAAACTAACGATAGAGAATTATGCAATTTATATTAGTCATAACAATGATAATCATAAGGATAATAAAGATAAAAAAAGCTCGTGGTTCCTTCTTCACTGGCTCATACATCTCCCTCGATCCCACGTTGTAACGGTGTGTCACGTCAGTGCCCATACCCTCGACGTGAAGACCATTTGCCTCCTCCGCGTTCAGCCTGTTGTTTCAACCACGCAGAACCTCCCAGAATCCCGATATAAATTACTAAGTAGACAGAGGGACATACGTGTCACCAGCGCCACACCGAGGGAATACAAGTCGTCAGAGAAAACCGTTGGTAATCACAACCCGGAGACACAGTGGAAGACACACGTGTACAATGCTTTATCAGAAAACTACTTGTCACACTTACAACAGTTAAAATATAATCACTGAATCATTAATCGGCTTTCTGATTGTTGAAAACATTTAAAAATATTTTTAGGCAATATTTATGATATCCGACTGGAATTGACAGTGGTCCCCCATCAGAGTCATTTAATACCCAGGAAACAGAAAAATCTAAAAGGGATTTAGATTAAGCAGGAATAATTCAATTTTGTGTGAATGAAGTCTGAATTAGGTTTGAAGACGGGTTGAAATCCTTTAGTTTGCTAAAAATTTAACGCATGACTTGCGTTCGCTATACTCATTCACTTTGACGATCACCTTCGTCATTGTTAATGCGCGCAGAAAATAAATATGTTAACACGGCCAGTAAATTCACAAACTTTGGCGGTTATTAGTAGCATGACGTTACATAAGAATTTAAAAATTTCATAACTCCTCTGTAATAAAATATACGCCCAGAAGATACGTTAAGTTATAAATCCTAGTATTAGCCGAAAAAGCAAACGAGGCATGGAAAATAATATTTTCTAGTTATTGTGATATTGTAATCATTTGATTTTAATAGTGAAATGATTTATGTACAGTAAATACAGTTGATTCTATTTAGTTGGATGATTAATTTTTTTCCACAGTCGAAAGAACCTTCAGCGTTTAATGATAATTCATGTAATCGATTAATGGTATCCAGATTATTTTCCAGCTCTGCAACACGCATTGAGTAGCATTTTACACTGCAAGAAATTATTTCCCGCTCATTTACTATTCTGCGCACTCCAAGAGGTTTTACCATCTGTTTTTGCCTTTCCCGTTGATAATTCTGAGTAGAAAATTGCCCAGCGCCTGTACATAGGCAGACATGTGAACACAACAGCAAACACTGCCATCGAAGGAGAGGTGTGTGTCACTCGGCTAATCGATTTCACTATACCACATGCAGTCATCTTGGAATCTTCATGGACCACTGAACCTGAGTTTGTGAAATACAGTATTATATCCCGGACTGTAAGCATAAAATTTTCTTCCTAATCTCATTGTGGCCATTTGATAATTAGCCCATTTGCACAACGTTCAGAAAAAAGTTAAAATTACCTATGATCTAAGAATTAGTTTGCGTTTTGTTGACATCTTTCCGAGTTAAACCTACGTTGTTGCCATATCGAAAATGTTGTTATGTATTTAGTAATATATGTTGTTCTATTTCACAGGCGAAACCTTATGCTGGAAGATTAAACTGTGGAAAATGAGGTGGTTAAAAAAAAAATCTGTCCTTGTGTCTGATTTTCTCCCAAAAAGTCCATCTCTCGAAATTAATTCTCACTATCTATGCTTTCTATTTGATTTACGGCACATGGTGGATTGGTGAATTGTCTGGCGATGGACTTGGCGGCTGTTCTGTGGACCACGGTTCAACAAAGTTCCACTGGGCAGCTATATCTCTGGCGTCAGCTGCCGCAGCATCTGCCGCTCCCTCTGCAATACGCAGCATCGCAGCGATATTAGCCATAAATCTGAAGAAAAATGAGCTTTGCCGATATAACACTTCTGTTGTCTCTTTTTCGCTCTGTATGAACCCCTTGCTGGCAGTTCTGTGTTCATAAAGAACAAACGAACCTGACTTGTATCTGTGTTACAATTTATTTGGGAGCCGTGTAATGTCTGCTGTGTGATATGTTACTTTATTTCTAAAATAAATATTTTTGAGGCAATAGTAAAGAACGTCGCTCCATACGCCTAGGGAATTTATGAAAATTGTCTGAAACTTTAATTCCTGATAGAGGATTTTAAGTCGAATTGGACGTGCATTTGAAATCTCACCTGATGAATGTTACAGAATGCAGTATTTCCAAGTGCGTATCCAGGATCTGAACTAGAGAGGAGCAAGATTTGAGCTGGGGAGGGGGCAACTCATATTGGTTTCGAGGAAGTGGGGTGGGGGAATTGATAGATGACGTTTTGTTACAAAATGAAACTCAAACATATTGAGAAAACTATTTTTGTTATTGATTAATATAGTAATCCAACAACTAAATCTAAAGACCTGCTATGTAGTAAATTAATTTCGTAACTTAGTTATAGTTTATGTAAACATTAATTGTCTCGGATTCTTAGAAAATTTTTCAATAACTTTGTTTCTCAATTTCTCACGGTGGTAGTTCATGAAATTTCGATGCACAGTCATCAGGCTTAATCCAGTCAATCCTTCTTCTCACAAAATGATCCTGAGCCAGTTCTTCACTCTTCGAAGTGTACTGAAGGCAACTTAATTTTCCTTCTAGGGGGAGGCAGCAGCCACCCTCCCCCCCTGTCCCTCGCTTGATACGGCCATGAGTATTTCGCTTTGGATATATATCGTATTTGCGTGATTTATGACAGTGTAGAGTGTATGATAAAACACCTATAAATGAATGAAGTTTTTCTCAGTTTTGTAATTTGATATACTCTTTACGGAAAACAAACCTAATTAGATTGTTGTTAAAACGAAATATTTCGACCACTGTGGTATCTGTCGTCATCTTCACGTGAAGAGTGAACAATCCGTAAAACTTGAAATTTAAAGATTGTTAAGATCACGTTGTTGATTGAAATAGCAACGGCTATCAACAAAGAGCTCTTGGTAAGCTTCAAATTTCAAGTTTTACCGCTTTTTCACTCTTCACACAAGGCGATGGGGTATACAATCGTCGAAATATTGTGTTTAAAGAACAATAATTGAACTCGGTTGGTTTCTCATGAAGAATATATGTCCTTTTCAAAGAATCATTCTGGCATTCATCTGGAGTGGTTACGGGAAATCATGAGAGAACTTTCCACAATGGAACAAGAATCTAATTCTATCTCTCTGTCTGTTTGTTACGTTTTCAGAGCTCAACGGCTAATCCGATCTTGATGAAATTTTGCAAGGAAATAGTATTTGCAATTAAGAAGGACATAGAATACTTTTTTCTGTTCAGATAGTATTTTCTATCACAGAAATTTGACAACTAACTGAACGCTGATAGACAGACGCATAACATATGTAAGACTCCTCCGGAGAGCGGGCTGGTGGATCAGTAGTTGGGGCGCTTGGTTTTAAAACACCTGACTCCGGTCCTGGGTTGAAATCCCGGTGGCAGCAGTAATTTTTAAGAGTTGGTTTTGATCATATGGGCTACGCATGGATGTTACGCTCTTCGGATTGTACGTTAAACTGTAGGTCCATCCAGCCACAACAGATGAGAAATCTGTGGCAAATCAAAGCTCTGTCACCGAGGCGCCCGAGCTATCCTTCGGGACACAACAGTGCAATGCGCTTTTAATTTTTTATGCTATATCGGTCGCTCAGGCTTGTTTCTCCCGCAGTCAGTCTGTCTATGATCTACACTAATAATATTATAAATGGGAAAGTAACTCTGTCTCTCTGTCTGCTTGTTAGATCTTAATGACTAAACGACTATACCGATATTGATGAAATTTGAAAACATTAACAAGAACATAGAATACCATTTTTCGAGATAAATTACATTATTTTGTCATTTCATTTTTGAAAACTAACTGAATGGTGCCAAACAGACGGATAGCGTGTGTAAGTCTGTAATGTTATATCGGTCACTCAGTCTGTTAATGTAAGATCTGTTCATAAATTTCATTTACAGACAAAACATGTCGCAAATTGATTGAAAATAAGACATGTTTGATGGTAGAATCGTAAGGTGGTGGCTTACGTAACTTACCGTTTTATATCTAAGTCTAGCAATATAATTCTAAGTCCACGCTAGTGTAACAGCTAGTAATAAATAAAAAGGTTGAGAAAACAAGATGGCCGTACCGGGAACAGTACATATCTGCATTCTCTCGATTACGTAACAACTTAAATCAGCTGAATCGCTTGTTAATTTTCTGTCAACTCATTCATGTAAACACAATGCCACTTGTTTTATTAATCTGCTAAATCTACCACGATTGTAGTCAATGCGTATTTGATAAGCATGGTTAGTAAGCTATATTCCTAGGGTAAAGGATAAAAAAATAAATAATTTTTACCAAACTGCCCAGGAAACTTAAGAAGTCAGAATCAGTATTATCTGGATAGACTATAACGTTATAGAACCATCTTAGTTAACCACTGATATTACTCTATGCTACAAACCATTTTTTCAAATTCGCTGCATTATTTACTCCACATTTCAAAATGTTTCCCAGTCGCTACTAAATGATGTTTTATTAATTTAGACGTATTATTACATTATAATTTTTAAGATACTGAGACAGTTGCAGACGATAACTATCATATTCTCCTTATAAAATAACATTATCTGTATTGATTTTAATTTTATTTAGTAAACACCGTATGTTCAGAACATTTCCATGTAAATAAACAACCGTATCAGCTAAGCTTGATAATAATGCAAGCAATCATCGCAGAGCAAACATTATAGTTTACATCGAATTAATAAGGGTACACATTAACAACCAACAATCGATTGATCAGTTTCATGATTACTTGATCGATGGTACTAATGTATTTTTGCTCAACACGCCGTGTGTTACAATGTTTATCATGGTCATGGTCTATGTTCTGCACACTTAACTATTAATAAATAATCAATAACAAGAAGATTTACATTTTTAACTATTTTTAAAAGTAACAAAACTCCCCTCGCTAGCTGGGCATTGTTCCCCATCAGAAAATGGAAGAAGAATGATGGAACAATCCACTAGCCGTAACACCATTAATAGTTTCGGTGCTCAATGAAACGTTACTAAGGAGGATTTCTGTGATGACGACCGCAGCGGCAAATGGAATAACCGTGAATTGATGAAATAGAGCGACATAGTGTATCGTATCCATTAGGTAAGGTGAGGTAAATATGGAATAGCAGTAAACTTTTCGGTGTATGAGCATTCTAGCAATTTCTACGACACGTATAAATTGCTTAAAGTTGATACATTACTTTACAGTGACGGCACAGGCTAGGAATCAGTAAGATGTAAATTACTGGTTTATAAATAAACATAAAGTCTTGTGTGGTCATAATGACCTTGTGACATGGGTTCTACTTGCTGCTCAATCCGCCCACATCGTAGCAGCCTTAAACTAACTGGGTGATCCTACCGGATACAGGATACCCATATTTTAACGTGGAATCCGAACCACGGAAGCGTTCTGGCATATTTCAAATCACACACAAGATGTGCCATTGGTGAAGGTCCGGTTAAGGGTCTATGAAAATATCCTCCGAGAAAGGCATACGATCTTTAAACATTTCTATCTTAAGTCAGACGAATGTAAATACTGAGCCACCATACCGCTCTAATACACCGCTCTACGATAATAATACACTTTAACAGTTCAAGGGCACGAATTTATAAAACCTACATAGTCGCACCAGTGTTTGGTGGATAGTGATGGACCTAATATGGACGATCAAGTGCATCTAGCAGTTAGATAGGAATATAACCTGAATCCGGTTGAATCACCACTTTAACAAAGCGGAGGTGGCAGCCTCTGTTGCTGGCATTCCAGTGCTGATGGATAGAGGGACCTTTTCCTCTTCGAAAAGATCTTAAGGGAACGGTAGAGCACTTAGTTTAGCACGGAAAAATACTTCAGAAATTGTGGGAAACTAAGAAAAAATCGAAATAAATAAATACAAGTCGGATAACCAGGAGGGATCTAATTGTTTTCTTTTACCGGAAATACGAACAAGAAGGTGCGCAAGCCGCGGAGGCAATAAAAGTTTACCTGACGGATGCTTGTGAAAGCGAATTTGAATACAACCTACATAGGAGTTATCTGCAAACCCATCTTCTAATGCGGCGTTCCTGATTATTCCGCATGTCCAGTCCTGGCATTGCAGTATGGCGATTAGGTGTGACTGGCTTGTCTTTTGTCTCTTCTGTGTCTTTCTACAGGCCACACGACGAATAATTCATTTTCATCGTTCACTTTAGTCCCGACATCATCCCGTCATCTACTCTGGACTCGATACAGGGTCATTCAGCTCTGATTAATAATGGACACCTAGCCGCAATTACAGCCACCATCCACATGTGTCAGATCAGTTCAATGTTTAGTTAGCAAGTCTTGCCATCGTTCGGCTGCAATTCACGACGGAGAAGGTAACTTAACGTGTTATCGACTTTACCAACATAACTTCTGCAACACGCTATGGACTGGTAATATAATTTTCATACAATACTCATCCATTGCAGTTACGTTTATCCACCCACTAACGTCCCTGGCATACTCACCCTGGCAAATTATGTGTTTAAGTGGTTTCAAAACAGAGTGACTTAAGTGTTGAGCTGTGAGAGTTACTCATGCCTGCCGATAGTAAAATATTCCTTAATTTATGTAAGAACAGAGATTTTACGATTGCAATGAAGCCTTCATGGGTGTACCAGCGGATTGTGTTGTGAAAACACGATATTTCGACTACTAGCTCAGCTGTTTTCCTCAGGTGCGAAAATATCAGTTGTGGTCTGCTGACTGGCAGTAATGAGACCTGTTAGTTAGTAGACCAGTACGGATGTTTTCACACCTAAGGAAGACGGTGGAGCTAGACGTCGAAATATCGTGTTCTCACAACACAATCCGCATTTACTCCCGCGAAGACTTCATTGTGTTCTTTAATTTGGTCGTGTTCAGTAACTTCTTGGCAAGAAGCTCGTGGTATTAGCCCTTGTATGGTAAATGTGATTCCTTCAGTGATTTTTAACAGCCATGATATTTTACTAGATTTTTTTTTAAATTCGGACATTACGCCTCGTTGATGTCGCTATAATTAGAGGCGTGGAAAGAGTGGGGATCATGAATGAGAAGGATTTTGGCCATGGCATTTTGAAGGAACCATTCAGGAACAATATTTTCATTTTATACTGAAGTCTTATCGATTATGGCAAAAATATAGATGCATTTCTTATGGCACCCAATTAAATTTCATATCGATTGTTTTGCAATTAGTAGGCTCATTAAATTAATTGAATATTTATGCATTTTGCATAATACGTCAATTTTGTTGGATAAGTAGATCCTCAACACAATCCAAAATCAAAGTTTGACAACCACAAATGCTGATATTAACTATAAATATCTGGATATTGTGTGCCATTTCCTGAATTGCGATAGAATCAATTTGTATGAATAATTAATTTTCGCGCCAATACAATTAAATTTGTTTATCCCTAATTCATTTTCCGAACGCGTTTCACTTCATTCTATGAAGCATATGATTTAATATTTGAATTAAATTTTATGTTTTATTTCTTCTACATAAATATAAAATATTCAATTATTTTAAATATATATATAATTAATTACAAAAAAATGATACATTTGAAAAGCATGCGCCCCCGAAGCGTATGGTTGCCAAACGATATGCTATGATATAGTTATCGTATTAGGGTTAGTAATGTTTTGTAATAGATATGGTTAACCATCAAATAGACACTTTGAAGAATATATCAGAAGATTTGTTGCTTGGTAAAGAATTATTTTCACAATAAAAGAGTATTAGTTTTGAACAGTTACTTGGAAAACGCTTCATTGTCACCCACTTTTCCACATTAAAATTCCAAACAGCTGAGTTTCCTCTTTGTTAGTGATAAAAACTTAGAATTATTTTTCACTTCTTCTTACATCAGTTTAGTTTCAACTGTAACTTGTGACTTCTGCAGTTGTGATTACTCCAATGATTCCGTAGTATCTATTTACTTTTCCCTGTCGACATTGTCCGAACGATTTGTCTGTCACATACGGGACACAACGTCTACTCAATACTTCTCATTAGCTGTTTGTTCTCTTTGTAACTTTTGTTCATGAGGTAGCAAACGCAAATAAATTGTTCTTCAGTCAACGAAGTTATGATTTTATATAGACTTCTTGTGGGATATTGAGGCATACTTTGTTTGCATTTAACTAATATTCGCTTGTCGTCAGATGGTGTCTATGGAAATGTGGAACTCGCATCCCGAAATACTCATTAAATTTTGAAGTAATATCGCTCCATAAATGTGCTCATAACCATTCCATCATGTTATAACCTGGCCAAGTTACTATTTAACGAAAATAAATGTTTTGTCATAACTACAACAAAAAATTAAAATATTCATGATTCGTAATACAACAAAAATTAAGCTCGGCTATGTGACTTTTGTTACGTTGACTTAGATTGTACAATTAGAATAGAAATAGAGAACAGAAACGCGCCGTTATTGCAACAGAAATTATCAAGCTTTAAGAATCGAACTGAATAAACATCAGCCTTCGTATGAAAGTAATAACAATAGACAATTGTTTTTATTATGTGTATGATAGTTAATCAAGGTAAGGTTCGATTAACAGATAATAATTACAAAAATTTAATACAGAGCATGTTTCACAAGGTCACTAAAATATTAAAGCATTAACAGTAGTCTGAACTGTATTTGCGCGAGGGCAGCTAATGAAAATAATATAAATTTCTACTTTTTACACTTTTTTGTGGTATTTAAAATACTGTGAACACTTCTTAACACTAAGAAATGAAATTTATCCTTTGATGTTACAGATATGGATTCAATTAAAAATGAAAAGACTACCACTATCGGCGTTTTTCGGACAATAATACTGACAGAGTTTTCTGTAATAACATTTAGCATTATAGCGAAAACAGAAAGTGAAAGATATTATGATCAGAAATGTGCTCCCAAGCAAACAACGAGATGTAAGAAATTTTCACGGACCTGTTCTGCAAATGTGTAGAAAGAAAAACTAAAAGCTGAAAAAATATCCAAACTGTGAAACAAACTTATAACTATATTGTAATCAACATGCTCAGTACTTTATTGAAGCTTGCAACCTAAATAATGAGACACATAACTAAAGATATATTGAAACTGCGGAACCTTCTTCAATAAATGCTTCAGTAGTGACGAAAACTTTGCAAGACTAGTAGTTTGATAGTTGAATGTCGTGTTTCAATACAATACTTATAATTGAACAGATCATAATGCTATATAAGAGGATCAAAGCTGTAGACGACTGTGAACAGCTGCGTCGTGATCTAGCTGGGTGGGTCAACTTGGGATGAGGATAAATGCAAAGAGGAGTCAGCTTATTAGGTACACAGATGAAAAAAAAAACTAGATATTGATTATGGTTATAAGGTGGGGAAAAAATTGCTTGTTGAAGGCTTGAAATGTAAAAAAAAAAAAATCCATTGGAATAACTATAGATCACAACCTTAACTGGGTAGGACACACTGGACAGGTAGAAGGAAAAGGGTTCAAAATCCTTCACTTGTTGGAGAATGAGTGGATGTACTAGAAAAGTAAAAGAATTGGGTTACAATATTGTAAGTCAGACCACTGCTTGAGTAAATTAATGTAGTATGGGATCAATATTTTGGGTGTCAAATACAGGAGTAGGAGGGTGTCCAAAGAAAGGTTGCTAGACTTTTTCCTGGAAATTACCGTAGAACATGATCAGTAACTGATATAATACAGGAACTGGAATGGGACTTAATGGAAGACAGGAGAAAGGAGAAGAGAATCGTGGGACTGTACAACGCGTGTGTTGGTGAGGAAACCTGGAAAGATATTGATGGAAGAATTAGGAGAGGTTAATTGAGGGGAAAAGTTGACGATGTCTACAAATTGGGACACGATTTTCACCATAAGGGTGTGGGAAGATTTTCTGTCCTAGGAAGGGGATTAGGGATTGGAATAAATTACCAAGAGAAATAATGAATAATTTACAAAAAAACGCTTAAAGAATTTCAAGTTGAAATTAGTAAAGGGAAAAAGTAAATGGGAAAAGGAAAGGGCAACAATGGGTGTGTAGGGAAATTGCCACCGGAGCAAGCGCTCAATCACAATTAAATTAAATCAGTAAAAATTACTGGAATGTTACGAATCTGTTTACATATGCTTCGTTGATATGAGCTGAGCATTTATTCGAAATGGCTGGACAATAGAGTGATTCACATACATTAATTATTAACTGTATGTTTACAAGGAGCACATAGACAATAATTAAACACTGGAAAAACTCTGAAAAAAATGGAGCCATGAAAATATACCGTCACACACGGAATAATTAAAAACGTTAAAAACATGAATTTGCAAATGTTTGATAGAAATAACATTAGTACTGAACTATCCAACGACGTTGAAATGCAGCTAAGAAAGTTTTCGTAAAGACTAGTAGTTGGTGCATGTAAAATTTGGGACGTAAGAATTTCAATAAAAATAGTCAAAACAATGAATATTGCTTTGAAGTCAATGTGGAACAAAATGGTGATAAATAACTGAATAATTAAAGACGATATGGAATTTAACTTCGGTAACGAGAAAAGACAATTACAAAAATAAGTTATTGAAAATAATCATGAAAAACCGAAAGAATATCTCGTGCTATAACGATTTTTGTCTACTAATTAATCCTTTAGGTAAAATATCTTTACTGTATCACGTGTGATGGCATAAGGGACAGACACATGATCAAAGACAATAAAAAAAAAAAACACACTCTTAATTACCTGAAGCAAACAATCTTGACAACAATAAAGTGATATAATAAAATATGTGAACTTAAGGTACACAAAATCCGTAAATGAGTGATTTATAAATCACTTGTTAGGGTCACCAGTTTTTAATGCAAACGGAACATCCACGTTGTCGATCATGCATTCATTATGACTCCGTAATGTATGAAATAATTCAAATATTCTAAGTCGATTTATAGGTTATTTTAAGCAATATATACGTTTTTTTTTAAGTATTAGACTGCAATAACATTTTTCCTGTACTTAGAGAGACATGTATTTAGTGACATTAGAATGACAAGATGGACATTAGAATGACAAGATGGACATTATATTGTTTTATGTATTTAAAAAGATCCTCCTTTGAAGTGCAAGAGCAATTTTCAGATTACAAGAATCTGTACAGCGGTTGCATACAGTTACGTTCCACAAACGATAAAAAGTAATTAGTTCTGAAAATTAAATATTGTAATGTAGCATCAAGGCTCATAATTTTTTTTAACGAGAATACCGTGATTGGGAAACGTGTCAGTCAATTGGTTAACAATGTGGTGAATCGTTGAAAGATCCTTTCAAAGAGTAAGGAACAAAATATTTTTACACTGCTGTGTATTTTTTATCAGTAGTACAAAAATGGCTCTTAACACACGTGAGCGTATTCGTAAGTGGTCAGAAAAATGTTTTAGATCCACATATTAATAAAAAGTAACTATTACTGTCAGAAGAGCCCACATTTCTCCTCACAATTGAAATCGTTGCTCAACCTATACTTTGTCTACCAGTCAGTAAATCCTAATTTTTATTATTATAGCAGCGACACAAGTATTGGCAGGACATAAAAAAAATCATTTTCACTGCTTTGTTTTTATAGTAGCAGCGATTCAATAATTTAAAGACAAGCTATTGTTCTATTCCAGCAATTGTTGTCATTGAAAGGCTAGAAGCAGCAGTTGTCAATACAAATCTGCTTTAACTTCCAGAGGAACTGTTAAGACAAAGCCAAATTCCGAATCTGGAAAGGGAATCAAATGTTGCCTTAACGGCAATAAAAGAGTCAGAAGGTTTCGGATATAATACAGTAACAAACGTGTAACAAGGAAAAATCCGTATTGTAATATAAAAAGAAAATAATTACAGTATTAAGTAACGCTCTACTTTCATAACACTACAGAATTATGTAGAACACTTTGTAAGTAATCGATACAAAAAAGTTACTCTTGTTAAAATTATTCATCGGACCGCAAGATTTCGTAACACCTCGTTCATCTCCATACCTTTTATTCAACAAGAACTTCAAATAATAACGTAACATTTACTTATCCGATAAGATGTATGACCTTTTATTTAGTCCTTTCACAAATAGTCGTTAAGAAAACAAACGTATATCGAAAGATATTAATCGCAATTTGTGTTGGTGCACCAACTTCCACAAGGAGGACTGTTTCTGGAAACTCCGACATTTTTTTTATTTTTTTTTTAAGCGGTGTAAAACGTACGTTGTTTATAAATGGACAAATACGTCTGCATGATCCAACTGTAGTTTTCTAGCTCTTCGTGATCTGAAAAAAAACTTATTTACCTTTACGTTTCGTGTTATCTAGTATTTAAAAAACATTTCGTTCCTATTAAAAGTTTAAAGAATTACTGATCAGGAAACTACGTCTTAGACACGAGTCCTTTGTTAATACGTGGGTTTTGCGACCAACAATGTGTATTTTAGGTTGGTAGTTTCATACGATAACGAAACTATCTTTATGTTGGGGTAGAAGCAATACTTTAGCATCAACAACTGCCGAAATTACATCATTAATTATTTTTATAGCATTGAACATTGGAGAGTTATTCATAAAGTACTAATCATCGCCAATACGCGCCGAAATAGGCAAATCTCACTACTCTAGCGACTGATGCTGTTGATTATATAATCACTTCACAATAGACACATAAACCGGTAAGTTAATCAGAAAACTGCTTGGAAACACCTCACATAGCAAATTAGTTTTCTGCTGCATGCGCTACACAGGAAGATAGTTTGTTTAACGTGTAACGATTTGCCTTCAACATCCGTGCAGGCACTCGCGGAATTCGCCACAAACCTGGAACGGCAATGCATCTCTAATGCCTGCTTCAATTACAGTTCTCAGGCGCGAGCCTCGGCAATTAACATACAGTAGTTAGTGAATTACGAGAATTAGTCCCCTACCGAGGTTGTAATAGATGTAGCGTTACGATACGCCTAATTGATTCGCTCTTTAATTGGGACGTCGGCGCTTCCCCCCACGTCGATTATCGATAACCAGAGGCAATAATAATGAACGTCGCTCGTGGACAGATGGAACGAACAGGTAGCTGGTGTTTAACAGCTGCGTCGCACCGTAATGTTAGGTCCACATGACCAAATACACCGCGCTTCTTAAACGATCACAGATATTACTGTTCGGCCGTAAAGCTATTATGCGACTTTCCAATGTTTCAAAGAATAATTTGGGTGTGGAACGATTAAAAATGATACAACGATTTTCTTTTCCATTTTTTACAAAATTTCTATTATTACGATCTCCCTGCTGAAAACCGTGCTCCCGATAATATTTATACCAATTTGTAATAATCATCGTATGTGTCAGAAAGTGTAGAACGTTTTCGCTTCAATTTAAACTGTATGGAGATATACAATTTTAACAACAAAGTTCCTAGCGTAATACAGATAGGAATTGCGAATAGTAATAAGTGAAAACTAGTTCGTCCATACGAAAATTTTGAAGCGAGGTTGGTGGTTTGTCATTGGATGAAAGGAGATATTAGATTGTTCGTGGTTTAATTAATATGATAAATAACCAGTCCACCATACAGTTCATTTTAAACTTGCTTTTATGTTCATAAAAACGACGTCAAAGATACTGTTTAAATTCAAACATACAATCTAGCGGTTGTATACAACACTCCTTCCTCAGTACAGTCCTTCGCCGTCGTATGTTGAGTCTGTATAAACTGTTTCTCTGTCTCGGATTTTTGCTTTATATAAGCTCCACTAAAATTTCTAAAACACTTCAAAGGATTCCGACAGATATTTCTTAAAAATTAACAATACTTAAAAAATTGAAACATATTAAAAACAATCAGAAATAATACATAATCATTTGCAATCATCACAAAATGGTCAGAAATGAAAAATAAAAAAACTTAAATACAAAAATATCCACAGAAATCATTTTAAACTGTAGAAAGTTGTCCTCTAGACATCGTAACTTGCTTTAATACCTACAATTACAAACATTTAAGTAATTCTCTTGCACAATTCTGTTCTTAAACGTATTAAATGGCCTCTAAATAATTTCTTTTCATAAAACAAAGTCTGTATACATTGATTTATGGTAAATTACAAAACAAACATACAAGATCATATTCAACCAAACCCTAGCTTACTATAAATGCTTCACAAAATACCATTCCATTTAATGTTAGGTTTGAGGGCTGTTACAGAGAGTCGGCTCATTTGTAGAAATTGTTTAAATAGGTTCGTAGCAAAACATTTAGAACGTCGTACAAAACAATTAGATATGATGAAATGTTTCCCTAACAGAAACAAACAATCAGAAACGCTCCTCACTGTAGAAAAACACTCACAGATTTTCAATATCTCTGTGATATGTGGTGCTGCTATCTAGTGGTAATGCGATCACTCTTTATCGACGCCAGCGAAGCCTAGCAGCTTGACTCTGAACTATCACATACCCATGACCTTGATTGTTCACAATTATGCTTCTTACGGGTTAAATTTCGAAACATTTCTTTATTAATTAATAATGTTACCATAGCGGAGAACTTAATCTTTGAGATGATACTTCATTTATCGATTTTGGTTAAGTCTAAAGGAAGAAAGATAGCTCGTCACAAGAAACACCTTTTAGAAGTAGTGTATATGATAACTAACTAAAATGAACACATGAACCAACCTGTAGCATAAAAACAACACGGCAAAACCAAATTACGTCGAAATTATGTAACTGAGTTACCGATTACGCGGATGCCGAGATGTTCCCTTCAAAAGGCCATGGCCGAATTCCTCCCCATTCCTTCTACATCTACATCTACATCCATACTCTGCAAATCACAAACATTGTGGGTGGCAGAGGGTGCTAAGCACCAATCCTAAACCCGCCCATTCCAATCCCGAATAGTGCGAGGAAAGAAGGAATACATATAAGTATCAGTACGGCATCTTATTTCTCTAATCTTATCCCTCCGGTCATTACGACCTAAATAGGTTGGCGGAAGAAGTATTTCATTGCACTCGAAATTTAAATTTTTTCGCATATTCTCCAATAAATTCGAACGCAAGCTACGTCGTCTGTCTTCCAAACTATCCCAGCCCAATCTATGTATCAATTCTGTGACGCTTTCATAAGGGCTGTAACAACAAGTCACGAATCTAGCGGCTCTCCTCTGCACCCTCTCAACAGAGTCAATCAGAACCTTGCGATACGGATCCCAAACCCCACAACAGTAATCCAGATGTGGACGCACTAATGTTTTATACGCTATCTCCTTTGTCTGAGCATTACAATTCCTCAAAATACGACCTATGAATCGTAATTTAGAATTTGCCTTGCCTACGACGGAAGTTATGTGCATGTCCTATTTCAAGTTGCTTTGTACTATCACCCCCAGATACTTCACGGAATCAACCGTGTCAACAGGTGAATTGTTTATTTTGTACTCGTGAACAACCTGATTCTTCTTGTTATTTATCCGCATTGCCTTGCACTTTTTGCAATAAGTGTAAGCTGCCATTTACGGCACCAATCGAAAATAGCATCCAATTCACGCTGAATTTCTAAGCAATCGTCGGAGCACCTTATTTCCCAATAGATAACCGCATCGTCGGCAAACAATCGCAACCAGCATTTGACGTTGTCGCCTAGATCGTTTATAAATATTAAGAAAAGAAGTGGACCTATTACACTTCCTTGAGGAACGCCCGAAGTAACATTTATCTTAGAAGAGGCTTCCCCGTCAACAACGACATATTGTGATCGACCAGTTACAAAATCACGTATCCACTCGCAAATCTGAGCCGAAATACCGTAAGCTCGAATCTTCGCTAAAAGTCGGTTGTGTGGCACAGAATCAAAAGCTTTATGAAAATCCAAAAAAAACGCATCAACTTGCGAACCTGCATCGATAACTTTCATTATGTCGTGGGAAAATAGGGCCAATTATGTTTCACATGATCTCTTCTTCCGAAATCCGTGTTGACATGGTGTAAGTAACTCGTTCTCATCTAGAAACTTCATTATGTTCGAGCATATGACATGTTCCAGAATTCTGCTGCAGACCGATGTTAGAGATATGGGTCGATAATTCCTAGGATCACACCGATCTCCTTTCTTAAAAACGGGAATTACCTGGGCTATTTTCCAGCTAGAAGGTACTTTTCTCTCTTCTAGTGATTTACGGAATATATCTGACAGAAATGGTTCAATATCCTCCGCGTATTCAGAAAATACTCTTACCGGTATACCATCGGGACCCGGCGCTTTACACCACTTCAGGAGTTTTAATTGCTTTACAATTCCTACGCTATCAATTTCTGTCAGATGCATCTCCAATTCCACACGATGTGGTAAAGTGGGGATGTTCTCCATGTTTTCTTGCGTGAATGAATTTTTGAATTCGGTGTTAAATAAGGTAGCCTTGCCGCGGTTGTCTTCAACCTCCCGTCCGTCTTTTATTAGAACTGGCTTATTGTTCCCACTACAACTAACTTTTTTTACATACGACCAAAATTTCTTAGGGTTTTCAGTGAGGCTCTTAGAGAGAGAATTTTCACGAAAGTTATTAAATGCCTCACGCATCGCATTCTTAACACGTCCCCTTATCTCCTCTAACTTATCTAAATCAGTCCGATGCATCTTCCTTTTTGATCGTGCATGTATCTTCCTTTGCTTCTTGAGTAACCTTTTAACCTCCCGTGTGTACCATGGGGGATCGTTCTCTTCCCTGATTGTCCGTTTCGGTATATGCAAGTTCATACCTTCCCCGAGTATATGTAGGAATCGATGCCACCTCTCTTCAACGGTGCCTCCTGCTACTGAGAAGGTGTAGTAATTATGCCTCAAATACGCTCTAAAACACTCTTTTGAAGCCTTTTCGAATCTGTAAACGATCCTCTCTTTTCTCTTTCTGCGCGTGGTTGTTAGTTTTACTGTAGCAATTACAGCTTTGTGATCACTTATTCCTGCGGTGGTAGAAATATCCGTGAATAGTTCGGGCCTATTTGTAACAACTATATCTAAAATATTTTCGTTACCGTTGAGGCATCGCGTTGGTTCAGTTACGAGCTGTTCAAGATTGTGATCTGAGAATAGGTCTACAATGATTTCGCAAGCTACTTTATCCCTGCCCCCAGTAACGTGAACGTAATTAGTCCAGTCGATATCGGGCAAGTTAAAGTCACCTTCTAGCATTATTGTATAGTCCGGAAATTGCCGTGCTATATTATTTACATTATTTCTCAAGGCCTCGGCAATATTTACGCTTGCATCGGGTGGACGATAGAACGAGCCTATCACAAGTTTTGTCCTAGCTACGTTGAGCTTGATCCAAATGATTTCGCAGACAGTATGGACATCTATTTTGCTACATGGGAGGTACTTACTAACAGCTATAAATACACCACCTCCTTGGGAATGCAACCTATCCTTACGGAAAATGTTCATGTTACTACTAAAAATTTCGCCGAAACTTATATCCGGTTTTAACCAACTTTCTGTGCCTATTACGATATCAGCATCTGTACTACGATTAACGTTTTCGAGTTCAGGCTGTTTATTACAAACACTTCTGCAGTTAACTACTAGAACTTTTAATGTTCTGGATTCTTTTAAACTAACCCTAACACGCGGTGCTGAATTTATCTTGGCTGTTCGCAACTGAATTTCCTCCTCAGGGTCATCCTCCCTCAGCCTAAAAAAAACCCCAATGCACTCCACACGGCCCCTGCCACCCGTGTAGCCAATTCCCGTGTATAGTGCACCCCTGATCTATCCAAGGGATTCCTACAAGACTCAACCCCAGGACGAAGATCAAGGAATCTGCAGCCATGACTATCACAGAAGCGCCGTAATCTCTGGTTCAGCCGCTCAACACGGCTCTGAACCAGAGGTCCACAGTCAGTCCTATCGACAATGCTGCAGATGGATAGCTCAGCCGAAATCTTGGCGGCCAATGGCCACAGAGTTCACCCTTTCTGCAAGTCGCCCAAAGGACGAGAGGATAACCTCCGACCCTAGGCGGCAAGCATCATTGGTGCCGATATGAGCTACAATCCGCAGCTGGCTGCACCCAGTCCGTTCAATGGCATCCGGAATGGCGTGTTCCACATCTCGGATCAGACCCCCCGGAATACACAATGAATGGATACCGGAATTCATCCCCGACCTCTTCGCCATTTCCCTAAGTGGTTCGATAAGGCGCCTAACGTTGGAGCTACCGACCACTAAAACCCCCTTCTGCAGTTGTCCAGACTTAGCGGGCTGTGGGGGTGCCAACTCACAGGCCGACGATTGCAGGACTGAATCAGATCCAGACAATGCGTCAAACCGATTGGACAGAGGTACAAGCTCGCCTTCTTGGGAATCAAGCTTGCACGACTGCCCCCGCATGCGCCGTCGACGTCCAGACACCACACGCCAGCCACCACTAGGCCACCACTATTCCTTGCCCCAGTCCTTCCCCTTCTTTAAGGTCTTTACGTCGACAAGTCGTAAAGCAGTAGACAAATAAAAGGAAGAAGGCCGATTACGCATTACGCAGAATCGGCATGGTTACTGTTGTTTGTATGCTTATTTATACGAAAATAAATTTACATTGAACAATTAAACAATATAGAAAGTACAAGTTTTAGAAGGAGATTAAAGCAGGATATCACCACCGAAAATTTCGTCACGTAATTGTGCGTATCTCATGATGAACATCAAATAAGAATGAATCAAATTTTGTCGAAATTTCAGCCATGCAAGAAAATTTTTTGTTTTAATAGGTGACCAGAAGGGTAAAAGAGTTTAACACGATTACAACCTCTAAAGACCGCAAAGCTAATGAGCACCACAGAGAAAGCTTCTAATTTATCTAGCGCAAAGATAATAAGCACCACTGGGGTAGCTTCTAATTTAACCACTATGAATCAGAAAAAAGGTGCAAAAGAATGATACGTAACGCCAGTGGCTAGATAAAATTCCGAGAAAAGCAAACCACGTAACCTCAACCTGTAACCGAAAACTGTTTGTGATTAATGTGTTTAACAGCACACTGTTATATCCCTCTTGATCTGGAAATAATCAGTGATTGTACTTTTGGCTTTTATAACAGCAAAATTTCGGTTCCTTAATTTGATTCTGCTAGCTGGTGCCCACGACTTCGTGTTAGCTACTGAAATGCAACCACCATAGTGCACGATGGCAGACTCGAGGCCACTACCATACACTTTGTAGTTGAGGCAGCAAAGTGAAATATAAGGACAGACACGTATTTGGTGGAAATAACAAGATCCCCACGGTCGACCACTTTTAACCACCATATCTCCCACACCCCCACAGATACCAACATGCAACGACCTAAGTGCACGATGGGAGACTTGACGCTACTACCACCCTCAGTAGTTGTGGTTGGAAAGTGAAATATATGGGAAACATGTTGTTCTCGATATATGAAAATGCTCTTCGTCGACCACTTTCGACCATCATATCTTCCACGCCCCACAGCTACCGATATACAACTACCATAGTGCACGATGGGAGTTTTGAGGCTAGTACTACCATAAACACCAGAGGTCTGCACTAGGTAATTTTGGCTGCGGAATTATATATATTGACACATGTCTATTTTGATATCCGGTTGACCACTTTCAAGCACCATATCTACCACACCCCACAGATACCGACATGCAATCGCCATAGTGCACGATGGAAGACTCCAGGTTGCTCCCACACTAAAACGACAGTGGTCTGCGCTCGGTAGATCTGGCTACAAGGTGCAATAAAGGTACACACACCACACCTTTGGTAGAAATACGAAAATGGCCTAGGTCTACCACTTTCAACCACCATATTTCTCACACCCCCACAACTACCGACATTCTGCCAAGGTTGTGCTCGATGGGAAACCCCATGGTACTACCACATACAAACACCAGTGGTCTGCGCTAGGTAGTGGATGCTGTAGAGCGAAATATAGGTTCACACACGTCTATTTTTATATATATATATAAGATTAGTTAATGCTATCGTAGTTGAGAAAAGTTAATAAACGGGATATGAAGGCGTTATATTTAATTCTTAATTGACATTTGGGGGACACTGCCCCTTTTTCCAATTTCTACACGTAGTAGCCACTTTAAGTTATGCAGTGACTGTATACAGAGTTTACGTGTTCTAATCGGTATGCCCTTAACTATAAGTAATTAAAATATTACTAGCAACATTTTGAGGTGTAATTAGTGTTGAGACAACAGGCATGATAATGTCAAATCCGTCTGCACAGAAACACATACAAATCGAAAATACACAAATAAAAAACGAGATTTTTTTTTTTTAGATAGAGATAACACATGAAAATTAGTACACTACTATACGCAGCACAAAACTAAATATCATGTAATTCATATTGTGATTAAATTTACTTCTGTGCACATTATACACTATTATTATTGTTATTACTCACCTGAAGCATCATGCCCTCCCCATTGTCTCAATTGGTTTCTGCACCGTAATTGTGTCTGGCACTGACACAGTGTATATGGTTTGAATCCTGGTGGTTGAAGAAATTTTCATTCTCAGGACAGAGTAGGAGAGGTGATAGTGAACAGTTCCTAATCACCAGCTCCGGTTTGTTTGAAAACGCTCTTATTCGTTGTCTTTGTCTTGTATCGTAGGTACCGAGCGTGGTGGTGTAACGGCTAGCGTTCTGGCCTCGCATTCGGGAGGATGGCGGTTCGAATCCCCGTCCTGGCATCCAGATTTGGGTTTTCCATGGTTTCCCAAATCACTCCAGGCTAATGCCGGGATGTTTCCTTCAAAAGGCCATTGCCGAATTACTTCCCATTCCTTGCCCCCCATCCTTTCTCGTCTCTAAAAGACCTCGCTGTTAGAGACGATAAACAGACTTTTTAAAAAAAAAAAAAAAAAAAATTGTATCGTAGGTGGGGAAAAGCCCTGCAGTAACTCTCGATAACTGACAGTTCGAGACGAATGTTTGAAACCAAGAGAGGTGTAAAGTTGCCAAGACCCGTTCCTTGTCGAGTGGGAAATATCGACACACGCTGACTGCAAACATATTGCGCTATTCACTTCGTAGTGCACAGTACATTGCACTGCCTAATCCAGTCTGTTAATAACAAAAAGTTTGTTTGGAATGCCAATATAAGGTATAGACAGACATACAGATAAATTAAACAGATATATGGGGAACAGTTAAGAGACTTTAAAGAACGAGACTACAGGAGAAGCTGTTCAGATCGATAAGGCTTTATATGCAGTCTGGTGAGAATGCGAAAACCAAATAAGTGCTCGCAAATATATATATACATATATATATATATAAATGCAACCTAGGTCTGACATGCATCATTCATTAGCTCTCATTATTTCTGATATCGTCTGTGGTCAGATTCATTAATATTTTTTTACTCGCTTTGTAGCTTGTTTGTTTGAAATGGATTTATAGTTTGCGATTATGTGTCAGTTCACAGAAACAAAAGGTTACAAAATATTCTACGCTCGTTCTATGTGTTAATGAGATAGCGGGAATGTCCGTCATTCCACTCTCAATGTACCGCAACAGCCGCCTGTATTGGGAAATCAGGTTCCACCTCCGGATATGCACTGTATTTTTAAACAACAGAAAAAGCTGCACAATAAACAAGAAGAGTGATTCAACATACGGTACATTGAAGCATCTAGTAATTCACTTAAAAGTAAATTAGCATTCTTGCTAATTCCAGTGCAGAGAGAACCGCTTATGTTTAGGAATGATTAAAAACTCCATACTGAGCACGGGGGGTGAACGGCAGTTATTGGTCTCGACATTCTGGAGGGTGTAAGTTGAAATCACCGTCTACCTATCCAGATTATAGTTTTCTATGTTTTCCAGAAATCACTATTAAAAAATGGCAGGACTCTTCCTTCAAAAGGCCATGGGTAAATTCCTTCCCGTTCTTTTTTTCTCAATCGTCTCCCATCTTTAATGAACTGGATGTCAACGAGGCTTAAAGCCATAGAGAAAAAAGTTCCTTCCAGTCGAGTCTTGGGTGACTGCATTACTCTCCTTGAACGTCCAGAATTTCTGAGATAAGTCAAGAATTTTAAATTGCGCGAACGAAAACGGAATGAGGATAAAAGCCACTTCAGGCAGTTCTTTTGAACGAGTAGCAATATAGCTCAGAGAGCATGTCACCTAATGGCATATTATTTATTACATGAATTATGTGTCTAATTACTGAAATCTATTGAGAGTGACTGACGACAATAATAACGGGAGACATCCTAGCTGGATTTAATTATTAAAATGAAAAAACACAAGAAAAATTTAAAGACTGGATAAGCCTGAGCCCTGTATTTGTTTTTCTGACTTGATAGCAATATATTCTGCAGAGTTAATATTTGTCTAAGGAGCAATGACGTTTAATTAAATCATCTTTAACTGTTCGGCAGCTTCACTAAACACACTCTTCAGTTTCTCTTAAAAACAGCATCATATCCTGCTGTACTTTTATTGCCGTTTATCTCGATCATTTAACTCTGATTTACTCCATTGTTGCAGATATAACTGCCTCCGTTGTTATGGGGATTCTGTGCAAAGTCCCGCCCACCTAGGGTGGTCGAAGAGCGGTAACGCTCTAGCCTCGCATTCGCGAGGACGCGGGTTCGAATCCCCGTCCGGCCATACGGATTTGGGTTTCCAATAATCACTCGAGATGAATGCCACATGGTGCCTTCAAAAATATATGGCCGAATTCCTTCCCGTTCCTTGCACCCTGTCCTTTCCCGCCTCTAATGATCTGGATGTCGACGAGGCGTAAAGTCATAAGAAAAAAAAAGAGACGCCAAAGCACTAACGACTTGGCTCGTATTTTGTCTGAAAAATGGTATAAACGTCCTCTTGGCTTTCCCGCACAAAACCATTCAAATGAGCTTAAGTAAAAAAATTACAAATAATCAGTCGGATAGCTCGATGTAAGACTCTCGACTTGAAAAGTCAAAGTTCTAGGTTGTGACCAGTATTTCGCAGGCCTTACCTGCACTAAATTTACGGAAAAGGCTCATTTATAGACATGTGAAGTACTGTACAACGTGCTTGCTCCATTGTTCATATTCGACGCTAAACCGCATGTCTCAGAGGAAAGGAACTTGCCGTCCTACCTGAAAATCATTGTCTTCTTACGGAGGATTCAATTGTCCTTCGGACTGTGAACATAGCTCAGTTTTTTATAATACAAATTGAATCTAAGGATAGCAAAATGGCTCTAAAAATACACGTATTAAGTAATTGTTTGAATTCTTCTTCTTTTAAATTGTCGGCATAACAAAGCATTATTATTTTTGTTTATTTCCTTGGCTCTTTCGGCGCCTGATTTAACTGCAAAAAATTTATATTAAGACGTTTAACATATCTTTATAAATAAGTTAGCTGAGAAACTTGAGACAAGCGTTAACACTTCAAGTGTTGGCCAGACTTATTAGTAAGAACGGCTGGATTTTACAGTTCTACTTAACAGTGCACCAGCAATCTCGACAAACCTGATTACTCAACGGAGGATGAGAGATATGCAGGGCCACAGTGAATGACAGATTTTTTGTAAACAACAGGCGTAATTCCTAATTCTACAATGATACATTAATTCGTCAATAAAGAAATTATTTTCTGCCAGTCTCCGCTACTATTACTTACTGGTTAGACTATCACCCCTTCGTAACACGAAAATAACCTTTCACCACAATGATATGTAACAGGTTAATCACTATTACTGCTGTTTTTAATTGCAATAGCTTCGCAGCCACTTAATTTTCTTTTCGGAATCCTCTCATGTTGGAAGACTGGGAGCACGAAACTGTGGATTTGATATTGTCATGAGAAAACCTTTTTCCTGCAGGGCAAGGCTGTCCAACCAATCTCGGAGATGGACCACAATTTCGATACTTTGCCTATAGTTACGATAGATATTTAAATATAACAAAGATATAACTAACACAGTCTAATTACAATCAAAAAGCAGAAACCGTCAATGAGATCTTTACAGAGGATCTTTTAATTATATTCAAACAGCATCAATGAGACCTTTGCAGAGGTTGCGGAGCTAGCATATTCTAGACCGCTGCCGCTGGTGGGTAAATTCAAGTTCGCTGGAGTGCCTGGGGTTGGACAGCCCATTTTTTTTTTTTTTTTTTTTTTGTTGTGAATTGTTTCATCAGGATTTCTCTTATAACCAGAGTGAACTGGCAATTTTGTTTGGTCGTTGTTTGCGCGAATCCATTTAACTGATGTATTTGCGTTTAAATTGCTAAATTGCGGACACCTAACATAAGATGTAAAGGAGATAATAGTGTTTGTTCACCAAGCTTCATCATTTCATATCAGCTTTTCTCTTTCCTCGTTTGACTTCACTGAAAGTTGAATTCAGAATTCTGTAATAGTACTTAACAATGCACCAGCAATCTCGACAAACCTAAGGGGTTACAAAACCGTAAAGAGTCTCTTGTGTGTCTGTATTATTTCCAGAACAGTCTCTACGAATACACACTGCCTATCTGTGAAGGGATAACATATTCGTAACAATTACTTCCGAAACCAGCAATAACTATTCTATAAGTATTCCTAGAGGAGAATTCATGTTTCATTTGCTCCACTTTGTTGGCTCTTAATTAATTATGCAAGGTACTGCATGGAAATAGCATGGTTATTTGAGAAAACAGTAATGACCCACGTTGCGAACAAAATACGAAAATGCCTGAAGACTGCCAAGATATATCGTTGTTTGTTGTAATATACCAAATTTCATAACATTATTTTTATTTTTACTTCTTATTGTTAAATAGTTAAAATGGCTTCAACTGGACCCTTATAATTTTTCGATGCCTTCGCACCGGCAGTGATTTAAAGGGAGATGTGCTTTACTGACCGTGAAAGAGATTCGTAGACATATTTCAAAATTAAATTTCGTGCACCGGCGCTAAACCAAAACAAGAGAAAATCGTATTGTTCACGTATCCGATTAAGTGTTATATCGTTGAGTAGGTATTCAAAAATGCAATGTTGATTTGGAATGCTTTTATTTATTTGCGTTTATCGAGATAAACGACCTCCTAAAGTCCTCAACAACGTGTTCCCAAACCCTCCAAATTTCCAACCACTTGAGTAAATTTTTTTATAAACAATCAAGATAAATGGCACTTAATACGGATCATAAATGGAAATAGTTATGCATACTGTATAGTGAAAAATGTTTGTTTTATACAAATTTTCATGGAATTTCCAGAAAACAAGCCTGTAATTCAGTCGCTTTTGCACCGCTTGTTACGAAATTGCAGGGAGGTATGATTTATTGACAACAAAACCAATCAGTAGACATTTTTTTTCTTTAAAAAAAAAACAACGTTTATGATATAAAAGTAACAGAGAATTCTAAAGCCTCGTAATCATATAGTATACATGCCAGGTATACACACTTCTGCTATTTTCTTACTTTATATCTGGTAACTGCAACAGTGAATAATTTAAACGAGATATTATTTTTAATGTTTTGTTATGTTATTTATAAATTTATTAATTTTGTTCCATAAATACGTGATGAGTGAAGAAGTATAAATGTAGTAGAAATAATAAACATTATTTTTTACAACTGATTTTAGCAAAAGTTATTTTACACACAATTAATTCTTTTGTAGGAATTGTTTTATGGAGTTGAAGTTGTCAGTAAGATAATCTCTCAGTTTTTCTTTAAATACATCTTTGTTATCTACAGACTGTTTTATACTTTTTGAAAGTTTATTAAGCAGATGGGTAGATGCGTCCTAGAACAATTAACTCTTCGTTGTACTGATGTTTGTGGTTTGTACAAGTTATTTTTGTTTCTGTTACTGAAATTGTGTATAATGAATTTGATGTAAACAAGTTATGCTGTAGTTGCATCATATAAGATCTACAAAAATTGTAGTTCTTCATTTCCTTCTTCAGAAATTTTTGATGATACAATTGGGAGACTACTGTTCAGTGGGAGTGAAAATTCCAGCGTCTGCCTGAATTTCGGTGTTGTCATTATTTGCTCACAATACTTTCACTGTGGCTCAGCTGATGCTATATCCCATTTTACAAGCTTCCGCTAAAAATAAACAGCACATTCAGAAATCCTGCAAAACACCCTAGGTGGCGATAGAAATGCAGGCAACAAAAGAGAATGTCCATGCGAAAATTAATTACACCTGTATAAAATGAAAAATATAAAATCTTTTTTTTAAAAAAAAAAAAAAAAACAACAACAACATATTAGTCTCGTTCAACAGGCCCCCTACAGTTACAACACCGATACCACAGAAGGTGCCCGGTTAAAATACTATTGAAAGGTGTGCGAGATAACATCATACGAACGTGTTTACAGCCATTCGGCTTGAGGACAATACTAGAAGCTTCAAAGTTCAAACTATTGTAGTAGGGGCCTTGGTGGATAAATACGTTATATTTATCTTTCATACCTTTATGATTAATAAAGGGATTTTTTTTATTTTATTTTATGAAGGAGAGAAAATATGGATTTTGCAAGGATTTCGATGTTAGTTGGAATTAGTGATGTGCCGGATCGTTAAAAATGTATATCCGCGGATACGGATACCGATACGGATCATTAGTGTCTAGATCCGCGAATACGGATACGGATACGGATCTCAACTTGGACCACAGTGAAAAAGTCGTCTACTACGATCTATTATTGACGAATGTCCAGCTTTCGCGACTGTGGAGCTCAATTCAAGAATTAGTGAGAATTAGTTAGCCCTTGTAGTACACCACAAAAAAAAATTGAGCGTACAGAACTCATGTATATCCGACGTTATTCCTCATAAATTGTATAATGAGATGCAAGTTCCTGCTGATAGTGGGGAAAATCCCAACTTCAGCACACCCACCGTTCTTGAGATTTTGTCTTTTTTGAAGAATGAATTATCGTTTTTCTGAAATCGACAAAAATATATTGTTCCAAAGGTTCACGTTACAAAGGTAAATTTTTCAGTGACTTTTTCATCAAAGACATAAAACAGAAATTACTTACAGCTTCAGAAACAGAAGTAAATCACACAACAAGTACAATTGGCACAGAAAAACCAAACGCTGTAGGAAAAGTACACTGCAACAATTTAGAAGACTCTATGGCCAAAATATTAGATATTGACGATAATGATGAGAAAGCTGAAAACCAACTATCGTGTACCAATTCTAATTTGCTAGCAGAATGTGCTAATGAAAAAGAATATCAAGAGATCAAGATCCATTAAAGTATTGGCAGAATAATAGTAAAAAATTAGGAGGTCTATGACACATGGCTCGCACATTTTATGATCACCTGCAACAAGCGTTCCAAGTGGACAGTTTTTCAGTGCAGCAGGAATTATTTATGATCCTCATCCTGATAGACTTTTGGATGACAAAGCTGCCAAGTTACTCTTTTAGAAGTACAATTTGCCAAACTTAATTTTAAATATAACTTTTTTAAAGTTTCTGTAAAAGTGATTACACAGACGGAAAAAAAAATCCCAACACCAAGAAACAATTATGGTAGAGTAATGAAATTTGGACAATGCATTTGTCAAGTTAACATGTTTAATTGATTAAATTTTCAAGATCACAGGTTAATTTAAGCTCAAGAAAATGCATTTCAAATGTGAAATACTGTTAAATTAATAGCCGGTGTAACCTCCAGAATTTTGAATGCAAGCCTGCAAACGTGAATGCATTGTGTCATACAGGTTTCGAATGTCACTTTGTGGTATGGAGTTCCATGCTTGTTGTACTTGTGCTGTCAATACTGGGACGGTCAGTGCTGGCTGTGGATGATGCTGGAGTTGTCGTCCAATGATATCCCATACGTGTTCAATTGGAGACAGATCTGGTGATCTCGCAGGCCAAGGTAACATGTCGACACTCTGTAGAGCACGTTGCGAGACAACAGCGGTATGAGGGCGAGCGTTATCCTGTTGAAAAACTCCCCCTTGAATGCTGTTCATGAATGGCAGCACTACAGGTTGAATTACCAGACTGACGTACAAATTTGCAGTCAGTGTGTTTGGTATAACCACAAGAGTGCTCCTGCTGTCATAGGAAATCGGTTACTTCAAGGACAGCTCCGAGCCAGGCGCCCTGTAGCGTGCATTCCACTGACTACAAGCCATCGCCGTTTGCGACTCCAGTGGTGTCAAGCCAGAGCTCATTGGAGGACGGAGTGGAGATCTGTTGTGTTTTCTGATGAAAGCAGGTTCTGCCTTGGTGCCAGTGATGGCCGAGTGTTGGTCAGAAGGAGGCCAGGGGAACGCCTGCAACCAAACTGTCTGCGGCCTAGACACACTGGACCTACACCTGGAGTCATGGTCTGGGGAGCAATTTCCTATGACAGCAGGAGCACTCTTGTGGTTATACCAAACACACTGACTGCAAATTTGTACGTCAGTCTGGTAATTCAACCTGTAGTGCTGCCATTCATGAACAGCATTCAAGGGGGAGTTTTTCAACAGGATAACGCTCGCCCTCATACCGCTGTTGTCTCGCAACGTGCTCTACAGAGTGTCGACATGTTACCTTGGCCTGCGAGATCACCAGATCTGTCTCCAATTGAACACGTATGGGATATCATTGGACGACAACTCCAGCATCATCCACAGCCAGCACTGACCGTCCCAGTATTGACAGCACAAGTACAACAAGCATGGAACTCCATACCACAAAGTGACATTTGAAACCTGTATGACACAATGCATTCACGTTTGCAGGCTTGCATTCAAAATTCTGGAGGTTACACCGGCTATTAATTTAACAGTATTTCACATTTGAAATGCATTTTCTTGAGCTTAAATTAACCTGTGATCTTGAAAATTTAATCAATTAAACATGTTAACTTGACAAATGCATTGTCCAAATTTCATTACTCTACAATAATTTTTCTTGGTGTTGGGATTTTTTTTTCCGTCTGTGTATTTTACCTGATGTAAGCCCTTAAGTGGCAACTTAATAATAATTTCAGTTAGCAAATCACGAAGATTAGAGGTCTGATCTCACTATAAAGATATTTAAAATAATTCCTTAAAACTTACTATAGTGGTAAGTTACCAGTTACCTTTGGTAAACTAGTAAAATAAATCTTTATAAAAGATCCGTTTAAGATCCGCTAAAAAATTAACGGATACGGATACAGATCTTTTTTTCCCCTCGGATATCCGCGGATACGGATACGAATACGGATATCCGGCACATCACTAGTTGGAATATAGGAAACCTGTCACAATATGACATTTATTTTTTATCATTGGCGATTACAAGTCTGAGCGAATTTACCGTTAACATTAACACAAATTGGCAAAATCATAAAAGCAACGCCGCAGAGGTACAATTAGCCGTCATGAGCAAATCCATTTCAGAATCAATAAGCAAGAAATAATGATATTTGGAAACAATCTACAATACAAGTTATGACGATCTCAGACATAGGTATCATAATACAGTGACTTTACAATAAAAATAAAACATGGGCGCCACGAATGAATAATATGCCATTCGAAAATAACTTGTTCTGGCAAATTACGCCACTAGCTCAGGGGTTTTTTTGTTACAAAGTTAGAACATGGATCTATCCTCTCAAAGACGCTTAAGGGTTCAGTTTCACGGAATGCACAATCAGATGGCTCGGTCGTAATAAATTATCATCGCATTAGTAGCTGTGTCGCCGTGCGGAAGCCACTCCATCAAGCCGGCAGCGTCAGATTTCCGACATCAGGAGTCGGACTCGGCAGTTACCGAGAAAAGCCAATTTTCGGAGTCCACCACAGAATAGACTAGCATAGAATCAATCTCGTCGCTCTTCTATCTGCGAGGAAACTTGTGGCTCTGCCCCTTGCAGTCTCGAAGATCACATTCAACAGAAAATTCCCAGGATTTTAAGTTATATGCTCATTTGGATTGGATCTTCAGGTTGGCACCTAATGTCACGTGATATCCCCGATATCTTATTTGCCCTGCGTATATCACAGAGGTCGGACATATTCGGCTAAGTTCTGGGACGACCCTGTGCTCAGGTGGCAGGCATTTCCCATCAGGTGAGCGACCTTGTTGACCATCCATCCCCAGGGAGCAGAATGTGTCATCTGGAAAAACCCTTTATCTCCGACTTCTTGTCACCGTGGTTCGGGAAGGCCACGATTAGCTTCAAGCCTACACAGCTCAATAATTCTTTAATATTCATTGCAACAAGATTCACTGAATGTTCACCATTGCATTACTGTCCTCACTTGGAATCTTGCATACTTTAGGAAATTACAAAAAAAAAAAAAAAAAAAAAAAACTATTTAGGTGGTCGCCCAAGAGTTATGTAAATTACTCTAACATTAAGATTTATATAATAAACAATGCGCCCCAGAATGTAGCGATAGCGTTACATTATACAATGGAAAGGTAAGACACGTGGCGCGTATGCACAGAAGAATTTCTCGTTAGGGAAACTAGGCAGCTAACTAAAGCGTCAATCTCGGAACGAACCCAAAATGAATGATACACGTTGGGACACAGGAGGTGAAAATGACGTCAACTTCCCTAAATAAATTTAACGTAACTGACCATAGTCAGTGATAATTCGCGTGACAAAACAATGCTTGAGGGTTTTCGATCTGTTTGTTTCTGTGCATCTTACCCGATTTCTCTGTATAACGTTCTGTACTGAATAGAACCTTAAACCTTATGCAATATTACAATATGTTAGAAATTGTTTTTGAAAGGCGATATAGATATTTTGAATATTCGAGGAAGTTCTTTCCAGTTATTTAGATAACTAACCAAAAAGGGAGCTCGCATCTATTAACCGCCTAGGATTCGTGGGTCTCTCGTCCGCCCACTGCAATGTGTTTGAAAACACATAATACATGCTTAGCAACTGAGTAGTAAACGAATTTCATGCAGTACCTAACGTTATTTTCTCGCCATAAGAGGAGCTGTTTCCCCAAGTGATTTCAAAGTAAGCGAAGGTATTTGGCTGACATTTTACCAACAATTATCACTTAAGATTCGTTACTTGTTTCGAAACATACAACTTAATGATTGGCTGTTAAAGATTCAGCTGAAGATATGATAGGCTCTAATTAAAAGTTAATAAATGTTAAGTGTATTGACAGTAGAATGAGCAGCGAAAATATTAATTATCATTTGACACTTCATGAGAATAGGTTGCAAATATATGATCAAACTCTAAGCGTGCTATAATCAGACTGAGCGTGGTAGGTGAGAGGTAAAGTCCTGCCCTTGCAGTTTGGGGAACGCAAGTTTGACTCCTCGTTCGGTCATTCAGATTTCGGTTTTGCATGATCTCCCTTTTTTTAAACTGCTTAATGTTTCTTAACAGCGAGATCTTCAGAGATGGGAAAGGATGGGAGGGGGGCAAGGAATGGGAAGGAATTCTTCCATTACCTTTTGAAGGAACCATCCCGGCTTTTGCCTGGAGTTATTTGGGAAACCATGAAAAACCCAAATCTGGATGCCCGGACAGGGATTCAAACCGCCATCCTCCTGAATGCGAGGCCAGAACGCTAACCGTTACACCACCACGTTCGGTGCATGATCTCCCGAAATCAAGCCATTCGAATGTTGGGATTGTTCCTTCAGAATGTCACAATCGAGTTTCTTCATGTTCCTTGCCCCATTCACTTTCCGCCGCTAATGACCTCAACGTCAACGAGGCGTAAGGCATAGAAAAAACAGTAATCAGTTTGTGACTGTTCCAAATTGTAATTGTAACAAAATCAGTTTGTAATTGCCCTGTATAAAACTCAGTCGGATGATACTGCGTCACGTGCTCGTTACGGTACAAAATGTTCACTGCGGATCAAAATGTAGATGATTCGACGAACCCAGTTTTTACCGTCTCAGCATTGAGTTATTGTGAAGGGAGGTGGGTATAAGCGCCGGTTGCGTTAAATACCTAACAACATGAACACTCGCACTACAGAAATATCTCTCTAGCCAGCACGGACTGCAATTGTTAATCTGCCGTATGTACTGTATGGTGGCTCAAGCAGTCAACGCCGTTCAACAAACGGTGCACGCAGTCGATAGACTCACCACACAGTCTGAGTCGACGCAAATCAAAATCAGTGCTTAAATCCCACAGCAGAAAAACGAGTCTGCGTCCACTAAGTATGAACCGATTGGTTGTAAAACTTTTCGTCACCAGTGACAGTATGATCGAGACCATTTCATCACATTTTACTCATTCATGACATTGTAACCATAAACTTCAACAATGTTTCTGAAAATTTCGGACACGCTAACATCTTTCGTGAGTAAAAATCTAATCACCGATAGCGTCTCACAGCCGGCGGGATTATCGGATTTTACTTCAAATTTTAATCTAACACAGATGAGCTAAAATTTTTTTCGGAACAATATAAAACCATACGATCGTTGCGCTAGATGTTAAGCAACCAACTGATGGCAGCGTCATTACAATAACTCGAACCCTATGTGTAATCAGTTATAACTAAGCCCCGGATTCTTAGGATCGAACCTATTTTGTTCTCAACCTAAAATCCTCGAAATTTTAACTTTCTCTTACGTCTACTGTATAAACTAATAATATTCATAAATTTAATAGGACCTAAAATAACCTAATTTTTATGTTATGACCTACAATGACCTAATTCGGTTTTTAGAACCTAAAATGACCTAATTCGATGTACTGATCCAGTTCGACTGTAGTTTTGTTACATAAACAAATGTCCAACCGGATTAGCTCAGGGGTACTGGTCGTGGAATACGCCATGGGCTCGAACCCAACCGTCGGCTGTTCTGACATGGTATTCCGTCGTTTTGCTTTTCTCCTCCAGGCAAATGCCGGAACAGTGCTTGATTGAAAGGTTACGGGCGGCTGCTTCCTTTTCCCCCTTCTACATCGATCAAAGTTAATGTTACATGGCGATCCGGCCAGTCACCATCACCAGCTGTATCTATTATTACGTGAATCCTAAGATCCAAGACACTGCAAATGTGAGCAGTATGGGTATGATCCCTAACATAATCCGAGGGGTAAAGCCGAACTTGGAGGGTAAACGAACTATGTTTACGTGTAAAACGGAAGAACTTATTTTAAAATTGGAGTAACCATTCACGACAATATTAAATGATGTGTTTTAACCTAACTGTTGACAGTAACATTGAGAAAAGCTGTAACAATGCGGTGTGGCAACTTCACATTATTACAAAGGTTTACATTCAGTAGAAACAAATCGACAACGCAAGTTTTAAACATAGCACGTTAAACATTAACAATCTCAGGAACGCAAACCCTTTCTGAAAAATTATCAGTTGTATACCGTCATCGTTCAGTGGTAACACGAAAAATTAAAATATTGTGTAGGACTACATAAGTTTAGTCCCTTAATTAAAAGCAATCATGCCTAAACAGAAATCCTCAAGAAGTAGTCACCTGCGAGAGTGGTTATGAACGACTAAGAACTTGTCTACAGATGAGAGAAAATTATATATTGTCACGCATGTGTGAAACCAGTAAGTTTAATTTGTTTTATATACATATATCTTTTATAATTTAAAAAAAAAATAGATTTTATTTGTTTTCATTTCTAAAGTAACGTAAAGTGACAGAGTCTAGACTGCTGAATGACATTTCATAATATTAACTGGGTATTATCCGGGGTGTTATATTCAGGTGGACTATTTTTATTTTTGCTTTCTATATAAGTAACTGCAGAAAAATGATCCTATGTACTACAGTATCAGAATTCAGCAACTTATTTGGCAAATGTTACCAGGAGAAACGCTTCCGAACAGAAGCAGAGTTTCATTACAAGTTCAAAGCTGGGTGCAGAAGATTCGTTTCACCTGCGTCTGTGTGAAGCTCTCACTGCCGCTAATATACCAGTTTCAACAGTCCAACCCGCAGTCCATATTTCAAGAGGATGGAATACATAGGCCGTGTCCTCTGTGGTCTAAAGAAACAAGAATATTGCCTTGGAATCCTAAGGAAATCGCTGATACAAAGTTCACATCTCTGACCACATGTGACGTAAAGCGTAGTTTTTCCGCATTCAAGAGAGTTTGAACGGAAAAGAGAGGAGGATTTACTCCTGAAAATCTGTCAAAATATTTCATTGTTCAGTGTCATATTAGAAGTTTTAAATGAGTTGTTTATCATAAACAATAAAGACGAAGTATTTTGAACATAATAGTGGTTTATGTTGCTTGTTTTAATGTGATCGAGCAATGACATGTTAGAAGTCTTTAAGGAGTATTTGACATTGTACTGTAAAGTCAACAATATTTTTAACACTATGGCAGTATATATTGCGTGTTTTAAATTTTATTTCCCTTAAAAACGTTTAAGTTCCTAAATCAGAATTTTAAAAACCTATAAAAGCCTAAAACGTGAGTTGAATAAACCTAAATTTGGTTTTTTAGAACCTAAAAATCCGGGGCTTAGTTATAACTTTGTGGACGTACTTCGTAGAGCTATAATCGGCAGCGGAATGAAATCGAGAGCTGTTCCTTCCAAGTCTGTGGCCTTTTAGCAATGCTGGCTGCTGTGTGGTTTAAACGTCTGACTGGTGAGCTAAGAAAACACGACCCGAATCCCGGTCTCGGCTGGGACTTTCAAAGGCCCTTAACTAGTCATTCCCCTTTAAACTTTAGGTCCCCTATACCCGGTAAGATTACCGGGTTAGAGACAGGTGGATACGATATAGGCGGATTGAGTAGACAATTATAACCCGGCCTCCAGGTCATTATGACAACACGAGCCCTTTCTTTTGTTGGAGTCTCTCCTGTAGTCCCTCTATGATCTAAGCTGTCCCGGGACGGGTGGGACCAGATAAGTACACTGCACCGAGCGTGGTGGGTGAGCGGTAACGCTCTGGTCTCGCATTCGGGAGCACACGGGTTTGAATCCCTATCCGCTCATCCAGATTTGGTTTAAAAATTAATGGCCGAATTACTTCCCATTCCTTGCTGCCAGTCCCTTCTTCCAACCCCCCCCCCCCTTTTAATGACGTCGTAGTCGACGAGGAGTAAAACCAGAAGCAAAAATCGTGCACTGGGAACGTGTTATATCACCCGCGACTTTCCACGGCGCACAGTGGAAGACTGCCTTAGGCACTGTGGCAAACACGATGCACTGCTTATCTTTCTAGTCCCAAATTGTTTGGTGTCCAGTAAGGCATCGCTCAGTTGTTTACAAATTGCCATACTCTTAATCTCCCTTGCTCCTGGGTGGTGGAGGTTCGGCGGACTGAAGCAGAATTAGACGATAGAGGAACCTTTCTCAGCTACGGCGGATCTTATCCATAGTTGACTGCACTTGCTAAACAAAGACATCTGCGAAGTCCCTTGTAAATTTCTGCAAATTTCCAGAAACAGCATATGCATAAACCTTGGTAATTGTTCATGTTAGTGGATTATTGCGGGGTCAATTTTTTAAATTTAATTTAATTTGCAAAGGAGCGTATGCTCTGATAGCTATTTCCATATACACCTGTTTTTGCCTAAAGCGTGGTTGGACATGCACTTTAACCTCGAATCCAAGATCACGGAACTTGCTGGCGTACCTTATGTGATCAAGCAGAACTCATAAAAATCTCTGCTCATATCGGGATTTGAATCGGAGACTTTAAGAGCATTCGCCTTAACTACTAAGCTACTAGACCGTCCTGAGACAATATTTTCTAATTATATTATCCATTTCTGTGTCATATACAGGGTCCTGCAATGAAACCTCCCGCATTTGGCTTTGCCGGCGTGAGGGTTGCAGTGAGGATAATGCTGTGAAGTGTGTTTTGTTTGAAAGCGGTGTAAGTGCCATTGTCAGTGTGCGCCATGGCGTGGCTTGGTGAACATCGTGCGTTTGTTGTGGAGGAATTTATTCGTAACGCTGGTTCTGTGATCAATACTCAGCCTGCGTTTCGGAGACAATTCGAACTTTGCCGACACGATCGTGCCCCGGATAGAAAAACTATTCAGCTGTGGGTGTCAAACTTCAGAAAGACAGGTTCAGCACTGAAAAGAAAACCTAGAGGCCGTCCTCGGGCTACAAAAACGCCGGAAAATGTGGTGCATTGAGAGAGTGTCTGTGCAACAATCACCAATGCGTTCAGCACTTAAACGTGCAGCTGCCCTGGGATTATCTGATAGGAGTATGAGAAGAATTCTTCATAGAGAACTTCATATGCACCCCTTCGAAATGATGGTTACCCAGGAATTAAGTGAAAGAGATTTTGAAACTCTCAGAGTTGCATGTGAAGAAATTCTTCAAAACATTCCACCTGGCGCTTTGTTTATTTCTTCGGATGAGGCCCATTTCCACTTATCAGGAACTGTAAACAAACAAAATTTCTGCTTCTGGGATGCAGAAAACCCCCGTGAAATTCATTAGCGACCACTACACAGCCCTCATGTGACAGTTTGGTGCGCTGTTGCTGAATGTTTCGTGTGGGGACCGCATTTTTTTTCGAAGAAAGGTGGCCACACGGTAACGGTTAATTTAAACCGTTATTGTCACATGCTACAGACCTTCCTACAACCTAGGCTAAACCAGTTTACTGCAGATAAGAAGTGTGCTTCCAGCAAGACGGAGCAATATCCCACACCTCTCGGCGTTCTATGGAAATGTTGTGCGAGTTGGTTCCTGGTCATCTTGTCTCTTTGCGAGGAGACATCGCGTGGCCCTCAAGGTCGCCTGATTTATCGCCTTGTGATTTTTTTCTTTGGGGACACTTGAAGGCTCTAGTGTACAAACATCGTCCCAAAAAACTGCAAGCATTTAAAGATGCCATTTCCCAAGAATTGGCAACCATTCCAAGAGAAATGAAACGAAGATGTATGGAGAACTTTCGGGATAGAATTCGTCAATGTATCAACAATGGAGGACGTTATTTAGCAGATATAATTTTTAAAAGCAAATAATTAAAAATGGCAATGTATTCATTTTTGATAAATAAAAGTAATTATTCTCTATCGTATTTAGTTTTTCTGTGACAACCTATTAAAATGAGGGAGGTTTTATTGCCGGACCCTGTATTGCATTACTTCCCAAATTCTTCAGTTTCCATAGAAGAGAAGCGTTCATATACCGTCCATTTCATCGTCAGTTTAGTGATTCCGAGGAACATAAACATTGAAATCGTTAATGAGCTCAGTAATCACGCGACCAGTGGAGAATCGGGCCAACTTATATTGTGCAGGAGCTGACGAATTGATCTTCAGCTATAGGGAACTCAAGTTCAATTCCACGTCCCGCATACAATTTCGCTATTTCTTAACATTTCTAAATTAATCAGGATAGTTCGTTCTTTTTACTATTGACCGAATTGTATGCAATCTGCTGCCACTGCTTTCGGTGTCAAATAACACTGAAACCGTCTGTCCCGAAACCAAATTGTGTCCCGAAAAGGTGATGAGTGGTCTGGTTAATTAAAGTAGGAAACGTAATTACAAAATTTTCACTTATACGTGACGGATTCTTGTTAGCCTCAAGCTTTTGTGTAAAACCTCAGGCGTCATTAACACAAAGCTATTCATTACTACATACGAACTCCAAGAGCTTAGTTCAACAATGATTTCATAGTTCTTTGTGTTCAGTTGATTACTATACGGATGAAAATAACATTTGTCACCACAACAACATCTAATTCAGCGATCTCCACTCAACTAGGTCTGTGAAGGGTTCCACAATGATGAAACAGCTTACAAATTATTCATTGTTTCGCCTACTATACCGTCTGGTTACCATGGGTGTTTAACCGACAATTTGGGACTTTGACGACGATTATATTTTGTTTTGTTTTATTATTTACGGTTTCATGTTGATATTTACATACTAGTTCAGAGAAAGTGTCGCAACACGTAGATTTAAGGAACACTTCCCTAAATCGGATTCCACATCATTTACTGATTGCAGTTAACATTATAATACCACTAATTAATCTATTTAATAACCAAAATTTAAGATATTGCACCACATAATGGTTAAACATTAATACTATTGTCTGTACCTGGTGATTTTAACTTGTTTCCCTTACTTTCTTTATTCAATATGCATTGTGGGTGAAATCTGATTATAGGTGATTCAATGTTTTATGAACAGACTGACGGTAGAGTGAAACATTTTCGTTAAATTTTTGGACTATTAATGTAGAATAACACATGGTTTACCTACCTTCTTTTGTGTGGGAGAGGGGAAGTGGTTCAAGGAGAATTTTTCGACTAATGTAAAGAAAGAAGGTGTTCTATGAGAAGGGTTGAAACAGATTGTTATAGCGTAAATAACATACGAAAAACAGAAAAAAAAAACAGTTGCCTTGAACTCCTGTATGTCGGAATGGCAACAAACTCAGAAAATAATTATTTTTACGGGCGCTTGGACTGTTGTTTACCGAAATACAGGGCGTTCGCCGGGAAACGCAACCCACTGTTAGCGCTACAAGGAAGAAACTGCTCCCGGCGAGCGAGCGCTCATCTTCCGGCATTGTTCGACCGTCGGCCGCGGACTATTTCATAATAATTACGCTTCATAAACTTCATAAACTTGTATGTGCTAAGCATTTAAATGTGACGTAATTCATTAGCTTACCTTATAAAAGATGCTGGAAGTGTTGACCCACTTGTGTAATGCACATTTCACATCTTCTGAACATTTTTCGAGACACACGCTGCCCTAACTGACTTAATGATTTTTTGGGTGACTGTTCTAGTCGAAAAGCGATATCGTCAATTTTCTCCTCTGTGAGAATACGGTTGACCGACAGTCTCTTTTTGTTAAAAAATGAACCCGTTTCTCTTACTTTTTTAACCAGACGCAGAATTGTTGATTTAGCTGGCAGTAAAGCGCCAGGAAATTCGCGACGAAATTTACTGCGACACTTTTTAAACGACTTCTTCTTCACATATGTATCGTAGAGAAATATTCTTTGTTGCAAACTGTAACGTACCATAATTTTACTCACACTCAAACACGGTACAGATTAATAAGAGTATGAAGCCCCAAACCAGCCAAACCGCGAAGAAACGTTTATTCACAACACTGATTAATAAGAGACTGAAGTCACAAACTAGCTACAATGCAAAGAAACCGTTCTTAACAATGTAAGGGTCCCAATATACTGCGTCACTGCACTGTTGGGGCAGCGGAGGTGTTAAACAGTGCGGTGATTCACGGTGTCGTTTGGCGGAAACTGCTGGCACCACTGACCGAGCAAGTTGCCGACGGCAACAGACTGGGAGGGTTGCGTTTCCCGGCGAACGCCCTGTACATTGCATAAGGTCTTTCTGAAAACAAAGGAACTTTAACAATATTAATACTGTTTTCTTAAGAATTCACTATAGTATTCTACTCACGTTTGTGGTATTGTACGTAATTTCCAAATATACATTTCTGTTAGCAAATGCTTATATGGTGTGTGAACGTAAAAAAATATTTTCAGATTTTTACTACCGTTACTAAATGCCCCTATAAGAGAGCGAAATTTAAAGAAGATTATATCCACATAGGATGCGTTTTAGCTCTGAAATGAGTCAGAACTTCCAAATTAAGGAGTGGCTACTTGATATGCGTGGAAGACAAATATGTGGTGTTTCCGATCTTGAATTCAATCTGAGTGGAATTTCTAAAATGAGGTTCTGGACAATTGCTATTTACCTAATCCTCTTGACCACAGATGTTTCAAGAAATTCGTAAGCCCATATCGCAATAATATGGACAACTCATTTTTAAGCAACCATCACTGGGAATCATATACTTAAGGCCACTACTAATCTCTCAAACAGCAACTGTTCCGAGCATTAATATACTTATTCCGACATATGCTGCCTGCCAATAAAAGTGAAGCATCCAGATGGTGAGGAGAAATGAAATGTTGCAGGTTCAGAAGGTATGTGATGTTATTTCAGTGATTACAAAATTGGGTCCAGTTTACAAATAACTTGCTAGTATGATTTTCCTACATTATGACATGGATATATGCACCAATTCGTTGTTAAGGTTGTCATAAGCTTTGGTTTCTTCTTCTGAGGCAAGATGGTTCCCAACTATTATAACTGGTACTTGATACCTCGTATATGGCTCCTGGACGGCGTTGACGACCGAATTGTTCTTGTAACGAACGAGCGGTGATTCGCCACAGTCAAGTTGGATTCGCATCTGATCAACCACTCCCCGATCAGTTTCATCGAAGATATGTGATTGTAGGATCAGAGAAATTACGTTCTGCCCTCACTTAGTGCTAGTAATGAGCAGGAATCTGTGATACAAGTGAAACATGTAGTTGAAAGAATGGAGTGACTTTAATAACTTCAATAAAAATAAGCACATAGAAATACACTGGATAAACCTGAAAATATTACATAAAATAGCTCTCATGAATGAAAATTCTTACTAATAAAATCCTGTCACTCGGGACACACTTTCTAAGCCAGCAGAAGGGTATAAATGCATCAGCCTTTACCTAATTAATTCTTCATGCCATCTGGTGGCGTGATCCATCCTGAGACTCGGCGATGAGACTGCCCGGGGACTGATTCAGACTGAGTTCCCCAGTGTAGAAGCGTGGTGGGTGAAGTCATGTGACATTAGTTCTATTCACTAAAAACATCTTACTAAGGGCTTTTTGAATTCACCATGGTGGGGAGGCCTCTTCTCACCGGAAGAGAACCTGTTATGCTGCGTCGGGTGGAATTAAATTACATGGCTGTAGCTTAAGAAAAATTATCCCGAGTAAAAATTACAATATACTATAGCTAAAATCCCTCTATATACTACATTCTGTCAAGGACAGATGTGGCCGCAAGAGGGGAAACGCATGAGGGATCAGGATGTTCATGACGTACTGGGAAAGTCCTGATTCGCGATTCATCGCTGAACTCGATGCGACACCTGTTCATTGTGTTCAGCGATTCTGAACTACCACTGATGACCGTCGTCGGCGAATATGATGGCGACCTGGGTAGAAGTCCCATTCTTCTAATGTTTTGAAGAGTACAGCAGTGTTACTGAAAAAATATGACTTGGCCATTGTGAATGCCATTATTTAGAAAACCTATATAAATACTTTCAATACGTTACTACATCACTATTACAAATACACTAAAGAAAAGATTTCCCTCAGATTTCCTTAGGGTTGACAAGTCCAAGAATATATTTATATATTCGTCGATTTCAGTAAAAATTATGGCATACGTATTGGCCAACCCACCAGATTTTTTTTTTTTTTTTTAATTTTAAATAAAGTATCTATAACGGCCAAGAGAAACCATTTCTGTTTCCAGAAAGTTTTAGTGAATTGACACTGTAAAGTGTACACTTGCTTAGGAAAAGATCTCTTAACTTAAACTAAATAACTACAAGACTTGGCCTGTTGTTACAAGAATTGTTTAAGTAGAATTTAACTGTTTTACTGTTGGCCTATAAATACCATCCAGTGTGCGGCTTTCTCCAGGCTATTGAGTGCAGTTAGTTTTACGTAGCTGGGTTGAATTTTTGTTTTGTTATTTTTGATTTTAGTATCTTTTGATGTTATTTCTTTCCATTTAATTACCAGGTCATCAGAATGTAATACAAACTATACAGGAGAGAGACAGAAATCTTGTCTAACAACTAAGTTGGTTTTTTGGCTTTGCAGCTTCGTCATTTGGGTTGACTAAAATTATACTAGTGCAGCTGCAGAAAATTTCCAATTTTAAATATTAAACGCTAGACATAGAATAATAAAAATTAAATGGTACAAATATGTTCTAAAATTAAGTGAAAAACACATTCCAAAACTGGCCATTAAGTATAAGGCTACAGAAGTAAGATCATGTAAAAGTTAGTCCAGGCACGGAAATCCAAGAAGAAAAAAAAGATTGTTGACATACATTTGCCAGAAAAGTGGTGAATAAAAATCCATAAAATTAATAAATATACGTCAAAATTCTCAGACATGTTATAAAGACTAAGCATATATCTACAAAATATGGATTAATATTATCCGATACAATTAATTATGTGCTAAGAGGAAAAAATTCTTTTGGGATACATCAAAGTAAAATCAGTAGTTAACATCTTCACGGCATCAACTCATTATGATGAATTAAAATTACCCGACCACGCTGAATGATCATGCCTACATCGATTGTGGCGTTCGAATATACAATATTCCTGGGAGTTAACTCAGACTCGACTGGACGGAAAATGCTACTAAACTAGCCAATATAGTCATCTGCATACATTGAATTGTATGGTAGTTGAGGAGGAATGTGTTAATTCGTAATCTCGTTTAAATTATAGCTAGATGAATAATGCTTCTAATTACATCAGACTGAGGGGATATTCGAAGTGGAATGGCAGCATGAAATCCCATTATTAGAATGGCAGAGTAATTGTGCATGCCTCACCGCAGCGGCGCGTCTTGTAACACATAATTACACACGAGTACCGAATATAGATAATTTTAGTCTATTAAAGAGCATTAACAGTATTAATTTGATAATTTTAAGGTGTAAATATTTAATAATAAGGATATGAGACAGAAGATGTGATAGTTGACAGACATGTTACTTGTTGGTGTGAGAGGGGTGCGGTCAGACAATTGGCGCCTAAACGTTCGTGACGTCATCCAACACTGGAAAATTAAACACAGGTCGGGTTGCAGGTATAGTTAAGGCGCATCGTTGACATGTCAACAGAAACTACCATAAGGCATAGAAATTGTTTGTGAACCTCTCTCGTTGAGACGGGACTATTCTGTTATGCGGCGCCTTGTTGCGCCATGCGCGAGTCAATTGTCTAATATGAAATAGTGAGTGAAACAATCTCTCTCCTACATGGATCGAACAAAAATTTAATGAAAAATATCAGTTTCATAATACCGTTAGTGACAGTTAGTGAATAATACTGTGAAAGTATAGAACAGTTGAGTTGTGTAGTATTTGAGAATCAGATTGATTGGATGACATTTAAGAGTGTGCTATAGTGAAAGACTGATTGCAGAATAAATATAAAGTTATAAAAGTTTCTCAAGTAAGATGGTGACGGAGTTTTATGTCGCCGAAATACTGAGCACAAATAATAATATTACTCGGTTTGTTTCTTGAGAAACGATTATAAATAAACAACGCCGAGAAAAACTGCATCAATTTATAAATATAAATTATTTTTAATAGACTTCTTGCTTGTTAATCTGATCATAATTATAGTAATTTATTTCAAGATACGTTCTATCTACCTAATGAAGGTAGTCAATCTTTGGTCATGAGTCTGACAAAGTATTAATGAACAGAAAGCATTAAGGAGACAATTATCTTGAATCAGGTTAAAGCAGTAAAGAGAGTAAGAATATTATAATCTGAACTTTCGTTTTATGAACGTTTAGATATCACCAAAGTAGTACAGTATACACAAGCGAGATGTTGTAGTTACTCTATGATAAATTAATGTCTCAGTATCAGCAAACGATGGAGTTTGAAAGTGTAGAAAAGTGTTATCTCATTGATGTGGATCTTCGTAGTATTACTTCATGCTCGGCAGATGCCCAAAAAGCACCAACCACATTGGAAACAAAGTATGACGCACGTCGCCAACTCTGTGGCTGCTGTGTAGCATGGAAACAATGAACAATTAGCGAAGTAACATGTTTTATTGCAACAATGGAACAGTGCTTCATGCTTCACATAGCAGTGGTGGCACACATCCGTATTTAACTAGCTACTTTGCCATTGATCACAACTACAGATTAGTCTTGTGTAGTTCGCGAACGAACTAGTTCGGATGAGCGCTCCCATGAACGAACTACGCTAACTAGTTCCCAGATCTTTCGCTCCTTAGTTCGTTAGTTCGTTCGATCCTTTCCCGAAGACCTACTTTTGTTTTAGTTTATTATCTGAAAGGTAACACAGTTCGCTGTGGACACATTTCACTGAAGACACAGATATAAAAATTAAAAAAATGTAACTGTTAAACATTAATAAGTATTGCAGAAGTCAAGAACGGAAATTTTACATGGAGTGTGAAAACAAACACACTTTGATCCCATTAACACTTAAAAGACAACTATCAGTAACCACAACTATCATAACAAAGAAGAGAGCGCGTGAAGTAGCGCTAGCAAAGGCTGTCTTTCTGGAATTCCAGAGCGGAGCGACCTAGTTCGCGAACTAAACACAGCGCTATCGCTCGCTCGCGAACTAAACTGAGCGGTATCGTTCGCGAACTAAGTTGAGCGCAACCATTCGCGAACTAAACTGAGCGGTACCGTTCGCGAACTAAACTGAGCATTCCCGATCGCGAACTATCACCATTCGCCGCTAGGATTACCAACATTTTTTCGGTTAATGGTAGAATGTTTTTTTTAGAATAACCGATAAAAATATAGTACACTTCAAAAATATAATATTTTACGAAAGAGTAGAAAAGGACAAAGGATATGTTTTTTTTTACTATTTTATTTTTTAAGCTATATTTTTTTTGCACTTCTCGCATCTTTAACAATTTTCTGTCTACAGTAAAATTGTAATATGATTTATCGCTTTCAGTTGTTAAATTAATGTCGATAAAAAGCTCATTTTTACTAATGAAATACTGCGCTTACTTTTACCTAGATTTCGTGTAATATTGTTATTTCGCAGTAAAGTTCGTTCACTTTGTTACTCATTTTTTCTCATAAATTTAGAACCTCAATATTGTTTCAGAGCCATCAAATGAAACCTCGAGTTTAAATTTAATTTTGGATTTCTATAGTCATTGCTTTCATTAAAATCTAACTATTTACTAAGATACTCCAGACTTTTATCAACGAATACTAGAGCATTATTTTAATATTATCACTTTCTGTGAGGAATTTGGCTTCTAAAGGCTTTTTTCTTGTTTTCTTAACCTAAGAAACAGTATCTTTACATTTTTCTAGCGTGATTTTAAAGCTGACATAATGTAATACTTATCTCAGTCTGTTGGTTAACAGATTTGTGAAAGTTCTGTAAAGAAATGACTTGCGAAATTCAAAAAGATTTTACTTTGTGTCTTATCATAGAGATGGCAAAAACAGCTTTTTTCCAGTAATACGTTATTCAGTTATTGCTTCTTTTTTCTAACCGCTTTTTTTAACCGTTAGAAATAACGTATAGTTATTTTGTTCCGAAGTAATATTTGTGGAGACGCTACTAAAATCTCTGCTCAGAAACACTCTTCTCTTGTTGAAAAAAGTCGGAAATGTCAAATAACCGGATGTGACGAAAATAGCGGCCACGCCCACAAATAATAGCGAAATAGCCCTGACGTCACGAAAAGCCGCTTATTAGCGTTATTTAGCGTTTAACGATACGTCACCAATAGCGGCTTTCAAATAAGCGGCTTCCTAAGGCTTCCATAGTAACTGTCAGAGACATTATATACGCCTTTGACTTGTGTTTATGTATTTGTTTAATAAGTGGCAGTGATGCCTTGGTAAATTAATATAGAATTTTAACACGACAAGCTTTAGCGGTTTGTGTATAACGTGGTCAAACAGGAGGAAATGAAGTATAAGTGATTTAGGGACATACGATATATAAAGAAAATCCAAAGTCGGCAGTTTTGATTACGTGTTAATATATTTTTCTGTTTGAAAATAATGAATTTGTGGAGTTTTTATGAATCTATGCAACAAATACAGCATTACGCGTACCGTACTCGTAAAGAACAAAAGATTAACTTTTGCTAAAAGTAAACAATTTTTTTCAGTCTGGCCATTAATTCGCATTAAGTTTTGTATGGCTATAGTTATATGTATAGTATATTTTACATATGTTGTAAATATGTCCCGATAACAGACCAGCTGCAATTCAAATATGTTGTTCAGACGTACATAAAAGTAATTTGAAATGTAAATAAGATTTGCTGTTTGAAACTAATTGACTTGTGGGAATAGTGAAACAAGTATCGTTATGTTATCTATTCCTTAAGAATCTGTAAGTGAACCGATCGGAAATCAAACAATGTGGGATGATTTTTTGTGTAAACATTTATTTCGACTTGGAAGAAAATGTAATGAGTTTGTCGCATTTTCCTCATAGAGTGAATATGCTTTCCATCACATAAAGTTTTACCTGAACTTGAATAACTGATTTCAGAAGGTTTATTTAACCAATTTGTATGCTGTTTTATCGCACCCTTTCCTCATCAATCAGTTGCAGTTTCACTATCATAATAACAAATTTGTTATATATGTGTGTGGGCAGTTTTTCTCTTAATTTCAAGCGTGGAAATTAGATTGTGACATGTTTTTCCAACATAGTGACCTTAAGAATGTTATACTTTCACAATACTGCTTCTTGTGCATATTATGGATGGAGTATACAAAAGTGGCACCTACATCAATATGTTTTAGTTTATGTATCACCTGAGCTAGTTTTCTGTAGCAGTATAATTTTTTTTTTTTTTTTGTTTTTTTTTTTTTTTTTGTAGTCAAACTCTAACTTGAATAATATTTGTCCACTTTCATTTCAGTACTCAGTTTTTCATGTTATATCATTTCTTTATACTTACTTTAACAAACAGCCTTTATTATTTCAGTGTAGTATATCATAAACTTCAGTAGAACCTCTTAAATACTATTAGTTATTTAGTTTGTGTAGCCTTACTGAAATAAATAAATATTAACCTTCTGCCTCCCTCTACAAGTTCAGAAGACATTTATCACATGCTCCATTTGCCAACAATCATAAATTGTGTATAAGTAGATAGTACTTCAGTCATTTATTCAGTATACCTTACCTTACACCACAAATCTGGAACACATTTAAATCTAATTATGTTTTGATTTTTGATTGTGGAAAGTTATCTTTAAGACCTCTACTATCCAGAAGAAATATTTATCTGTCCAAAGGAAAATTTAGACCTATGTGCTACACAGAGACACTAGCAAGAGAAAATTGATAAAAAGTAACTAATGATCCCAAGACTGATGCTTTGTGCAATCTTCCAATAGTCTAACATTATGTATTTTTTTTTAAAGGAGATGTTCAAAAGGAAAAAATATTTTCCAGATAGTTCTGTTATAGCCACTTCTATCAGCATGCTACAAACACAAGTTAACAATATTATATCTTTGTGGTGGAAACATGATTTATTAATAATGTCATCACTTTCAACCAAACATGAAAACTCATCCTATTGTCTATTCATAC
>CM061920.1:178296231-178355283 GCA_031002005.1 Vandiemenella viatica | reverse complement strand
ATTAATACTATTGTCTGTACCTGGTGATTTTAACTTGTTTCCCTTACTTTCTTTATTCAATATGCATTGTGGGTGAAATCTGATTATAGGTGATTCAATGTTTTATGAACAGACTGACGGTAGAGTGAAACATTTTCGTTAAATTTTTGGACTATTAATGTAGAATAACACATGGTTTACCTACCTTCTTTTGTGTGGGAGAGGGGAAGTGGTTCAAGGAGAATTTTTCGACTAATGTAAAGAAAGAAGGTGTTCTATGAGAAGGGTTGAAACAGATTGTTATAGCGTAAATAACATACGAAAAACAGAAAAAAAAAACAGTTGCCTTGAACTCCTGTATGTCGGAATGGCAACAAACTCAGAAAATAATTATTTTTACGGGCGCTTGGACTGTTGTTTACCGAAATACAGGGCGTTCGCCGGGAAACGCAACCCACTGTTAGCGCTACAAGGAAGAAACTGCTCCCGGCGAGCGAGCGCTCATCTTCCGGCATTGTTCGACCGTCGGCCGCGGACTATTTCATAATAATTACGCTTCATAAACTTCATAAACTCGTATGTGCTAAGCATTTAAATGTGACGTAATTCATTAGCTTACCTTATAAAAGATGCTGGAAGTGTTGACCCTCTTGTGTAATGCACATTTTACATCTTCTGAACATTTTTCGAGACACGCGCTGCCCTAACTGACTTAACGTTTTTTTGGGTGACTGTTCTAGTCGAAAAGCGATATCGTCAATTTTCTCCTCTGTGAGAATACGGTTGACCGACAGTCTCTTTTTGTTAAAAAATGAACCCGTTTCTCTTACTTTTTTAACCAGACGCAGAATTGTTGATTTAGCTGGCAGTAAAGCGCCAGGAAATTCGCGACGAAATTTACTGCGACACTTTTTAAATGACTTCTTCTTCACATATGTATCGTAGAGAAATATTCTTTGTTGCAAACTGTAACGTATCATAATTTTACTCACACTCAAACACGGTACAGATTAGTAAGAGTATGAAGCCCCAAACCAGCCAAACCGCGAAGAAACGTTTATTCACAACACTGATTAATAAGAGACTGAAGTCACAAAGTAGCTACAATGCAAAGAAACCGTTCTTAACAATGTAAGGGTCCCAATATACTGCGTCACTGCACTGTTGGGGCAGCGGAGGTGTTAAACAGTGCGGTGATTCACGGTGTCGTTTGGCGGAAACTGCTGGCTCCAAGTTGCCGACGGCAACAGACTGGGAGGGTTGCGTTTCCCGGCGAACGCCCTGTACATTGCATAAGGTCTTTCTGAAAACAAAGGAACTTTAACAATATTAATACTGTTTTCTTAAGAATTCACTATAGTATTCTACTCACGTTTGTGGTATTGTACGTAATTTCCAAATATACATTTCTGTTAGCAAATGCTTATATGGTGTGTGAACGTAAAAAAATATTTTCAGATTTTTACTACCGTTACTAAATGCCCCTATAAGAGAGCGAAATTTAGATTATATCCACATAGGATGCATTGATACGTTTTAGCTCTGAAGTGAGTCAGAACTTCCAAATTAAGGAGTGGCTACTTGATATGCGTGGAAGACAAATATGTGGTGTTTCCGATCTTGAATTCAATCTGAGTGGAATTTCTAAAATGAGGTTCTGGACAATTGCTATTTACCTAATCCTCTTGACCACAGATGTTTCAAGAAATTCGTAAGCCCATATCGCAATAATATGGACAACTCATTTTTAAGCAACCATCACTGGGAATCATATACTTAAGGCACTACTAATCTCTCAAACAGCAACTGTTCCGAGCATTAATATACTTATTCCGACATATGCTGCCTGCCAATAAAAGTGAAGCATCCAGATGGTGAGGAGAAATGAAATGTTGCAGGTTCAGAAGGTATGTGATGTTATTTCAGTGATTACAAAATTGGGTCCAGTTTACAAATAACTTGCTAGTATGATTTTCCTACATTATGACATGGATATATGCACCAATTCCGTTGTTAAGGTTGTCATAAGCTTTGGTTTCTTCTTCTGAGGCAAGATGGTTCCCAACTATTATAACTGGTACTTGATACCTCGTATATGGCTCCTGGACGGCGTTGACGACCGAATTGTTCTTGTAACGAACGAGCGGTGATTCGCCACAGTCAAGTTGGATTCGCATCTGATCAACCACTCCCCGATCAGTTTCATCGAAGATATGTGATTGTAGGATCAGAGAAATTACGTTCTGCCCTCACTTAGTGCTAGTAATGAGCAGGAATCTGTGATACAAGTGAAACATGTAGTTGAAAGAATGGAGTGACTTTAATAACTTCAATAAAATAAGCACATAGAAATACACTGGATAAACCTGAAAATATTACATAAAATAGCTCTCATGAATGAAAATTCTTACTAATAAAATCCTGTCACTCGGGACACACTTTCTAAGCCAGCAGAAGAGTATAAATGCATCAGACTTTACCTAATTAATTCTTCATGCCATCTGGTGGCGTGATCCATCCTGAGACTCGGCGATGAGACTGCCCGGGGACTGATTCAGACTGAGTTCCCCAGTGTAGAAGCGTGGTGGGTGAAGTCATGTGACATTAGTTCTATTCACTAAAAACATCTTACTAAGGGCTTTTTGAATTCACCATGGTGGGGAGGCCTCTTCTCACCGGAAGAGAACCTGTTATGCTGCGTCGGGTGGAATTAAATTACATGGCAGTAGCTTAAGAAAAATTATCCCGAGTAAAAATTACAATATACTATAGCTAACATCCCTCTATATACTACATTCTGTCAAGGACAGATGTGGCCGCAAGAGGGGAAACGCATGAGGGATCAGGATGTTCATGACGTACTGGGAAAGTCCTGATTCGCGATTCATCGCTGAACTCGATGCGACATCTGTTCATTGTGTTCAGCGATTCTGAACTACCACTGATGGCCGTCGTCGGCGAATATGATGGCGACCTGGGTAGAAGTCCCATTCTTCTAATGTTTTGAAGAGTACAGCAGTGTTACTGAAAAAATATGACTTGGCCATTGTGAATGCCATTATTTAGAAAACCTATATAAATACTTTCAATACGTTACTACATCACTATTACAAATACACTAAAGAAAAGATTTCCCTCAGATTTCCTTAGGGTTGACAAGTCCAAGAATATATTTATATATTCGTCGATTTCAGTAAAAATTATGGCATACGTATTGGCCAACCCACCAGATTTTTTTTTTTTTTTAAATTTTAAATAAAGTATCTATAACGGCCAAGAGAAACCATTCTGTTCCAGAAAGTTTAGTGAATTGACACTGTAAAGTGTACACTTGGCTTAGGAAAAGATCTCTTAACTTAAACTAAATAACTACAAGACTTGGCCTGTTGTTACAAGAATTGTTTAAGTAGAATTTAACTGTTTTACTGTTGGCCTATAAATACCATCCAGTGTGCGGCTTTCTCCAGGCTATTGAGTGCAGTTAGTTTTACGTAGCTGGGTTGAATTTTTGTTTTGTTATTTTTTGATTTTAGTATCTTTTTGTGTTATTTCTTTCCATTTAATTACCAGGTCATCAGAATGTAATACAAACTATACAGGAGAGAGACAGAAATCTTGTCTAACAACTAAGTTGGTTTTTTGGCTTTTGCAGCTTCGTCATTTGGGTTGACTAAAATTATACTAGTGCAGCTGCAGAAAATTTCCAATTTTAAATATTAAACGCTAGACATAGAATAATAAAAATTAAATGGTACAAATATGTTCTAAAATTAAGTGAAAAACACATTCCAAAACTGGCCATTAAGTATAAGGCTACAGAAGTAAGATCATGTAAAGTTAGTCCAGGCACGGAAATCCAAGAAGAAAAAAAAGATTGTTGACATACATTTGCCAGAAAAGTGGTGAATAAAAATCCATAAAATTAATAAATATACGTCAAAATTCTCAGACATGTTATAAAGACTAAGCATATATCTACAAAATATGGATTAATATTATCCGATACAATTAATTATGTGCTAAGAGGAAAAAATTCTTTTGGGATACATCAAAGTAAAATCAGTAGTTAACATCTTCACGGCATCAACTCATTATGATGAATTAAAATTACCCGACCACGCTGAATGATCATGCCTACATCGATTGTGGCGTTCGAATATACAATATTCCTGGGAGTTAACATCGACTCGACTGGACGGAAAATGCTACTAAACTAGCCAATATAGTCATCTGCATACATTGAATTGTATGGTAGTTGAGGAGGAATGTGTTAATTCGTAATCTCGTTTAAATTATAGCTAGATGAATAATGCTTCTAATTACATCAGACTGAGGGGATATTCGAAGTGGAATGGCAGCATGAAATCCCATTATTAGAATGGCAGAGTAATTGTGCATGCCTCACCGCAGCGGCGCGTCTTGTAACACATAATTACACACGAGTACCGAATATAGATAATTTTAGTCTATTAAAGAGCATTAACAGTATTAATTTGATAATTTTAAGGTGTAAATATTTAATAATAAGGATATGAGACAGAAGATGTGAAGTTGACAGACATGTTACTTGTTGGTGTGAGAGGGTGCGGTCAGACAATTGGCGCCTAAACGTTCGTGACGTCATCCAACACTGGAAAATTAAACACAGGTCGGGTTGCAGGTATAGTTAAGGCGCATCGTTGACATGTCAACAGAAACTACCATAAGGCATAGAAATTGTTTGTGAACCTCTCTCGTTGAGACGGGACTATTCTGTTATGCGGCGCCTTGTTGCGCCATGCGCGAGTCAATTGTCTAATATGAAATAGTGAGTGAAACAATCTCTCTCCTACATGGATCGAACAAAAATTTAATGAAAAATATCAGTTTCATAATACCGTTAGTGACAGTTAGTGAATAATACTGTGAAAGTATAGAACAGTTGAGTTGTGTAGTATTTGAGAATCAGATTGATTGGATGACATTTAAGAGTGTGCTATAGTGAAAGACTGATTGCAGAATAAATATAAAGTTATAAAAGTTTCTCAAGTAAGATGGTGACGGAGTTTTATGTCGCCGAAATACTGAGCACAAATAATAATATTACTCGGTTTGTTTCTTGAGAAACGATTATAAATAAACAACGCCGAGAAAAACTGCATCAATTTATAAATATAAATTATTTTTAATAGACTTCTTGCTTGTTAATCTGATCATAATTATAGTAATTTATTTCAAGATACGTTCTATCTACCTAATGAAGGTAGTCAATCTTTGGTCATGAGTCTGACAAAGTATTAATGAACAGAAAGCATTAAGGAGACAATTATCTTGAATCAGGTTAAAGCAGTAAAGAGAGTAAGAATATTAAGAATATTACAATCTGAACTTTCGTTTTATGAACGTTTAGATATCACCAAAGTAGTACAGTATACACAAGCGAGATGTTGTAGTTACTCTATGATAAATTAATGTCTCAGTATCAGCAAACGATGGAGTTTGAAAGTGTAGAAAAGTGTTATCTCATTGATGTGGATCTTCGTAGTATTACTTCATGCTCGGGCAGATGCCCAAAAAGCACCAACCACATTGGAAACAAAGTATGACGCACGTCGCCAACTCTGTGGCTGCTGTGTAGCATGGAAACAATGAACAATTTAGCGAAGTAACATGTTTTATTGCAACAATGGAACAGTGCTTCATGCTTCACATAGCAGTGGTGGCACACATCCGTATTTAACTAGCTACTTTGCCATTGATCACAACTACAGATTAGTCTTGTGTAGTTCGCGAACGAACTAGTTCGGATGAGCGCTCCCATGAACGAACTACGCTAACTAGTTCCCAGATCTTTCGCTCCTTAGTTCGTTAGTTCGTTCGATCCTTTCCCGAAGACCTACTTTTGTTTTAGTTTATTATCTGAAAGGTAACACAGTTCGCTGTGGACACATTTCACTGAAGACACAGATATAAAAATTAAAAAAATGTAACTGTTAAACATTAATAAGTATTGCAGAAGTCAAGAACGGAAATTTTACATGGAGTGTGAAAACAAAACACACTTTGATCCCATTAACACTTAAAAGACAACTATCAGTAACCACAACTATCATAACAAAGAAGAGAGCGCGTGAAGTAGCGCTAGTGTAAGAGGTCGTTTTGAAGACCATTACTATTTGGGGAATTATAGGAATATTCAGTCGTCGAGCTACTGGCAATCGGCGATCATTGACAATGCTGAGCGCGGTCGAGCATTGACCAGACAGGAATCTGCACGCTTGCAGTCAGCACCTTAGAGTGCAGTCCCCTTCGTAATTGTAGGTCAACCGAGGCGGCTTGGGCAGTACATGCGATGAAGTAGTGTCTTTACTGTCGGGCAGTCGGCGAGAGTAGTCGAGCATACTTCGATAGCCACCTGTTAGGAGCCTACCACCCTCCCATGCATCTCGTATCCGGGGCGACCATCTGCCTAACAATTAACTATTACAGTTCAGGGTTTCGATAAGTTGGTGATAGTTGGAATCCACTTTGCGGCACGCTATAAACTGTACTACTCCGTGTTAGAAGTCAATAAACTGTTCAATTGCAAGTGTTGCATTCTTCATGTAGTAAGAACTTATATCAATTTCTAAACTACGGTCTGTGGCCGTCAATCCACAGTGGTGTCAAGCATTAGCCCAAACAGTCCAATGGTAAGATTCTAGTGGTGCTGCCAGAAGAACAGAAGAGACGCTTCGAGCAGAACTGTAATTCCCTAAGGTTAGTTCGTCAGCACACCTATCCACACACACGCCCACTAGCCTTGGCCAATCAGCCCCTGACACTAGCAAAGCGAGCGAAAGAGCTGTCTTTCTGGAATTCCAGAGCGGAGCGAACTAGTTCGCGAACTAAACACAGCGCTACCGCTCGCGAACTAAACTGAGCGGTATCGTTCGCGAACTAAACTGAGCGGTACCGTTCGCGAACTAAACTGAGCATTCCCGGTCGCGAACTATCACTATTCGCCGCTAGGATTACCAACATTTTTTCGGTTAATGGTAGAATATTTTTTTAGAATAACCTATAAAAATATAGTACACTTCAAAAATATAATATTTTACGAAAGAGTAGAAAAGGACAAAGGATATGTTTTTTTTACTATTTTATTTTTTAAGCTATATTTTTTTTGCACTTCTTGCATCTTTAACAATTTTCTGTCTACAGTAAAATTGTAATATGCTTTATCGTTTTCAGTTGTTAAATTAATGTCGATCAAAAGCTCATTTTTACTAATGAAATACTGCTCTTACTTTACCTAGATTTCGTGTAATATTGTTATTTCAGAGTAAAGTTCGTTCACTTTGATACTCATTTTTTCTCATAAATTTAGAACCTCTAATATTGTTTCACAGCCATCAAATGATTTTGTATAGCCAATTGCTTTCATTAAAATCTAACTATTTACTAAGATACTCCAGACTTTTATCAAGGAATACTAGAGCATTATTTTTAATATTATCACTTTCTGTGGAGAATTTGGCTTCTAAAGGCTTTTTCTTGTTTTCTTAGCCAAAGAAACAGTATCTTTTACATTTTTCTAGCGCTGATTTTAAAGCTGACATAATATAATACTTATCTCAGTCTGTTGGTTAACAGATTTGTGAAAGTTCTGTAAAGAAATGACTTGCGAAATTCGAAAAGATTTTAACTTTTATGTCTTCATCAGTTTCATTCGTCGCCAAAATATTGTGAATGTGTGTTGGATTATCCTCCCCTACACAAATAAAAAAAATAGCTCAATGACTTCCAATTTACTGGAAATTTACGCACTTTCGTTATTGTTACCACTTTCTCATTCAAGGGTCACTGTCATTTTTATATGTCTAATTGTTAGGTATCACATTGGAAGTATTATTGTTACTTTTCTTAATAATATAGGTAATATTGTTTCTGTTATATAGTACTTAACTTGTAGCCAATAGTAGAATTATATTTTGTTCATGATTTCCAAAACTATATTTAAATAAAAAAAGCCGATTACTAATAAACGGGTATTTTAATTCATCAAAATAAACGCATTTATAATATTTTATAAGTAATGTTGTGTTGTTGTTGGGGCTTAAGGGCGCGTCGATGTTGGGGTCATTAGCGCCTTTTGTAAGTAATGTTTCTTCCATGAACTAATAAATAAATCCATTTAAAAAATAATATTCTACGCATGCATGTAAAGTAAATAGTAAAAACAGAACAGTTATTCAGTTTACCCATTTGTGCAAAGGACAATGAGCACTTTGGTTTATCGGTGGCAACTAATCATGCTAATGTCATTTGAAAGGGCTATTACTAAGCAATAACTTTTGTTAAGAAGGTCATATTAAATTCCATTTAGAAACGACAAAAAATGATTATGTCCTAATAAAACTGACATAACAAACAAAATAGCGCGTGCAGTAGCGGTAGCAAGGCGAGCGAACGATCTGTTTCTCTGAATTCGAGACGCGAACTAACGAACTAAAAGAGCGAACTAGTTCGCGAGGGAGCTGCGAACTAAACTGAGCGCTCTTCTTCGCGAACTATAATGCGCAAGTCTACTACAGATCAAGGGGTAGTGATCACAGAAAATGACTTGCTGGTCAAAAATGCAGTGTTCTAGGACAGTACTGCTTTAGCTCAATCTCTAGCAATTTTTTCAGATGCATTAAAGTGGTATATATGGTAGTAGAGGACTTCATAGTGACAAACGACAGATGTGGAGTGGTCTTCAGCTAAACTGTTACGAACTGAAGGCTACCTCCCAATGGTCACTACTAATCCCAGAAAAATGTATTATCCTCTCAGACCATGCCTGGTGCGAAAACAAGCTCACTAAGTGTATCAGAGAATATTCACACTTACCGCTTATAATAACGTTTACACCCCCAATTAAATTATCCTTCAATTTATTTATTTAGTTGGATTCTTAATAAACAATAGTAAATGCAACTTTTTTTTATGTTTTATTGTCATACGAATTTCGCTTCTTCGAGGTACGGCAAGCGATATAATATTTATAATGCCGCGTAGCGGGTTTTGTAGCAACACATCTGTACTTTTTTCACGAATCCTTTTTCTTTTGGAGACATCTGTTAAGCTAATATCACTTTTATTTTGTTCAGAGCACTTGTTCGTTATACAAAAAAAAATAGAAATTGCACTGTACTAAGTAAAAGTGATATTAGCTTCACAGATGTCTCCAAAAGGAATATGCTGTTTGAGAAACGCACAAATGTGTTGCTACAAAACCTGCTACCAGCAATGTAAATGATTTGTTGCTGAACATACTTCGAAGAGCAGCGAAACGTATTCGACAGTAAAACATAAAAAACTGTTGCATTGGTGGTTATTTATTAATTAAATAACTACAGAAAAATGGAAAGTAACAATATTGAAATAATTTCGTGTATGAAAAATGTATGATTCATTTTTATGAAGTCACGAGAGATTATTAAATAGCAATATATGATTTAATTTTAGTGTAAAATAATTCTACCTGGGAATGATTTCAATAATTTATAATTGCTCCCATTTAAAAATACTTAATTTATAGGCGTATATTTTGTGTGAAAGCGGCAGCTACCACCTTTTTATTCATTTTAAGTCAATACGAAGAACGACCGGCGGGTGTCATGGAGGATGTTATTCGTATATAGCAGCTCCTGAAGAAATTTAATAATCAGAAGCAAGTAAACATTCTGCAGAAGTGAAAGAATTCTGTATCTTCTTTTCGTACGTATCTCTGAGAGATTTTATATCTTAAAATGTACAAGACACATCAAAAGTAATATTACGTCCATTAAAAATGCTTGATCAGATTATTGCTCTTGTATAAAGGGTTTTACGTCTTCCCTCGTTGAAAAAGCTGTGCAAGAACTGTTAATTTTGATGTACTCTTCTCTTCCGCTTTAAGAAGGATATGTTGGTATTTTGAGTCTAAAAGCTGCGAACAGTCTGCAGTACACAACACGGCAACGAATTTGATTAACCATTCATCAGTGTTTAGTTCCGCAGACTTCCTTGCTACTAATAGCTTCAGTGAATTATGCAGTGACTGGCCAAAACTTCTCTTCCTTACTTTCCCTTCTACTCTGGAGTGACGTTATAACATGCTCGCAGTGCTGCACACACACGCAAACTCCGATGGATTTTCTCCATTCAAACCACTGTGTTAGAAAATGTTTAGCAGAAGCATTAAGTTGCTCTGAACGAGAGGTGCTTTGTAGAGCTGTAAAAGTAACGAGAAATTCTGTACCTGTATGTATTCGTTACTAAACCAATTAGTACCCGTTACTTTCGTATAGTTACCCGTTACTTTTGAAACAATCGCATAGAGTCGTGTCGCGTAAGGGACGACTTCGTTACTATCGTACCGATTCGTTACTCGTTACTTTTGATACAATTGAACACTAGCACGAAGCATCGCATGAATGACTTCGTTAGTACTTTTTAAGTTCAAGTTAATTGTTCATTGAGTAAAGTAAGTTCAATAAACTGTTCGTTTGGAGCAAAAAATTTTTTTCGAAAATTCAAACGCATACCCTCTAATTCTGTTTAAATCACTGGAGCTTACTTATATAAGAAATTTTATCCTCCTACGATGACGTTAACCCGTGCCGAGTTGACCAGAAAGTTTACGAAAAATGCTTATTTTGAGTATCGCTTGATATGTGACTAAATCATTAAAATTTTGTACCATTCTGGGTTAACTACAAAATCCAGACAACAAAAAATAATACTTAATTTTTTAGTAAGACGAAATTATTAAAATTATGAGGGGTATTTTCTTTTTAGAATATCTTTTTTACCATGCAAGTACAATTTTCGCTGTTTGTGCTTGAAAATTGTATCCATTCTTCATCGGCTGTAATTTAACCATTAAACTCATTAATTAATTTTACAGTTCTTTCAGCTGTGTCGTTCAGATAAAATACCATTCTTTTAGCCTGTACAAAATTCGCAGTTTCTTCCTGAAGAACACTGGTTTAAATTTTCACCCGAGAAAACAAATGTTTGCTCTTCGCTGATGTAAATTCACCGTGGTTTTTCCTAAAACAAAATGTAGGCAAGCATTGATCAAGTTGCTAAATATACAAAATAATTTACAATATACATACAAGACAGCTAATATTGTATACCATACAAAATAGAGCAGGATATTTCTGCCATCAAAGGAGAGTACCTTTCTACAAAGTCAAATGTACTCTCCTTTTCTAAATTAGGTACCATTTTGCGTTCCTTGCTCAGTTTAGGTTTAAAACTTAGGAAACTATCTTGAGTGAATAAATGGCCTTTGCCAAACATCACGCTTGGTGCACTGCAAGAGGATGCCATATTTTCTACATCAAAAAATATAACTCATAGCTCAATTGGTTCTTTGTAGTCGTCTCTCACGAATGATTTTTGTTTTAATTCAGCCAAATAGAAATGTAACAATTACTTAGTTTGTGTGTCATTGAAATATTTTTTTCAAAGTACTTATGTATATTTGATTCAGTCATGCAAAAAAGTATCAACTTTCTTTCTAACATTTGCTCCAGAAGTGCCCAGGCACCATTGAGACGACCTGTGTTAGATGCAATTGTATCACAGCTCATTATCTGCACTTAATCACTTACTCAGAGCATTCAGAAAAACTTCATCTTGGTCATCATAACAAGAAGTAGTTCCCAATTACGAAATGTAATTGTGAGATAGATTGGCAGTCTTCCTTCTTTGGAAGTTCTTACGTCCAGACCAGGCAACAAATCGTCATTCAACTGAATGGTCACTACTTGGGACTTGTCATTTTAAAATCAGTTATTATAGCTTTTGCTCATTCTTCCTCTTTTGTGTCCTCATTCGTTGAATGGAAGACTTTTTTAAAGAAATATCGTCAATGCTAAGTCTAAGAGCCTCCACGATAACTTGAAGAACGTAAGCTGAATCTCTTACACTTAACTGACATCTATCCAACGCAGCTATTAATTTAGGAGTAATGATATCTTTTCTTCTGCGCTTTGCAGCAGTTCCTAATTGTATTATTTAGGGTGGGTTTGTTAAATGCTCTTCTGACGTTCTTCGGAACTAAAAAACGTGTTGTTGAGTTGTTCAGATAGCACTAACAAATCATTGGACGCTGAAGAGCTTGGCTACTCGTTGTACGACATCTATTGAAGTATTTTTCTCTCTATATATTTTAATTTGTTTTACCCTTTCTTCTTTTTCAGCTAGTTTTCTGCACACACCAAGCAACCAGGTATCCCTGGCTCTTTCTGTGGCTGTAAGAAGATTTTACTCTCTTTTGTTTACATCCTTTCGAGGGCGTATGCACTATCCAATTGACGTTTGAAAACCTCTTCCCTTTACTTATAAACACCCAGAGATTTGCTTGCATTCTTTTTGAACTGTCTCCATAATATCTTTCAGAATATAATGCACTCCCGTACAGCGACATTACGGCTTTCAAGTATAGTCAATTTGCCTTGGCGTATATTAAACATAAAACTAATAACACTCCTGCAAATTGGTTTATTGCCTCTACTAATAATAAATATGCTACTTTTAACACTTCGTAATCCTAAAACCATCTATTAGAACAAAAAAATATGAGATACCTATTCAAGAACTGTATTGACAGTAACAATTACGAAGGCGCTCGCCACTACTCTTGCGTAACTTATATGAAGGTGAGTCGGTGCAATGCGGCACGCGTTAAAGTTTTCAGAATGGCGTAAAATTTCATTTGTGAGTGTTTTAGGGTAAAATGGAAAAAATTAGGACCTATGCGTTACAAAATTTTGACTTTGAAAAATGAGGGACACACTACTGTTCGCCCATTTGATTTACTGCACTGAATATTACATACTTCAGAATAATACCTAATATCACAATTGCAGCACACTTAAATCAACTAATTTCAAAACAAACACCTGCTCATTCAATCGCTGGGCGAACCATTCCAGCTCTCGCATGACGCATGATACGTCGTGTTAGTTCGTTTATCGAATCAAGCTGACATCTATACAACAAATGCGAGTAACGAAACATGCGAGCAACGAAATGAATTTGTGAGTAACGATTCGGTATGGTACTTCGAGTCAGGCGACGAACTCGTTACTCAATAATGAATACATACGGTTTGCTACAGCCCTATTGCTTTAAGACAGAACTATAATTTCTTAATTCACATCTCCACTGTACATCAGGAAAAACATTAGATAATACGATTACTAACCTTAGCTGATTCATCAGGATCATTGTTTTTTCTTGTTTATTGTAAACACGAAACACTCTGACTTGGGGAACTTTGGCACCATCACTTCATTTTTAAGGTTCCCTACTCAACGTAAAACGAAGCTCTATTGCTGAAGTTCAGCATCTATCTTTCACTGGCCTTTACCAACCATTTAAATAAAAAGGTTTGTTTTCATGCGTTGTCACAAATTATGTAGTAAGCATCTTTGCATGCAAACAAGTGCAACAGTTGCATGCCCCAGGAAGAATATCCTGTTCTAGTCACATGTTATGCAACTTACTGCACTAACATGGCGCCCTTGCAGATAATATTGAATGCTGTTGGCGTAACCGCTGGTATTATTATCTTGAATAAATATGAAAAACTTAACGTAAATACAGGGTTCATCAGCACTTTAAAGAATGATAAAAAAACTTCCCTGTTTTAAACAAATTGCACAGTGTTCTATAATTTTCTTTGTTTACAACAAATTATAACAGTAGCGAAAAAATCAAATTCTAATTTTTTCTAACCAAATTTATATATTCGCTCAACCTATCCAGTAGTTCTTATTAATGCGAGTTAGAATTTTTGTAGGAGGAGCTAGCAATTGAAGAGAGAGCTCTTATGAATGATGATACAATTAATTGCTTACAGTTCATGTTTTTCAACTCAATCAATACATTACATAAACACTGCTCTGCGAGATTCTGCAAAGACGGATTATTCAGACACCTTATCCTACCAACAAGTTAATCGCTGAAGTATGACAAGAGGTCTCTTTTTCCAACCGGTTCACAACGTATTTATTCAACTGATTCATGTGAAAATTTTTTGGTTGGTTTATGTGTATGTTGCTCCACCAAAAAATTACTGTTATTAGTAATACTATCATCCCTGTGTTTTTCTGGATCAATATTTGGTTTCCCATCAGTAAATACATTACCTTAAAGGTAATTAAGGTATAAATAATTATTTATGGTAGGTGGCATGAGGATTACTGTGCTCTGGTTGCCGGGAGATACTACAGGATTGTCTGGCAGGCCGGCTGTGTAGACTATTTAGCCGTTCAAGCACGTTGCCCAGGGTGTACCCCAAGAACGCTTTCCGGGTTGTTTCAGATAATAAGATAAGCAAAGTAAGATGATTGAATAATGGTCTGCCTCAAGTCTCAGTTTTGCCCCGCTTCTTTTTAACGTACATATTTCCGACATTCCTCAAACAGAATCCAGACGATTCTCTTACGCTGACGATCTGGCACTAGTACAAAAATCCCACAACATTCAGCAAATTGAAAATAGTTTAACAGCAGACCTCAAAACCCGGAGCAACTATTTTAACAAATGGCGTCTTGTATCCAGTTCCAGCACGACGGAAACTAGTGTCTTCCATATTAACAGTCGGGCGGCGAATCTCTAGCTTGACGTTCTTCTTGATGGCTCTCCGCTCCGACACAATCCCTTTCCGAAGTATTTGGGAATCGTAATGGATCGCACCTTGTCGTACAATAAACATCCAAACAACCTTGCAGCAAAACTAAGAACTAGAAATAATATTCTGCAGAAGTTAACTGGCACCTCCTGGGGAGCTTCCGCATCCACACTTCGCATATCAGCACTGAGCCTTGTGTATTTTGCAGTTAAGTATTGTCCATCTGTCTTCATGAATAGCACTCACATCAAAAAGATCTACGTAGTTTTGAACCAAACAATGTGGATAATTAGTGGATTTATCAACTCTAATGTACTGGCTACTCGTTTTGATTAACATCGAACCGCCTACGATAAGACGACGCAATCGCCTGATTGCCCAATATAATAATATCCGATATAACTTGGATCTCTCTATCCACGACGACTTTGAAACCAAATTTCATGGACTTAAATCAAGAAGTCCAAGCACAAAAATTGCAAAACATATTATATCTAACAATTTTAACGGAAGAGAAGCATGGGGATTGGAGTGGATAGCCTCAGCCCCACCAGAATGGCACTCCCTATTTTACAATCAACAGGCACTAAAGGGACTCGACCTTCCCCGCAAGACCTAGGCTGCTCTCAACAGAGTTAGGGTCTGGTCATGGCAGATCTGTTTTACCTCTTTACACACGGTGAATGAGAGATTCACCGGATTGCGACTGTGGTGAGGAAGAACAAACTATCCGTCACGTGACATTTGATTACCCACTTCGAGACTTCAGGGGATCACCGAAAGACTTCATAGATATTTCAAATGAAGCTTAATATTGGCTGCGCTATGTCGAATTTGAATGTTAACTATAATTTAATGTTAAAATTTATTAATGTGAAACAATTGTATATAATTGTATTATTGATTATGTGCTATGGCCATAAGATAAATAAATTTATAGTAGGTTACCATTTTTTGAATGTTAGTAATAATTCTGAAATTGGTTCTTTAAATTATTGATAATGAATTAATAATAAGTAATAAATATTATATATTATAAAACTTATGAGAATATTGCCACAAAACCGGGTATTTTCTGTAACATTAAAAAAAAAAAAATCCGAGCATTTTTTCGCCTACCAGTCCATTGCGAAATATTTTACGACATTAATTTGTGGAAGAAGAAGCAAGAAACTCCTATACTGGTCGGGAAACACGTAAGCGCACTTGCCTCTTGAATAGAGCTAGCTGCTTGGAGGCATGCGACGTTGCATGCGCCGTTGTATGCGCCTAGAGGCATCCTTTTGACTCACGAAAAGAGCATCGTCTAAACCAACGGAGTCGTTACCGCCCACTGAAGAAATCACAAGGGGCGTTATGGGTCAAAGGTAAATTTAGCATCGAACATATGTTACAACAAATAGTTCTAAATGTCTTTTAAGTAAGATCACTCCATAGTTTAGTTCCTAATATAATTTTTCACTTGTACAGGAGTTACCTCACGTGAATAGGAATGAGTATGTCTATATGCGATTGCATGAATCAACGAAAAATATCATAGTGATTTTATTTAACACTTCAGACATGAAAAAAACACCGGTTTAATCAAATAAAATGCAGTTAAGTTTCACAGACCACTTCCACTGGATTATAGGTCATGAGAATAGTTTGCGGGTCGTCTGAACATGGTGGATGAGCTGATTCATTGTTGGAGAGTTACATACGTGGAAACATATTGGTAGGGGAGCGTGCATAAACCACGTAGTTCCATTTTGGCCCCCTGTGAACCCCCCCCTCCCCCCTCCATGTAGTCCTACGTAGCTTTTGCCTCTAGCCCCCACCCACCCTACGGAGCACGTAGCTTTTTTCCCTTTTGATTAAAGAAGACATTTTGTGCTTTTTTCTCATGTCCGACTATTGTGAATTACATACGGAGATAATTGACTGAGGGAAATAAATATTCACATGCTGTTGTGTGTTCTGTACCTCGTTTTAACTATGCAAAATGTTATGAAAGGAAAGCTACGTGGCCTGGCTCGGAACCCCCCCCCCCTTCCCCCACGTAGCTCAGCGTAGCCTTCCAGCCAACCCCTCCCCCCCCCCTTGGACCAAGCCACGTAGTTTGTGAACGCTGCCTAGGGTTGTGGCAGGGCAGACAGTTGATGCGCATGTTGCGCCTGGCCAAGGTCTCCTTGCAGACAGGCGACCCGCCGAACAGCAAGCGAATAACCATTTTCACCTTCCATCTGGAGTTCTGGAGTAGGTTCAAGCCGACGTCCATAGTTCCTGCAGTTAACTTGTTCTGTAGACAAACATTTGGCCCCATCCCCCCCCTCCCCCCATTCAACAAGACATACAGTAAACATCCAGAAACGGCTTCGAGTATTGTGCTTGTATTTCAAAGCACTTCCACCGCGTCAATTTTTCCATTGAATGTTCGTGGGATGTTTTTATGGTATACTGCCCCCGCCACGAAGTCTTGGTCGCGATCGGGCGTTTCCTACCAGTCCCTGTTATAAAATATCATTGTACCTATATTGTCAGTATTGGATTCTCACTGTACGAGATTTCTTCTCTCATCCAGTCGCGGTCAATGTAATTCTACGTCCAAAACTTTAAAAGTGATCTGTTACAATTACTATGTTTACGCAAACATTTTAGCAAAATCGTGGTAAATGGTGCAGTCACAATTAAAAGTGTGTCAGAGCCAAAAATGTGTCACCTACAGACTAGAAATGCTTAGCACTGAAGGTTAATAGCAAATGCGTTGTACTGATTGCATTATTCAAATATTCTTACACGTGGGAACTGGATATCGCAATTACTGTAGTGGCAACCGCTGTGACACTAAATTACTTCTAAAATAACTTCGGCTTAAATGCTATAAATTACCGACTTTCTCCCGATCTGACATCTGCCACAAGCTATGACTGTTTAATCTTTCAACGAATCACCTATCAAAAGAATAAAAAAAAGGCAGCTTAGGGGAGTATGGAAGACTATAGAAACTATCCAGATAAAATGAAACACAACCAAATCCTGGACTTACAGAGCAATTACGTTATTCCCAAGCATAAGAATAACGCTGCAGCGAGTAGCCAAGAAAGAACAACGAAGTTGGAATAAAAAATTTATCATATCATGCATAAATTTATAACAACAGGATCAATTAAACTTCAGCTATCAGAAGAGAAGGCCCACTAGTACTATTTTCCACGATACTAAAGCTTAAGTTATTTTTTAAAAAATTATTGGACCTTAGGTCTTGAATAGACCATACAGTCAGCCTGGTAAAGTTACAAAATAATAATATTAATAGTTTTTAAAAATATACAGATATATAGATACATTAAATATGTAGGTCACTGTCCTTAATATAATCCTTGATATTTCTATAGATTTTTTTGCTATTTGTAGTGAGTAGTACTGTAATACTAGATGGAAGTGGCTGCTGTGCACACACAAGAGACTTCATGAATGTTGATTGCTGTTGCTGAAAATTAGAGCAGTTTAAAAATAATGATTGACAATTTGTAAATAAATTATTATAAAATCTAAGGGAATACAACTGTATTTAAGAATATAACATTTTAAGATGAAACAACTGCACAAAATCAAGAGTGGGTTAAGCTAAGACCTGTTTAACGCCTGTCAGCTGTACTCTTGGATAATTCATCCTCATTAATATAGGATGTAGTGTAAGGATTGCAATCCCGCAGTGTTTTCAATCCCGCGGGATCCGCGCGGGATTGGTACAAACAGTTTTTTAACGCATATATTTAAAACATAGTTACTTAAAACGTTAATAAATTAAATAATAATTATATTAATAAATAATTTTTAATGTTAAATGATAAAAATTAACAGTTAATAATATTTTGATTGGCAAAATGACATTAAAACTTTTTAGCGTGTCTGAATTGTATTTCGAGGTTTTACATTTTTGTTTTTTAATCTAAACCAATTTTTAAATAAGTAATAAAAATGGTAAATATTGAGTCTTAGGTCATATTATGTGCCTTACAATACATCACATAAGTTTAAAAATATGGTTTGCTTAATGGCAAAGTTACCAGAGTTTTTTTTTTTTTTTAAATTCTAAATAAACATTCCATAACACCGATAAAAGCATTCCATTTCACAAAGTGAATATACTCTGTAAAGTATAGACTTGTCTCAGAACAAGATCTCATAACGTTTTGTCACTGCACAAGCACGATACTTGGCCATTTTTTGCGTGATTCATTATTATATCTCCTGATTCCTTGATTGATATTACAGTTGATTCAAAGTTATTAAAAGAAACTACTCACCAACACGTAAACTGTCAAGTATTTCAGATTTACTTATGTGGCGTAACGACATTTTTAGATTGGAAATTATTATTTTTTAGTAAGAAAGGAGATTTTCTCAGCGAATGATTGCAGTGAAGTCCTCATAGGATGTATCTCCGGATTTCATTGCAAACACATGAAATTACACACGTGAGCGAGACGGCGGAGGCAGCCGTCGAAGTATGGTGTTCCTACAACACAATTCGTCGATACACCCGTGAAAATTTCATTATAACTTTTTTTACCTTTAGTCAAAATAATAAGGAGAAGAGGAATTAATCGAAAGCCTGAGCGGCACATGTAAGCAGGTGGCTTTCGTCAAAGAAACGCATTGAGGCAGCGGCCAAAACAACAATAAGTCAAAGGATATACAATTTCCTTTTGATAGCTGTAAAATAAATGGGTACGCGATCGTTAAAATTACGATAACCTTAGTTTCATATCAACGAATAATCAAATTTTCAGCCGCAAATTAGGAAACTGTCACAATTACTCTATCTGCAAATACAGAAAATGGGAATAATGAAACCGTGAATAAAAATCTGTAACCGTGTAGTTCATATAACGTGTGCGACACTTAAAAAATAATTATATAGTTATAAAATCGTACTAAAAACGCACCATAACTCAAATTACAGAAGAATACGTAAAAGTGTATTTATTTACTTACGAATGACGAAGGTTGACAAAAACAAACGCTTGTTCACTTGAGTCAAATGCCAACTGGAAGGGTACAGACAAACAGTGCAAAATATCCGACAGAGACCGAGTGGGGCAGCGAGTCACGCAGACTGACACGCGTTTCCGCCGGATTTTCCGGATTGCAGATCCGCTTAATTTTGTGCGGGATCCGCCAGACTGGCTAATGATGCGGGTTCCCGCGGGATTGCGGGTTCCCGCGGGATTGCGGGATCCCGCTTTGCTGGATTGCAATCCCTAATGTAGTGTGAAACCCTCCATACACAAATTTGGAATATATTCGAAATATTTATTTACATTTCCAATTTTTCAAAACACGTGCATCATAACATTTAGCTAGAATTTCCTCTTTAAATCGCTGTTTGTTTCCTAGTTTTCAAATACAGGTTTGATCAAAAACATTTCTTCTCTTTAAATTTCACTTTTAAATGCTTTAAAGCTACAAGAAAATAGTTTCTATTAGCTGATGCGTGGCGGATTTGCACTTCAGCAGTGTCTCGGAAACACTGGTCTCTACATTAGCAGGGTATACGTTATTGACCTTCATTCAGTTAGCACTGATTCCCACTATAAATAACAGCACAGCTTCTTTTAACACCGTTTCATCCATCAGCCTTACCACGCCAAAGATTTTCACAACTAAACACGATGAAATGTGTATCGTTATCAATTGCACTTGGAGGTTACCGGTATACCAAATGCAGAAATTATCCTTTATTGCTTCTCAGCAAAAAGTCTGACAGCTATAGGAAACAAAGTTCTGCAGCTATGTAAATTATTGGAAAAATAAACTCTGTAGAAAAGATTCGCAGAAAATTTTTCATGTCGTATTAAAACGTGGAGTGTTGCAGCTTGTTCTGGACATTAGTATTTTTTATCATATTCGTCTAACTGTATTGTTACAGTGTTTTTAAACTTTTTATATAATTTCTTTAAAGTAAGAAAAAGTATACACTTTAACCATAAAAGTAATCGTGATTTATTCACTCAATGGTTGCGACAACTTTACTTGTAGAAGTGCACATTTGAAGCTAAAATCCATTACAAGATTCGTGACCAACAATTTCGTGGTCTACTTAAATCACGATCTCTGTTTTTATTTTTCTTGTAACTAAAAGGTGAGGTGTCATTGTGATTGGTAAGTCTTTCTTTTCTTTTTTCTTTTTTTTCTTTATAAAATTGAAATAGAGCAAGGTTGGTCCTAAACACTGCAGAATTATTCCAGCGTGGCTATTGAAGCACCTCCATTTTTATTAAAATCTTTCAGCCAATATCCTATTGTACTGTAATTTTCCATTCCCTCCAGCGGAAACTTCAAACCTATTCTAAAAAGCATATACGACGACTTAAAGATGCTGCCAAAGAAGCCATCAATATGTCTCATGCACTCCTATTTACGGTATTATCACGTCTCGTCAGTAATAATTATTGTTATATTTTTTTCCTCTCATTTATGTTTCTATTCTGATTTATCTTTCTAACCAAGCTAGCTTTGTCCGTGTGAAGAACGTCGGAATCATTAAACTTTAGGTCCTGGAGGAACGTAATTGCTTGTCCTGCTACTGATATAATAAGTACAGCAGATTTTGAGTGATGCAACCAAACTTGTTGTGGACTAAATTAAGGGTTACTTACAGTATATATAAGGTACATTTTACAGAATGTTAATTGCAGGTATTACCTACGTTCATAGATAGCAAACCAATTTGCGGCTTATTGCCACACGTCTGCCGATAGCATTCTACTAACAACCAAAAGTTTTAATGTAATCACTTATCACACGGGAGTCAAGAAATTTATTTTAAACTCCTGAGTCAGGTCCTCAGTTATGAGATAACGCTTATACAGGTATAATGATTTTTTTTTAATTATTGCTTTACGCCTCGTCGACGACTAAGCTCATTAGAGGCGGGATGGGACTGGTAACAAGGAACGGGAAGGGATTCGGCCATGGAATTTTTGAAGGAAGCATCCCGGCATTCACCTGGAGTGATTACGGGAAACCATGGAAACCCCAAATGTGGATGCCCGGACGGGGATTCGAACCGGCGTCCTCCCGAATGCGAGGCCAGAGCGTTAACCGCTCACCAACTACGCTCGGTTTATTTAATGAAGTTATGTTGTTACATGCAAAGGGTTATTCCGTGATGATGTTACAAACTTTCAGGGATGATAGAGAATGGTAAATGTGTCAATTTGAGGCAAGGGACCGTGGTCCGAAAACGATCGGGTCGAAAGTTAGAAGCGAAAATCTACTCACATTTTGCTTTAGTCAAGCTCTGGGCTCAAACTGAGGTCGCCAACTTCCGAACCCTGTTCATGACGTATAGAATTCCCACTCAATACTCCCAAGTACCCTCAGATAATTTCCCCTGTTGATGGACTAGTAACGGCGCACGTAACTTGATGCCAAAGAGACCGAAAATCCTAAGTCAACGGTACAGTAATAATAAATTCAATTTGCCTGCACAAGTTTAACAAGCTGTGACATTTACAACAATTGCTCAAAATGGCGTCCCCCGGTGTCAATGCAGGAATAGCATCGTTGCACAAAGTTTTGTAGTAACAGTTCTAATATCCCAGGTGTCGTTTGGAACCCTCAGCCCAAAGTGGGGTGGAGCTCCATCAAGTTGGAACCACATCCGTTGATTAATAACAACTGTGATATATTCCAGGGACTTCGGCAGAGATTGCCTAACCTACAATCTTAGCAAAAACAGTACCTATACATTTATTCCACTGTCAGAGGTATCTGAACGATTTTCGCTTAAAACTTTCAACTCGGTCGTTTCTGCCCAAGGGTCCCTTACCCCAAAACGATAATTTTTTTCTTCTCCACCATCCCTGAAAGTTTGTAACAAGGGTAACGACCCAAAAATGACAATGGGCTGTTCATGTTGCTCGCAAAAGAGATGACTACTGGATTGGATGCCAAGGAACCTGAAAAGAGCAACAGGAAGACTCCCGGATATCGCGCTGAGTTACTGACGTGAACTGGAAGAGAGTTGATCAATACCGATCATCCTGAAAGGAACTACATCAAAACTATGTAGAATTAAATTGTAAAATATAGCTCATCTGGCTTAAAGAGGTTACATCATGAAACAAGGATTGATAAAGCTGTAAAAATAATAAATAAAAGTAACGTAATAATAATCATACGAAATGCTTTATTGAAATGTTTCTACATAATTTTTTATGGGTGGTTAGTTACGATAACCTTGTGCCCGTCCTCCTGGTTACGTTTCGCTGGATTCGACTACTGATACCGATGTTTTGGGTTACCTGGACTGACATATTTATTAAAACACGTGATTATATGAATAATAGGCGCTGTAATTATTGGTCGTGCAATTCTGTATCTGAATACAATTTCTCAACCATTAATTTTAAACAAAACTTAATGGACGGAGTGCGCGATTCGGATTCCACGTTCATCTGTAGGTCCAGGGGAAAGAAATTGGCCGTCCTACCTCTCACACAATGGATCTTTCCGTGGGAGCCAACCAACTTCGGGTTGTTGGTTAAGTTAGTTCATGGGCGGAAGAGTCTAGTCAGTTCCTGATTTCCTGAAAGTAACAGCAATGGCGTTTATCTGATAGGTATCAAAATATAAGCTCAACTAGACGACCCGTGCGAAAATTTCGCGAATATGAGGTTGAATGCTTGTAACATAATGAATAGTAGAACCGTAGTTTTGTAGCAAATATTTTTTTTAGTGTAATAGGTACACAGCAAAATACTCAGAACATATTATGAAACACTTAGGAAAATTTAAAACACACTTTATTTATGACAAACTGTCACTGACCTTGGCAGAATAAAACCAACCTTAACAAACTGCACACAATATATCAACATCTCTGTGATATTTGTTGCTGAGTGAATAAATTGATTACATTGGAATTGTATAGCAAAACGACAGTGTTTCCGTAAAAGAAAAAAATATATACGAAAAACTGCTTATTGAATAAAAAAAAGTTTATTGACTTCTCTGTGATATCCGCTGTTGAAATCTGGGGACTTGGCTCTGAACAGTCTCATACGCGCTACCACTTTTAGCACCAAATTCTGAACATTTTTTTCTTAATTTATGACTTTACCTAGCTGGAGACCTTAATTTTTAAAACGATATGTCATTTATCGATTTCAGCTAGGTATCGAAGAAGATAAATGGCACATAATAAAAACAAAAATTTAAAAAATCAACACGTTCTATAACTAATATTGATACTTTTGCCCTTTAAGGGTCGAATTACTAAAAATTTCTTTTATAAAATATGGTGTGACCAAAGCAGCCACCTTGGTCTTTAAATTGATACCTCATTTATCGATTTCGGTTAGTTATCAAGCAAGGTAAAAAAAAAGTTTTGAGAAATGATGTTATTTTTGCGGAGAAAGTTTTTTCTTAAAATATGATATGACGATAGTGGATAATTTAATATTTAAATCGATACGTCATTTATTGATTTCGATTAGATATCAAGGGAAATAAATAGCTCATGACAGAAAAATGCGTTGTAAAAATATTAATACTTTTGCACTCTAACGTTAGAATTTTTAAAAATTTCTTTCTTAAAATGTGTTAACGGAAACGAAGACATTACGAAGACCTTAATCTTTTAAATGATACCTCGTTTATCAATTTTATTTAAATTATTGTCAACGGAGGTAAATGACTTGAGACACAAAAAACGCATTTTAGAAATACTGATATTTATGCCCTTTAAGGGTCGAAAAACGAAAAATTCCTTTCTTAGAATATAATGTTACCACGGCGGAGACCTTAGTCTTTAATATGATATCTCATTTATCTATATCGGATAGAAATCAAGGGAGATAAATGGCTCGTGACACAAAAATGCATTATAGAAAAATTTATACTTTTTCCCTTTAATTCTTGAATTCCAAAAACATTCTTTCTGAAAATATGATGTCACAAAGCTGAGACATTACTCCTCATAATCCTACTTCATTTATCGATTTTGGTTAGATATCCAGGGAGATAAATGGCTAGAGATACAAAAAACGCATTTTAGAAAAATCGACATTTTTGCCCTTTAAGGGTCGAAAAACGAAAAATTCTTTTCTTGAAATATAATGTTACCACGGCGGAGACCTCGATCTTTAATATGATACCTCATTTATCTATGTCGGTTAGATATTAAGGGAGATAAATCACTCGTGACACAAAAATGCGTTATTGAAAAATTTATACTTTTTCCCTTTAATTCTTGATTTCCAAAAACATTCTTTCTTAATATATCATGTCACAAAGCTGAGACATTACTCCTCATAATCCTACTTCATTTATCGATTTTGGTTAGATATCCAGGGAGATAAATGGCTCGAGATACAAAAAACGCATTTTAGAAAAATCGACATTTTTGCCCTTTAAGGGTCGAAAAACGAAAAATTCTTTTCTAGAAATATAATGTTACCACGGCGGAGACCTCGATCTTTAATATGATACCTCATTTATCTATGTCGGTTAGATATTAAGGGAGATAAATCACTCGTGACACAAAAATGCGTTATTGAAATTTTTTTATTTTTTCCCTTTAAGGTTTTAATTCCAAAAACATTCTTTCTTAATATATCATGTCACAAAGCTGAGACATTGCTCCTCATAATCCTACTTCATTTATCGATTTTGGTTAGATACCCAGGGAGATAAAAAGCTCGAGATACAAAAAACGCATTTTAGAAAAATCGACATTTTTGCCCTTTAAGGGTCGAAAAACGAAAAATTCTTTTCTTGAAATATAATGTTACCACGGCGGAGACCTCGATCTTTAATATGATACCTCATTTATCTATGTCGGTTAGATATTAAGGGAGATAGATCACTCGTGACACAAAAATGCGTTATTGAAAAATTTATATTTTTTCCCTTTAAGGGTTTAATTCCAAAAACATTATTTCTTAATATATCATGTCACAAAGTTGAGACATTACTCCTCATAATGCTACTTCATTTATCGATTTTGGTTAGATATCCAGGGAGATAAATGGCTCGAGATACAAAAAACGCATTTTAGAAAAATCGACATTTTTGCCCTTTAAGGGTCGAAAAAACGAAAAATTCTTTTCTAGAAATATAATGTTACCACGGCGGAGACCTCGATCTTTAATATGATACCTCATTTATCTACGTCGGTTAGATATTAAGGGAGATAAATCACTCGTGACACAAAAATGCGTTATTGAAAAATTTATATTTTTTCCCTTTAAGGTTTTAATTCCAAAAACATCCTTTCTTAATATATCATGTCATAAAGTTGAGACATTACTCCTCATAATGCTACTTCATTTATCGATTTTGGTTAGATATCCAGGGAGATAAATGGCTCGAGATACAAAAAACGCATTTTAGAAAAATCGACATTTTTGCCCTTTAAGGGTCGAAAAACGAAAAATTCTTTTCTTGAAATATAATGTTACCACGGCGGAGACCTCGATCTTTAATATGATACCTCATTTATGTATATCGGTTATATATTAAGAGAGATAAATCGCTCGTGACACAATTACGCATTGCAAAAATATTGATACTTTTGCCCTTTAAGGGTCGAATTCCGAAAAATATCTGTCTTAATATATGACGTCACTAAAGCGGAGATCTTAATCTTTAAAATGATACTACATTAAACGATTTCATATACGTATCCAGGGAGATAAATGACTCGTAACACAGAAAACAGCATTTTAGAAAGATTGACATTTTTGCCCTTTAAGGGTCGATTTCCGAAAACTTCATTTCTTAAAATATGATGTGACCAAAGTGGAGACCATAAGCTTTAAAATGACACCTCATTCATTGATTTCGGTTAAGTATGAAAGAAGATACAGGCTTGTGACAAAAAAATACCTTATAGAAATAATATATATGATACGTACATGCATAAAAGTACAAAGATTGGTCAAATCCCTCAAATGCGTTTGGAGGTAATGACAAATATCCTCTTAATTTCCAACATAAAAGGATGAACAATATCAACGTTTGAATTCTGACAAAGCTGACGACAGGATTACGTCTAAAATCCTTCCAAATTCGCACATTTACTGCCATATAAGAGCCAGAGAACGTATTTAGCTGGCATTTGTTATGGACTTTACGTAATCTGCTCTTTCACTGTTGCCTCACGCGGGCTTTCATAAAGAGCTGCTAATTTTAAACCGTAAATACCTTTTATTAATTACTGAACAATATTATCTGGAAAAAAATGTGGATTTAAGGTGTTATAATGCTCACTGGAAAAGGTGTTTCATTTCAAGTTTTGTTATTTTTCATGATGAGAACATAAGAACAAAGGATTGACTACCTTAGGAAAAATACAAAGAACTTTCGTGCCCATATATTAGAAAATGAATTTCTAAATTTAGTACAATGTCTGTATAAATGTACTGAACCACTGAATGTTTTATGTATAACTACTCAATTGAAAGGTCCGCAACGAAAGTACTCTTCACAACATTCAGCATAGGGCTGGGCATACTCCTCCTACTGGCGCAGCTATTGCTGAAACGAATACATTAGTGTTGTTTGACAATTTTTCACAGTTATTTATTTAATCGAATTGTTAATAAATGATACCAATTCAACTGTGTGTTACTGTATTTACGTCACACACGTTTCGCTCCCTTCAAGGTAATATTAGCGACGAATATGTGTTGAAATTTATACTTAGTTCTACGATTTCGTTAAGTAATTTTGACATAACTTGAAAATCCAACGATTTTTTGATTGTTTCATTTTTACTATTCAGATTGGTATCAATAGGTTTGGTTAGTTAATAATTATTATAAAATAATATTCTCTGTATTTTCTTAGAGTTTTCAGAAAGTATAGGAATCTTTTTTTTTCTGACAGAATAATACTTTTTTATGACTCGATGCAGTCCGCCAGGCACATATAAAAAAATAAATACATTTAAACCATGGAAAACTTACCTCCTTTAAACCGTCTGTAAATTGCAGAAATTGATTTCTTCACTACAGTGTGCATGTTTCACATGATATCCCTAAGATCATTTTTATTTATCATTTTTAATATCAATAGATTACCGATTTTGTTTCTTTTTATTAATATTTCACATCCATATCTATCTATATCGTTTGCTTATTAAAGACGTTAGATAATTAATCAAATAATAATAGATAATTTGTTTGTCAATGCTGTAAAATGGATGCTACTCCAGCAATAGTCGAAACACTGATTCGTCGAATTGATTGCTGCATTTATTGCTTCTAATAGTCAGGATATATGTAACCCAATGGAAACTAGGTTCCATGAGTTTTGCTATCGGCGATGTTACCCAGCCATATACAGGTATGTCGCCGAGCTCGGTGGGTGAGAGGTTAAAGTTTGGGTCTGGCAGTCGGAAGGATGTGGGTTCTGTTCCCGGTCCGGCTATGCTGTTTTTTCAGAAATATTTTTCGGCTGATGCCAGGATGGTTCCTTCAAAATCCATTTCTGAACACTTTCCAGTTTTTTTTTATCCAGTCCTATTCCGGCTCTAATGATCTCGACGTCGATTATTCGTAAAGACACACGGAAAAAATTAAACACGTCAAGTACAGGCCCCATGAGTCTTCATTGTCTAACAGTGGTATGAGCAAATCACAACAATGCTCCAAAGAAAGCAACATTCTAGTTAATTAACCACAAAATATGACTTCAACAGGAAGGTGTACAAGTGACCTTTAAAGTAACAAAGAAACCTACTGATGAAACAAACCTCAAGTAGACCGAATAACTGAATCCGATGAGGACCTGGTCGAAATGACAGTATAAACGCACCTGCCGTTGCTAACAAATAATTTTATTTATTTAAAATTTGTATACAAAATCGAGTGGACGGGGGAAAATCTTTGTCATTCTAAAATACAGTATACTTACACGTTTTTACCTAGGAGATGCTCGACGCTACTGTGGGGTGTTCTCCGAACTTGTGCACAAACTGGATATGAACCAACGCTCCTTCTAGAGTTGCTTACAGTCTTCCTGGGCGCTCCCTTCCAACATAAGGTCACGCCTGCCTGAGGAGTTTAATTAATTCCATCATGCTTCTTGCCGCGGCTTACCTCAGAACACAAAAAGTGGGTTGTAATGTGAACGTATACTGGTGTAAACTGGGCTGTAATGAAATATGCATATGCATAACAATACTATCAGATAGTAGCGACCTGGTTGATCAGTGGTTAAGGCGTCTGACTGGAGATCGAAAGATCCCCCGTTCCAATCACTGTCTCAGCAGGGATTTTAATAGGCTTTTAATCCGAACAGCTTGCTGTGTAATGTGAAGTACGCCAGAACGCTTCCATGGTTCGGATTCCACGTTAAACTGCAAGTTGCCGGTAGGATTTCCCTGTAAGCTTAAGGTGGCTACAACGCGGGCGGAATACGCAGCCAATAGAAACCTGTCATTAGGTCATTGAGACCACACGGAATTATGATTTCACTATAACACAGTGGATTTTCATTCCATGTGTTATAAATTATAAATTTTTTTTTAGCTCCGGGCAGTAATATATCGTGGGCATAATCAATGTATTGTACTCGTGTTGTTTAACAAGTACTGAATCTGTAGTGGCATAACTTCTAAGTTGGACATATTGAAGCACCGAGCTAGGGGGTGAGTAATATGATAACTGGATTGTTGCTAACAAATAATTCAATATGCTACTAATATGTGAGGTATAACAAGATAGACAGGCCTTATTGTGGTTAATTGTTTTAATAACTATTCAGGATAAATGAATTGAAAAGAACACAAATAAATTTGACATAGCTCGTTAATTTATTCAACAATTCTTTCGCAGCAAAAACGTGATTTAATAACCTCCGAATTGAAATGATCTTTGATTCTTCACAGAAAAGAATAAGGTAACGAAACATGAGTTCTCTAACGCGGATTAAACGTGGTGCATTTTACTGATACCTAATTTGTTGTTGCGGAACACAGAGGAATGACGAGATGACATTAAAATATGTTGTGGGTGCATTTGGCATGGTTATTTGAGGCAACGAGACATGTTACAAATTACAAGCATCTTAGAAATTGCAGTTGTTAACTATTAAGTGGTTAGCTGGAGGAAGACTCCCGTGCCCTCTTTAGTTCTGCAGAACCTGACAAGCATTGCTTAAGCGAGTCGCGCGGAATTTTTTATGGTCCGTATGCGTATCCTCTAAAAGCCCTCTTTTATCAACAAATGCGAACCTGACTTTTAGGGTTTTACTGCAGATCTGTCAAAGAACGCCTAAAGCCACTTTGCTCACCATTCCAAGGGCCTTCCGATTCTCAGAAGTTGTGTGGACGAGCTGCTTGCTTTGGCTGTGCAAGCAGACACCGCATCGTCCTTTGACGATAAAGTACACGGCCCGTCATCCAACAAACCCCATCGAGGGCGGGCTATCCTTTGGCTGTGCCATGTGGCCCGGACACCGTTTAATTAACTGCCGGCTGGAATATTGTTGCAGACACATCCCTATAAAGTATTAAAAACACACTGGAATATTACTAAAGCATAAAAATTGAATTTTGTTAAAAATTTAACGGTATTGTAGGTAAAATAGAAATTCTACCCGGGTGTTCTGCCGCATAAATTCGTCTGCCATGCACGACGTTCCGACAGCTTCCTCCGCTGTCATCATCAGGTGAACTGAAAGTCGGAGTTGCTACTCCGACGACAAGTCAGCGATTTTTATCAGCAGTACGCAGGGAAAGAATCAGTTCTAAAGGTATGGTAGGTAATTGTATGCTACTTTTCTCCGAAAAACTATGTATCTATCTATTCTATACAATTATAAAAAATGGATGTCTTTTTTACAAATGAACATCTTTTACCTGATCTCGATGAAACTTTGCACAAGTGTATTTTAAAACATGAGGGAGAATACTGTTACATTTCGTCTTCAAAAACCCAACCGATCCTCCTTTACCTCTTCCCCCCCCCCCCCCCACCCGTTAATTTTTATACAAACACACTGTTTCAATAAGATTTCGATATAAATGGATACATGCGTTCTTTAAAACAAAGATAAAAGTTTTTTCTACATCTGGTTAGCAAAAACCCAAACTGCTGTCCTCCTTTGCCCCCTTAATTTTTACAAATGTCCGTTTATTCAAACACATAGTTTTTATCCGATTTAGGTGGAACTTTGCACACGTATGCTTTAAAACAAAGAGAATAAACTCTCTATCTTTGGTTTGCAAAAACCCAACCCTTTTTCCATTCTACCCACCCCCTTAATTTTTAAAAATGTTCTTTTATGCAAATCCAAAGATTTATCCAATTTCAGTGGAACGTTTGACACGTATTTTTCAAAACGAAGAGAAAATACTGTGCACATTTGGTTTACAAAAATCCAACCCATCTCTCCCTTTACTCTCCTTAAGTTTTAATTCTTTTATTCAGTTCACAGTTTTTATTCGATTTCGATGCACACGTAAACTTTAAAACAAAGAGAAAACTACTCTACACATTTGCTTAACGAAAACCCACCCTCTCTCCCACATCACCTCCTTAAAGAAAATTTTAGACGTACAACAGTTCGGTTATTTTTTTTAGTATATCTCGAAAACGGTAGGAAAGTCTTCAAAAGTGAATGGTGATGGATAATGTTTACGACAATTTGACGAAACGGAATAAAACATCTTATATTTGATTTCCAACCCCTGAGCAACGGCCTCTACTGTGCTAGTCACATTACAATGTTGCAACTGCCTGTACACTGATTTTCTTTAACTTATATTGCGGGTGTACTGTGCTTCTTCTTATGTCTTTACAATAATTTTTTTTCTTGTAAAACTTATTTTTATATATTTGAAGTCTGTTGTGGTTATATTATCTACAAATTTTCTTTTAATTTTTGAAGCGTTGGAAATTTCGACGTTGATTTTTTTTTTTTTTGGAAAATTATCAATTAATATTTGTCTTGCGTTTCTTATTATTATTTTTCCACACATGGTTCGATCTGAAAGTGAGGAACGATTGTTTAATCTATTTATGAATAACTCAGAAAACAAAGATTAGAGAATTTGGTCATATACCAAGAGAGAAACAAGTTGGTATAAATGGCAGGTACCCGTATAGAATAAGAGAACTGAAACAGTAATATTTTCCATAGAATAAATACAGGATATATTTTTTGCTGTCATTAGTCTCTCGACTGATTTGATGTAATCGTCCATCTCTCCCTATTTTACACTAACCTCTTCATGTCAACGTACCCCTTACAATCTATAACCTCAATTATCTGCTCCCTTATTTTTATCTAAAGTTCTTTCCTTCGGTTGCTCCTTCCATTAAGAAATTAACCAATCACTCATGTCTTAAAATATGACCCACCATACTGTCTCATATATTTGTAAGACTCTTTCACTAGCTTCTCTCCTCACCCATCAATTCCAAAACACGTTCATTTCTTACTTTATCTGTCCACTTAATTTTCAACATCCCGAAAATTGTTATCGACTTTTATTGGCTACAATTGTTGCTGAAGTCGTATGTAGGAAATGAGGGCAAAGATAATGTGATGACTTATGCAAATAACATAATGATTTAAGGCAACAGATTAGAATGTGGGAACAAGCAACGAGAGAAAAACACAAGGGCAGTACTGAGTTTGTGCAAAAGCAATGACAGATTGATATTGAAGATTTGACACCCTATTGGTATAAACTTGAATGCTTAAATGTTTTGTTTATCTACTGAGTACGTAAACAGTAATGGATAAATAAAGAAGGAAAAATCACAAACTATAGGAAAAAACGTCTGTTGACTAAATTCATAATGTGGCAAAGAAATATCGAGCAATAAACCAAAACATTATGCAAATAGTAGTTAACCGATATTTCCATTGGACATAGGACATTCTACATGGACATTAAGAGATGTAAGCAGACTGTATGCTGCGGGAATGGAATTGCTTCCTGAAAAGTTTGAGGAAGGTGAGTAGGATTGATACGATCAGGAATAAAAAAAATCCTATAGAAGAAAAGATTATTACTTTTGGATATTCAATGATAACGGAGGGAAGAAGACTGTCTGATATGTGAGATGAGACGCCTCAAGGGGAATAAACCAATTGGTTAAAGATGTAGGCACGACGGGAGGGCGCCGACTGCAGACGAGTGGTGGGGATTGGATCTTAGAGAGAAAGAGGCAGAAGTTGACGAGAATCTCCCAGACCATCCACGGGGATGGAAAAGTTAAATAATAATGACAACCAGGGACACCTTCCTGTTTGAATTCATCTTTGGTGTTCCATAATAATTGCTTTGGCATTACGCCTCATTGGCACTGAGGTCATTGCAAGCGGAAAAGGATGGAGGTAAGGAACGGGAAGGAATTCAGCCATCGCCATTTGAAGGAACCATCCCGGAATTCACCTGGAATGATCTGGGGAAATCATGGAAACCTAAATCTAGATTGCCGGACGGGGAATTGAACCCGTCCATAATACAGTAGTAATAAAAAGTATGAATCAATCACGGTATAAGCCTGAATCGATGAAATCCTGATTCTATGGTTATCAACCGAGCGTTGTATGTGAGCGGTCACGCTCTGGCCTCGCATTCGGGAGAACACGGGTTCGAATCCTCTACCATCTAGATTTCCATGGTTTCCACAAATCACTCCAGGCGAATCCGGGGATGGTTCTTTGAAAAGGCCATGACCGAACTTCTTCCCGTTCCTTATCCTCATTCACGCTTCCAAAGACCTCGATATCGACGATCCGTAAATTTGAAAAATAGTAGTAATGATAAAACCTGATGACATATTGAATATTTTAATTCAATTCTGATCGAAAACATACCACAGTGGCAATTAGCTTAGACACTTTTCCATTCAATGATTTTTTTTTATCGTAAATTCTTTTAGGTACATTTCACTTTCCACCTTCTTTTGGCCTATACGAATTTTAATCATAAAATATTTCAGTATCCGTGATAAATAGTAAAACACTTATTTCTGTTACTTATTCCAGTCAATGACTCCCTAACTTAAGGAAAGTAATCTCTTGTTTGTTTATAGGATATCTCAGTCCAGTCCATTAACAAGGGATTAACTGAGGAAATTCTGCGTGGGGTGACTCGCCATGATCCTCTCTTGGTCTATCTTTTGAAGAGTCTAGCAAGGGAAACTTAGGCGCACAATTTTGCTGTCGAATCAGATTGGCTGGGAAGCAACTGGATTCTCTGTAAAGTGATTCAGGCATTAACATGGGGACCCGGCTGTACTGACTACACTGACTTTTGTTCACTTATTCTCATTGACATGAGCTTTTCATCGCTGGAGCATTCGGTATTCGAGCGGTGGGTTATAATTGTTGGGATGAATATGCTTCCAGCAACAAGAAAATATTCAAACGTAAGATTGAGGAAATGCAGTCTTCTCTTACAAGAATAGTACTGTTCAATGCCGCATTTTACTTCAAACAGATTCAAGACGCTGTTCAACAAATTCCCCAGTTTTATCATGTAACATTTGGTCAGTGATCTGAAATGGTTTTCATCCTCTTAGAAACAATTCCGACATAATAATCAATCCACTCAGTATAGTTTATGGAAATATTAATATAATTCCCTATTCCCCGCGTTTCTAAATGGAATAAATGGCATTCAATCACTTCTTTAATTGCCAAACAAAATCATGGGCTTATAAGACAGTCCAGCTCTGCAAATACGACGTCTTTTGTAGAATTAAGGCAAATCTTTTATTAGAAACTGAATTACCGGTTGACTTAGTAATCATAGAAAGTCATTTTAATAACGTTAATATTTTTATGCACAAACTGAACTCATTAATTAATTCTTCTCTGCCAATATTGTTGCTCCGTTGATTACCATAGCTCCAAAAACACTCGCCTTATTCATCCGTCTTCCGTCCTGCCAAATCTGAAGTACTAAATACTTAATAATATACAGGGCGTTCGCCGGAAAACGCTACCCTCCCAGTCTGTTGCCGTCGGCAACTTGCTCGGTCAGTCACGCCAGCAGTTTCCGCCACACGGCACCGTGAATCACCGCACTGTTTAACACCTCCGCTGCCCCAACAGTGCAGTGCAGTGACCCTTACATTGTTAAGAACGGTTTCTTTGCATTGTAGATACTTTGTGACTTTAGTCTCTTATTAATCAGTGTTGTGAATAAACGTTTCTTTGCGGTTTGGCTGGTTTGGGGATTCATACTCTTATTAATCTGCACCGTGTTTGAGTGTGAGTAAAATTATGGTACGTTACAGTTTGCAACAAAGAATATTTCTCTACGATACATATGTGAAGAAGAAGTCGTTTAAAAAGTGTCGCAGTAAATTTAGTCGCGAATTTACTGCGCTTTACTGCCAGCTAAATCAACAATTCTGCGTCTGGTTAAAAAAGTAAGAGAAACGGGTTCATTTTTTAACAAAAAGAGACTGTCGGTCAACCGTATTCTCACAGAGGAGAAAATTGACGATATCGCTTTTCGACTAGAACAGTCACCCAAAAAATCATTAAGTCAGTTAGGGCAGCGTGTGTCTCGAAATATGTTCATAAGATGTGAAATGTGCATTACACAAGAGGGTCAACACTTCCAGCATCTTTTATAAGGTAAGCTAATGAATTACGTCACATTTAAATGCTTAGCACACAAGTTTATGAAGTTTATGAAGCGTAATTATTATGAAATAGTCCGCGGCCGACGGTCGAACAATGCCGGAAACTGAGCGCTCGCTCGCCGGGAGCAGTTTCTTCCTTCTAGCGCTAACAGTGGGTTGCGTTTCCCGGCGAACGCCCTGTACTTCAAGATTAAAAAATATACGAATATATTTTAAGTAAACGCAATTTATTGCGTAACAAACTTTATATAACTTACTCGCATTCACAGAAGGTGCTGGTAATCGTTTACCTCTCTGACATAGATGTGAAGTAAGAATTCTAGAGTCAACAGTGCGGAGTGTAGTTACAATGTCCAGCTTCTGAAGCCATTTACTGCCAATGATGCAGCCTCCATAAAGCCTCTTAGTTTTTACGCATATTTCATTAAAGGCCTCTGTCAGGTAATGTTTTCCTTGTATATTCATAGGCTACATAACTCAGGTGGCAGAGTTGCTTAGTCTCCACTTATGCATCGCCGTATTCTCTCAGGCGCGACCATTTTGATATATAATAGCTTTGTTCTCATTCCTTTTTCCATCTGAAATCCCGGTGAGAGGCATGCTGGGCATTATTTGGTTCACTAATGTAAGCCCGTGACTATTTTTGGCGTATCGTCACGGATCTTGAATAGTTCCAGTTTTTACGATGAAAGATTATGACAGTTTGATCTGATCTGGGCAACTATAAGCTTGACCTGTGTTTCACCCTTAGGATGAATAAAATCTCTTGAGCTTGAAGAACTCAGAAGTATTAATAGAGGTAGGTATTAAACACGGACAGGAACTATCGTCTAACTGTTTCAAAGGTCATACACTCGAACTTGCTTAAATACGAACTTGACTTGTATTTGACCCTTAAACTTCACTCTGCTATTTTTTTTTAATCCTGTTTTCTTCGGAAGCATCACGTTGTATATTATTAAGACTGGGCAAACACTCATAATGTAAACATAGGCCATAGTATTTGTGACGGCCAGAGAACTTAATACACATTCCATATTATGAAACGGTTGAGCAACTCCGCAGAAATAAGTTGCCAGAATAGTCGATTCGGTGACACATTTGGTCTGATGTCCGCTTAAAATAACCTAGTAACTCACATACAGCGAACATGAATAAAGACCAATAACGAAAGTGGTCAGTAAAATGCCTTAAAAGCAAATAAACCGCAATGCATAAATTTTGGTCAAGCAACAACATTAGTGAAAGTTGTAATTAAACCGAAATTTATGCTAAGCCGAATTGACATTCGTGGTTACAGCACAGACTATGAGTAATTTTTTTTTTAAGTTTTTTAAGTTGCTTTAATTATTAACATGTTACTGAAAAGAAGATCCACGTTTTTTCAGCCGCAATTTCAGCCGTAATTAATTAATTTAAATTTTTTTTATCTTTGAAACGCTATGAAAAGCAAACTTAATGAATGTATTATGCCAACTGATTTGGTAGCAGTTGCTTCGTTATTAAATTGTAGACATAACCACGAATTCCTTCTACTGGTATCTCTGGTCGCTGTTATGTGAGCGATGGCTGACACGTGACACCGTTCATCAGCCAATAGCTATCGAGATGAGTGGGTGACCTTACGAAATTATATAGTAGAGGGTTACAGAATTGCAATAACTCTCCTGTATAACATGAATTTCCGCATAAAAACGAATCCAAAGTTTTTGAGCGTATCAAATAACATACTCGTAAGTTAATATATACCTAAAGTGTGGAAAATCTCTGTTTATGGAACTAAAAAGCTTGTATTACATATTCATGCCCTTATTCGAAATGAGAATACCAATACGGTACAGGATAAATTCCTTCAGCTGAGAAGGCCATTTCGATGTTATTTCAAGGCTCGTTTAGTGTTACCTCGGGCCATTACATCAAGCTCGTTAAAACATTACTGATCACTGATTAAACGAACGCCCGCTATACTTGACTCCATCATCGACCGTTAAAAAAAAAAAAATCGCATGCGAGAAAAGCAAACAAACCGCCAGCGGCCCGTTTTTGGAACGGCCCGTCTCATTAGTGAGGTTTAATTACTATTCCGCCGTAACGTTAGCAGTGCTAACGAGGACGGTTGAACGGCTGCCTGCGGCTGGGCTGGGTGCTATGCCAAGAATATGGATTCACTTTACAGATGTCTATGCGTTCATGTTAGAACCCATATCAAAATTTTTCTATGGCGTAAACCAAGTGGATAGTTGCAGCCTTCCGGACAGAGTTTTCAGCTCGGGCACTGGTTTATATTGTTAATGTGAACTAGCAGAAATTTATTCCGTTACTTTGTAAGTGCATGGTATCCACCTGCATTCTCATCCAATATTTCATTTAATTTTTTTTTTCAGTTTTAAATGACAAGTTTTACGTTGTGGTAGAAATTGTTAAACACATTGGTCCTGTACAAATAATATTAATTCCTTGTGGTCGTAATGTTATGGTGACATGGTTTCCATTGGCTGTGCATTCCGCTCCTGTCTTAGCGACCTTAACCTAACCCGGTAGTCCTACCTGGTGCTGAGGATCTACAGTTTAACATAGAATCCGACCACGCAAACGTTCTGGTGTACTTCACATTACTCAGCAATCTGTGCCAGAGGTGAAGGATGTGTTAAGGATCTATGAAAACCCCCGCCAAGACAGGGATTCAAAACGGGGATCTTTCGTTCTCCAGTCAGACACCTTGACTACTGAGCCATCAGACCACTCTACTGTACAGTTAAAAACCGAATCTTGTTCATCAGCAGGAATGAGGACTGAACATGGAATGAAACATGAGGCTACGCCAAAATTCGACATACGGTAATTTGCTGCGCATTAATTTGGATGGTGTGTAAACCTCGTATTACTAAATCAGCTTTCACCGAAAACACTTTCAGCCAACATAAGTATTAGCTTTAGATTAGGTGACGGAGCTCATCATCCGCAAGTGCGGAACTGTCACGTGAAATTCTACCTCTGCTTCCGTATCCGAATCCGCAACTTTTAATGTGGATGTTTTACAGAAGTTTTGTTTACATTGCAGTATATATTATTCTTTTCTCCTTACACGAGATTCTGCCCATCGTTGCTTGACTAACAACAACGTGATTGTTTTCTTCCTACAATCTTGCAATAAAAGTAACAACAAACTGAACGGTTTTATTGTCCAAGTGCCGAATTTACAAGTTTCATGTAAAGTAAAGCGGCATATTCATTGTCCAACTTATAGGACATCCGTGCAGAACTACCGAAGGATGCGTTTACCCATTCACGCTACTAGAAGTGGTCCAATAAAATGTTCCATGTAATCCTTTCCACTCGTACTTCTCGCGACACACCAGTGTACTTATCGCACACTCGTAGGATGCTTCCTCCAGTCATGATCCAACGCCACAGCTTGGATGGCAAGGACCAGGATTCGGTATCTAGGAGTCCAACAACATCCAACACGTCATACATGTAACGCCTTTTACGGGTCATCAAGACTCCATTATCGGAAAATCGGATCATCGTAGGTCCTACGAGTTAGACCGTGAATGGGACGCAAGGCGGGTGGCGGACACGGAGATGTGCGCTGGGGTGGCCTTCTAATTGACGCTTGAATTAATCGAGCCGTGAGCTGCGCAATGTTCATATGACAAAGATTTTTTTTGACACGTACAAAATTTAATTCATTTGTCAAATCATCAAGCGTTTTTTGTTGTTAAAAGATGAGGCAAAAAATAAATCAATGTGGCAGTATTATGTGGAAATACACTTTACTTATGAAAAATACAGAATTTGGGATAAAAAATATACTTATTTTCATTTTAAGTTAATTTTTATAAAATATTAAAATGTAATGAATTTATTTTTCCACCTCCGCATCCGCATCCACAAAACATTCTCATCCGCGGATTTCAAGCACTGAACATCTGCAGCTGAATCCGCATGTGCAAAGATCACCTCCTTTACAACCCTACTTTAGATCATACGACGTCAAAAACAGAATTCTTTAATATATAATTCTTGTATGTATATGAAGGTCTTAAACCAAACAATATTTATAAAAGAAAAATCAAAGATCGGAAAAAGGAAGAATTAAACTGTCAGAAACAAATTAAATGGAAAAATTGTAACTAGGCAAAGATAATAGTCTTCCCGTTGCTAGAGGATCGACTCAATTATTTACCTAACAAAAAACTTTGTACGGTTAAGTTGGGTGAAGAATGTGTAATAGAAGCAATTCTTAGTGATGTTTGAAGGTAGCTGAAGAACCATAACTCTAGAAAAGCAAACAGATTAATAGAGAAGACATAAGTTTCCGTGTAAAGATGCCAACAATTAGATGTGGAGAAGAAAATAGTTAGCAGCAAAAGACTTCCATTAAGACTTAGATTAATTTCTCTTCCACAATCAAATTGCTCAAATAATTTCTCTCGAAACTGGGGTTGAGTGCAATAGGTATACTTTTGGCGAAGAATTCAGCTAAAAATCACATGAAACAAAAATATGAGAGGTAATGAGAAATTTAAGATTTCAAATGTAAAATTACTTTCTGTCAGAGCAGCGGATTTGAATTGTTGTAGAATGGTAATTGACAGAAAGGTCGTTAAAAAATCAAGATAAAGTTAGGAAAACTGCTGTAGTGACTGTATTCAATATGCGTATTGTTAAACCAGGAATAGCTCAAGTGAATAATGGCAACTCCGTTACTTTTTTTCTTTTTAACTGCTTAACGTCTCTTAACAGCGAGGTCTTTGGAGACGGGAAAGGATGGGGGGCAAGGAATGGGAAGGAATTCGGCCATGGCCTTTTGAAGGAAGCATCATGGCATTCACCTGGAGTGATTTGGGGAAACCATGGAAAACCCAAATCTGGATGCTCGGACGGGGATTCGAACCGCCGTCCTCCCGAATGCGAGGCCAGAACGCTAACCGTTACACCACCACTCTCGGTAAACTCCGTTACAAGTGTCCAACGGAAGAGTAGTCATCGGAGTAAACAACATGTGAGAAACATTTTGAAACGAATGTACATTAACGTGGAACTGCACGGAATAATTCTGCGATGGATATGGTTAGGGCTTCGAGAAGCGAATGAATTGTCCGACTATGACTGGCATTTGTTTCATGTAGATGTCGTTTGTCTGATGGCCACTAATTCTTCAGAAGGACCATATTAAAAAATAATTGAGTAAATTTCGCCGTACTTCCTTTTTTAAACGTGCATTATGTGCTTGAACAATTTTTGCTCGAACCGCAAATTAATTGAAATTTTAGAATATTTAGGTGTGATGGAGCACAAGAGTTTGATGATTGGAGAACTGACCAGCAGCAAACTACCTAGCGGATTAAGATCGGAAGCATGAAACGCGGTAGTATCTCTATTGAATTGCACCTGCAGAGCTTATTTCTAAACAAAACTGTAAATGGATTATTTTATGGTACATCATGAAGTTTTAATCATTTCGGAATCTTTGGCGCTAGACGTTACGCCCTTGAAAGCAACGTTCCTATCTCGAAATTTGATGGAGAAGCTATTTCTGGACATTTACCTGGGTGCACAAATGACAAAGATAAAATTGTTATAAAAAGTTCATAAAACAGGAACGTAGTGAATTTTAGGTTAGTAAAGAAGAGATTCCTAATCAAAATCAGTACCGCGAGTCATAAAAAAAAAAAAAAAAAAAAAAAAAATCGACAACCTAAGGAAGTCAAATGCTACGACAAAGAAAGTCAACAAAGCCAGTACGGTATAGAAAAGTATGTCGCACCGTCAAATCATGAGAAAATGAGAATTGACTGTGTAGAAGCCGGTAAGTCAGAGCAATGAAGAAACTAATTCGCCAATAAAACTAAATTTCGATTTTCAAAAGAGCAAATAAGTTATAAGGAAGAAAATACCCATAGCAAGTCAAGAATTTGGTTATACTCAAGTGTACGGTACCCGTATCACTATTTTCTGCCACGGACACCGATGACATTGGTGAAGTTGTGCTATTCATAATAAGTCTAAAAAGAAGTGACAACGCGCGATGGATTTCAATATTTAACCGAAAGTGGCTTAGTTGTTATTATACTTGAAGAAAAAATATTTACAATGTCACTTTTTGGATTCGAAAAACAGCATATTTGTAGTTTAAATTTTTCTATGCTTGTGTAGCATAGGTTCACGTCCTTACCTTTGGGGCCGTACTAGTTACGGTAGTAACGTAAACTTTAGTATTAAAAAAACATGTTGATGATGTTGAAAGTTAAGGCGTTCTATCACACTCTCTGTAGCCATGAGCGGGAGATGATGACCACGTGAAGATGAAAGAATTCGAAGCCGTTATAAAAATGAAAAAGCTTCGGTCGCAGAAGGTTTTGTTGCAAAACGCCAGAGTAACAAATAGCAGGAATGTTTCGCCCAGCAGAAGCAATATGGCTCGCCGCGGTTAAGACAAAAAATAACCTCACCAACAATATGTCTCGCTGTAATGAGACAAAGCTCAGCCGCATTGATCACCAGCAAGCTGACGGAGACACGAGTTAGTTTGATGATTACAAATATTCTGAACACGGATCTGGATTCAGAATACATCAAAGTATTGGAATGCAGGAAGTTTTTTTATTATTTTTTTATCTGCTTAACGTCTCTCTAACAGCGAGGTCTTTAGAGACGGGAAAGGATGGGGGAGCAAGGAATGGGAAGGAATTCGGCCATGGCCTTTTGAAGGAAGCATCCCGGCATTTGCCTGGAGTGATTTGGGAAACCATGGAAAATCCAAATCGGGATGCCCGGACGGGGATTCGAAGCGCCGTCCTCCCGAATGCGAGGCCAGAACACCACCACCCTCGGTGCAGGAAGTTTAGTTGTGTGTTCATCAACGAGGGATTGTTGTAATAAGAACTAAACATCTCAACCATTGGCAGCTCCGTATTGTTGAATGTGCTCCAAGTTTTGATTATGTTCCCTTTTGTTGTAACTACAGTCTTCGGAGTAGTCGTGTTGAAATCCATTGTGGGACTCACGTATGTATATTCGGTTCTAAATATATGTGTATATTAAAATCATGATTTTGTTTGATAATTATTCGCAACATCATCGACTACGTGTCAGAAAATTTTGAGTTGTGGAACATTTTTGGAAAATACTTTCCCTCCACTTTAACTCACGCCAAACACTTTTCTACGAAATTTATTCGAATGACTGCTCGAATAATTTTCACTCGTGAGATTCGCTTAAATGAGAGGAGCCTACGAATAATTGTGAATATATTAGTATCTCCATATTGTATCTCCTGCGCATTTGTCTGGGTGAGGGTATTTAGTTTGATCGTACTGTCCCCTGTGCTTTGAGTCGACTTTGTCGTTAGGGTGGTGCTTGTGTCGGGTTAGTAAATCATGCCACCCAGTCATAATTTAGGTAATTGTCGTTGGTACCACTTCAAACGCTGTTGACATATGCGAAAAGCTGTTATGATTACAACATTTATGACGTTTTCCAAGGTCATCCAGCGGAAAATGTGGATGTTTTCATCTCCATTTAATATATATCAAAATAAACACATATTGGAAAGATGGTTACATTGTCCTCAGACTTGTAAAGATAATAATTACATTTTATTTATTTATTTTTCTGACGCTGGTTGACACGAGGTCATAAGAGGCGGGAAAGGACTGGAGAAAAAGAATGGGAAGGAATTCAGCCATAGCAGTTAGAAGGAACCACCCCAACCACAAAACTGGATGGCCGGATGGGGATTCGAACATACGTCCTACCGACAACGAAGCAAGACTTCACCATACCACAGTATAATTTATATTTAATTCCTTTAGCACCAGACAGCAATTTATAAGTGTGAATTTTTTATTAAAGGGACCCCATTTGTGACTTTTATATCTTATAGGCCTAACAGCCCACATTGCCGTTTATATTTGCACATTCCCTGTTTATTATATATAAACTTAAGTTGCATTTTTGTTAGTGTTAATATGATAATCCAGCAATTTCATTCGATTCACTTTGATACTCTACAAGTTTCTCAAAACTGTGCGAACTTTCCGTCTAATTGTTTTCAGTGTCTTTACATGTGCAAATAGCTGTGCAGTGCAACAATTTTTTTTTTTTTTTAAATCTCAATCTCTACAGAGAAGTATAGTTTACCACGTGATGTGGAGTAATCAATGTTGGTTGCAGATAAAGTATTGACTTTTAATGTTAGTGATAACTATTGGTACCAAACCCAGATTTCTGGTTGTAAATAATGAGTGCTGAACTCGAAGGTCAGTTTCATATAGCACTATTCGACATTAAAATGCTCCAGTAGGCCGAATCGACTCAAATGCGTTTTCGCTCTCGAATGTGATAGTAAAAGTGATAACGTATGTGGTTAGAAAAGTTAAACAAGATGAGACGCAAAGTGGGAGCAAAAGTTTGAGTGCGTGGGTTAAATACGCCAATTACTCAGTAAATGAAACATTAAAGACAACAACAGCAATAGCAAAAAGTGGTCAATTTTGCATAATTCCTAGCAAGGAGATAAATAAAATTACATTCAGACTACTTGAAAAATCAAAAAACTCCATGAATTTTTAAAGTTATGCTATAACCAGTGACTAAACCTCAAGAGAGATTGTTACGGCAAAGCAAATATTCCACACAGTCTGTAACATCTAACGTTAATAGATTTTTAAATTTTGCCGTACAAGCTTCTCTTCGTTGCTTCAAGATATGAATTACGTATGAGTTGAGAAAATGTAAATTTATGTAAAATCCACGTTGGTACCGAGGATGCGTTTAATGCAAACTGAATCTTTTCAGACACTATTAAAGAATTTGATTTACTCCTACTTTTAAAGAAAGACTCGTCCAAGTAATTTCATTACAAAAAATTTCTGTTGCTCTGTTCGACGTAAAATATTCGATGCCGTAATTTTATGCACACGCAGAACATACAGATGATGAGCTAAATGAATCTACTCATCAGGAGTTTGCAACATAAACCCGTTGGGTTGGGGTCACACTGATTTTGACATCCATACTAATGATCAATTTTCTTACTACTGTGAACATGTAGCACGCTCGATAAGGGTGCGTGCATAAACCACGTAGCTCCATTTTGCCCTCCTGTGAACCCCTCCCCCTCCCCTCTCACGTAGCCCTGCGTGGTTTTGCCTGCCTCTACCCCCCACCCCCCCTCGTAGCACGTAGCTTTTATCCTTTTTGATCCCAGAAGACTTTTTGTACTGTTTTCTCTTGTCAGACTATTGTAAATTACATAAGGAGATAATTAATTGAGGGAAATAAATATTCACATGCTGTTGTGAGTTCTGTTCCTCATTTTAAATGTAAATAATGTTATGAAAGGAAAGCTACGTGGCGTGGCTCGAAACCCCCCCCTCCACGGAGCCCCACGTATCCCAACGTAGCCTTCCAACCAACCCCCCCCCCCCCCCCCTTGGACCGGGCCACGTAGATTGTGCACGCCCCCTAAGCTAATTCTGGTAGCAAAAATCGCAGCTAAAGCTATTGAGTTTTCTGGAGAGAAGAACGTAACTGATGTTTTCTTCGAATTAGATGGTAAGCATAAGGATTATGTGCTTTTTAACTTCCTTACTTCTGCATTGGCCAAGAAGAGAAATTAAAATATGAGTCACAGACTGTCACTCCCTGGATGAGTTTCAGCAACAATTCTAAGCCGAACTTGGTGGGTGAGTGGTTAATGCTCTGGCATCGCATTCGGGAGGACGCAGGTTCGAATCCCCGTCCGGGTATCCAGATTTGGGTTTTCCACGGTTTACCCAAATCACTCCAGGCGAATGCCGGGATGCTTCCTTCAAAAGGCCATGGCCGAATTCCTTCCCGTTCCTTGTCCCCAGTCCCATCCCGCCTTTAATGACCTCGACTTCGACGGGGCGTAAAAGCATAAGTTAAAAAAATATATATTTTTTTTCTAGAGCCGGAAGAAGGTGGAGGTAGAAAAATTGGAACTTAGTTCAGCCATGACCTTTTTGAAGGAATCATCCAGGCAATCACCTGGTGTGATTTTTGGAAGCAGAAATGTGTGTGGCCGGAGAAGGGATTAAACCTAGGTTCTTTCCAATGTAGCATGACAGCACTACTTTACAAATTACTCTGGCAAGATCATATATTTTTAAATGAAAATCAAACTATTTTGTGATATATTTTATATATTACTATACATTCCTGTGGTCTCGAGATACAATTTTTAAAGAGTATTAATAAACTAATGGTATTCATTCCTAACATTTTTAATTTTATTCCCCTCTGTGTTTTTAGAATTGTAGATACAATCAACACAGATAAGAATAAGTAAAACATATAATTTACCTAACTCATAACATGTTAGCCATAGTCATACAACAAATTACGTCTGGAACTTGAGTCCAAAACTTAATGAATATGGCAGGGACGTCCGTGATTCCTGGTATTTTTTGTTTCAGGAGATGCTGTTTAGGTTGTGAAATTCTGTGTTATCTGAGAGCAGTTCGAGGAGGAGACAGGCCCTGCTAGTAATACGTCAGTCAGGCATTGCTGCAACACTTGTAGCTGCCACCCGGCGCGGCAAACGTATCAGCTGTGACGTACATGGCTGGCAGCATCATACACCTGTTGCCGGATATTAACCACTGTTACGGATAATTAGCTGCGACCGTGGTAGTACCAGATACAGACTGCGAATATCGATAACGGCTGCCTGTCAATAATAAACAATGTTCCAGTATCTGTTGTCAGTTGCGGTATTGCAGTAGTAATAATGTTGAGAAAATTAATCAATCCGACATGTGGTATAAGAGTTTTTAATGGAGTTCTGTATTATGCCTCGTGGTACGTATGTCCCTCGAGGACTATTCATGACAAATATGTATCGGAAATTTTGATACAACTAAAGCACTCATTGAGTTAGCTGTATGCTCTAAAATCCAGAAAGTCAGTTACCTAACTAAAATAATTTGTTCTCTTCAAACTGCTGTATATCCATTTCTGTAAACCATCGGAGAACGCTGAGGTTTCATGGAAAGTGGTATTTATAGCCAACAGAAAGAATTTTACGCATTAAAAATATCGTTTCAGACATTTCTCCATTTTAGAATTTATTCCAATTCTATTTTTTCGGCATAAAATTTGCCAGTCGGATTCAGAGAAGGTTTTTTTTTATTTTTTTTTTTTTTTTTTATTTTTATAATCGATTTCTTCCAAAGATTAATGTCTCGACTCCAATTTAAATTACATTTTTTATAAATACTAGCTGGTACCCACGACTTCGTTCGTGATTGTAAAGAATTCAAATTGACAGCTATAGACATCTAACCACCCTAGTGCACGATGGGAGACTCGATACTATTACCACACACAAGTACCAGTCTTCTGCGCTATGTAGTTCCAGCAGCAAGGTAAAATTTACGGATACACACAAGTCTTTGGATGAAACACGAAAATATTCATGAACCACCAATTTCAAACACCATATCTCACACACTCCCACAGTTACCGAATTTCGGCCAACGTTGTGATCGATGGGAGGCTCTGTGTTACTACCACACACAAACGCCAGTGATCTGCGATTGATAGTTTTCACTTAAAAGTGATACACCGTGACACATGCGTCTTTGGCAGAAATATGAAATTGCCGCAGGTCGACCATTTTCATCCCCCATATCTTCCACACCCCCATAGCTACAGACATCTAACAACCATAGTGCACGGCAACAGACACGATTCTACTACCACACATAAACACCAATGCTCTATGCTATGTAGTCGTGGTAGAAAAGTGAAATCTGTGGAGACACATGCCTTTCGTCGAAATACGAAAATATCCTTGGTCGGCCAATTACAACCACCATATCCACCACAGTACCACAGTTTCTGAAATTCGGCCGCTGTTGTGATCGAAAGGTGACTCTGTGCTACTACTACACACAAACGCCAGTTATCTGTGATCTGTAGTTTTCGCTAAAAAGTGATACACCATGACACTTTTGTCTTTGGCAGAAGTATGAAATTGCCACATGTCGATCACTTTCAACTCCCATATCTCCCACACCCCCATAGCTACCGACATCTAACAACCATATTGCACTACATGAGATACGATTGTACTACCAAACACAAACACCAATGCTCTATGCTATGTAGTTGTGGCATAAAAGTGACATATGCGGAGACAGTCGAAATACGAAAATATCCTTGGTCGGCCACTTACAACCACCATATCTACCACAGTACCACAGTTTCTGAAATTCTGCCGCTGTTGTGATCGAAAGGTGACTGTGTGCTACTACTACACACAAACGCCAGTTATCTGTGATCTTTAGTTTTCGCTGAAAAGTGATACACCATGACACTTTTGTCTTTGGCAGAAGTATGAAATTGCCACATGTCGATCACTTTCAACTCCCATATCTCCCACACCCCCATAGCTACCGACATCTAACAACCATAGTGCACTACATGAGATACGATTCTACTACCAAACAGAAACACCAATGCTCTATGCTATGTAGTTGTGGCAGAAAAGTGACATATGCGGAGACAGTCGAAATACGAAAATATCCTTGGTCGGCCACTTACAACCACCATATCTACCACAGTACTACAGTTTCTGAAATTCGGCCGCTTTTGTGATCGAAAGATGACTCTGTGCTACTACTACACACAAACGCCAGTTATCTGTGATCTGTAGTTTTCGCTGAAAAGTGATACACCATGACACTTTTGTCTTTGGCAGAAGTATGAAACTGCCACAGGTCGACCACTTTCAACTCCCATATCTCCCACATCCCCATAGCTACCGACATCTAACAACCATAGTGCACGACAGGAAAGACGATTCTACTACCACACACTAACACCAAAGTCTATGTTATGAAGTTGTGGCAGGAAAGAGAAGTATACGGAGATACGAATTTTTGGTCGAAATATGAAAACGCCCTGCACTGACCAACTTTAATCATTATATCTCCCACATCCCCACAGCTATCGGCATTAGACAACGTTGTGCACGACAGGAAACTCCATGCTACTTCCACCCACAAACATCAGTGATCTGTGCTAGGTAGTGGTGGCTGAAAAGTGAAATATAGGAAAAAACACGTCTATTTTTATATATATAAGATTTTTATATGTTACTAGCTGGTACCCACGACTTCGTTCGTGATTGTAAAGAATTCATATTGACAGCTATAGACATCTAACCACCCTAGTGCACGATGGGAGACTCCATACTATTACCACACACAAATACCAGTCTTCTGCACTATGTAGTTCCGGCAGCAAAGTAAAATTTACGGATATACACAAGTCTCTGGATGAAATACGAAAATATTCATGATCGACCAATTTCAAACACCATATCTCACACACTCCCACAGTTACCGAATTTCAGCCAACGTTGTGATCGATGGGAGACTCTGTGTTACTACCACACACAAACGCCAGTGATCTGCGATTGATAGTTTTCGCTTAAAAGTGATACACCGTGACACATGCGTCTTTGGCAGAAATATGAAATTGCCGCAGGTCGACCATTTTCATCCCCCGTATCTTCCATACCCCCATAGCTACAGACATCAAACAACCATAGTGCATGACAACAGACACGATTCTACTACCACACATAAACACCAATGCTCTATGCTATGTAGTAGTGGCAGAAAAGTGAAATCTGCGGAGACACATGCCTTTCGTCGAAATACGAAAATATCCTTGGTCGGCCACTTACAACCACCATATCTACCACAGTTTCTGAAATTCGGGCGCTGTTTTGATCGGAAGGTGACTCTTTGCTACTACTACACACAAACGCCAGTTATCTGTGATTTATAGTTTTCGCTGAAAAGTGATACACCATGACACTTTTGTCTTTGGCAGAAGTATGAAATTGCCACAGGTCGACCACTTTCAACCCCCATTTCTCCCACACCCCCATAGATACCGACATCTAACAACCATAGTGCACTACATGAGATACGATTGTACTACCAAACACAAACACCAATGCTCTATGCTATGTAGTTGTGGCAGAAAAGTGACTTATGCGGAGACAGTCGAAATACGAAAATATCCTTGGTCGGCCACTTATAACCACCATATCTACCACAGTACCACAGTTTCTGAAATTCGGGCGCTGTTGTGATCGAAAGGTGACTCTTTGCTACAACTACAGACAAACGCCAGTTATCTGTGATCAATGGTTTTCGCTGAAAAGTAATATACCATGACACTTTTGTCTTTGGCAGAAGGATGAAACTGCCACAGGTCGACCACTTTCAACCCTCATTTCTCCCACACCCCCATAGCTACCGACATCTAACAACCATAGTGCACTACATGAGATACGATTTTACTACAAAACACAAACACCAATGCTCTATACTATGTAGTTGTGGCAGAAAAGTGACTTATGCGGAGACAGTCGAAATGCAAAAATTTCCTTGGTCGGCCACTTACGACCACCATATCTACCACAGTACCACAGTTTCTGAAATTCTGCCGCTGTTGTGATCGAAAGGTGACTCTTTGCTACTACTACACACAAAGGCCAGTTATCTGTGATCTTTAGTTTTCGCTGAAAAGTGATACACCATGACACTTTTGTCTTTGGCGGAAGGATGAAACTGCCACAGGTCGACCACTTTCAACCCCCATTTCTCCCACACCACCATAGCTACCGACATCTAACAACCATAGTGCACTACATGAGATACGATTCTACTACCAAACACAAACACCAATGCTCTATGCTATGTAGTTGTGGCAGAAAAGTGACATATGCGGAGACAGTCGAAATACGAAAATATCCTTGGTCGGCCACTTACAACCACCATATCTACCACAGTACCACAGTTTCTGAAATTCGGGCGCTGTTGTGATCGAAAGGTGACTCTGTGCTACTACTACACACAAACGCCAGTTATCTGTGATCTATAGTTTTCGCTGAAAAGTGATACACCATGACACTTTTGTCTTTGACAGAACTATGAAATCGCCACAGGTCGACCACTTTCAACCTCCATATCTCACACATCCCCATAGCTACCGACATCTAACATACATAGTGCACGACAGGAAAGACGATTCTACTACCACACACAAACACCAAAAGTCTATGTTATGTAGTTGTGGCAGGAAAGAGAAGTATACGGAGATACGAATTTTTGGTCGAAATATGAAAACGCCCTGCACTGATCAACTTTAATCATTATATCTCCCACATCCCCACAGCTATCGGCATTCGGCCAACGTTGTGCACGACAGGAAACTTCATGCTACTTCCACCCACAAACATCAGTGATCTGTGCTAGGTAGTGGTGGCTGAAAAGTGAAATATAGGAAAAAACACGTCTATTTTTATATATATATATAAGATTTGTTAAATCACATTTAGACAGAAGACCTCAAACTCTAAACTTTAAATTTTTACTCTTTCGCTGTGGAAATTCTTTATAGTCATTAAAGTGCATATTTATTCCTTCTTAGTCTTTGAATCTACGAAATACTGGATTATTTAATTGACTATTCACGGCTCCTATATTTGTTGCAATAATCTAAACATGTTTGCGAGGAATTTTCTTTACGTTACGACCCTTGTGTTGTCACAGACATTCTTTTCTTTTTAGGCTAGTAAGCACATATCCAAGGCAAAGAAATTGTTTAGCAATAACACGGGTTTTATTTAGATGGTCAAGGCTGTAACTTCAGATAGTACCAATCCTATAATGACCTAACAACTTTACTGTGTTTTTCAGGTAGGAAATAGACTTGAGCGAACGGTGTCTTTAGTATTTAATGTGCTATCAAAGTACACGATTCACCGCAATAAATTCGTTTCAGGTTTTCAGTTAACTGCGCGATGGTATTACAAATAAAACTGGTTTAAAACTTGTTTGCTTCTTGTGGAGTTCGTCTACAGAAAATTAGTTAGCAGTTTAAATAGAATAAGTTCTTTGTAATTAGTGTTCTAGGAAAGACGATTAGTTAATTAAAGGGACGGAAGTAATTTGAAATAATTTTGTAATCTCTGTTTTACTAGGAAATATGAGGCATTCGCTGAACTAGGTCATACTGAATTCATATTAAGAGTTGGGCTGCGTCTAACAAGATAATCACTCCGTTCGAAAATAAATTCTTGGAAATTGATAGGATTCAGATTTTTTTTTTTTTTTTACTTTTACTGATAACATCTGGTTGCTTTCACACAAAAGTATGCTGCCTGCATCCTATTACTATAGAAGTTACGGGAAAGGATGGGGGGGCAAGGAATGGGAAGGAATTCGGCCATGGCCTTTTGAAGGAAGCATCCCGGCATTTACCTGGAGTGATTTTAGAACCCATGGAAAACCCAAATCTGGATGCCCGGACGGGGATTCGAACCCGCGTCCTCCCGAATGCGAGGCCAGAACGCTAATCGTTACACCACCACCCTGGGTTACTATAGAAGTGTCCATCACTCAAACAGGAATGAGAATTGGATACTATCTCGAGCTAAGTGCTACTACATTTCTCTTTTTTAAATAAAAATACTCTTGCTCAAATTTAAGACATTTTGTTGTCAAATTCATTAAGTTTACGGCGCATCAACACATGTCAATCCATTGTTACCCACTACTCTAAAGCAACGGGAAGGAATCCCACAATCACCATTTGAAGAAATCTTCACGTCATTTATCCGTGTGATTTCAGGAAACAGTGGAAGACTGAAAACCAGATGGCACCAAAGCGTCCTCCCAAATGGTTAGTTGGCCAAGCAAGGATGTTTCTCTGCTGTTATGATTAGATCTTCCATATACGCCAGTCGTCCTCCGTCGACGTTAGCCGATGATTTCATCCCAGAAACTTTTCGTAATTCAATAGCTTCAGAGATGATGCTGTACCGAAATCACTATTTCTTCTAACTTAAAAGTATGCTCCTCATGTATTTCCCTCTAGCCAATTTGCCGTCTACTACTGTTCACAAAATACTGAGCAACAGATCGCTAGGTTTGTCCGATATAATTCCGCCCTTAATTAACATACTACTTGCATAGTACAGTGATAAACGTGGTAACGGGTCCTAGGATGAAGCCCAGTGTTTGAATGCACTTGGCTGAAAATGAGGCCGGTCTTGTCAGCGCTTTTAGCATGCCCTGGGGCTTAGCTACCATAGGGCTAGGCGGTGCAGTGCACCGAGGCTCCCACGCTCAGGGGGCCCCTGAGTGCAGCTGAGGGGGCCCCAAGTGCTGCTCAGAGGACCCACGGGCATTCGGGACAAACAGCCCAGGGGCCCCCAAGCTCAGCTCAGGGGGGCCCCTACCAGCAATTCGGCAGAGCTAAAAAAAGGTTCGTCCTTTTGCCTGAGGGCCCAAAATAATTTATTTTGCACCGGGCCCTTGTTGACCTAGCTACGCCACTGAGCATGCGATGACTGTCACATCACAATAGTTACAGGTTCGACCGAGAGTGGTGGTGTAACGGCTAGCGTTCTGGCCTCGCATTCGGGAGGACGGCGGTTCGAATCCCCGTCCGGGCATCCAGATTTGGATTTTCCATGGTTTCCCAAATCACTCCCGGCAAATGCCGGGATGCTTCATTCAAAAGGCCATGGCCGAATACCTTCCCATTCCTTGCCCCCCATCCTTTCCCGTCTCTAAAGAGCTCGCTGTTAGAGAGTCGTTAAGCAGATTTAAAAAAAAGTTACAGGTTCGAGAACGTTTCACTGATATTCAACACCGTGACACCTTTTGATTTCATGTCCAGACAATTGCAAACGTCTGTTGAAAATAACAGATATCACCTGAGGTGGTAGTTGGAATTTGTTCTGAAAAAGCTTGTAAGGAAAACAACGAAATGTATACCAATATTTTCGTGATATGTGTAAGCTTCACGATTAAATTGGGCTACGATGCTTTTAAAATACTATATTTGAATTAAAACGACGAAAATATTTATTGTTATGGAAAAGTTTCTAAGTAAACTATAATTTCGAAAACGAATAACCATTCATTACTTGATTGATATATTTCTGGATTATCTACGGTTGGTGTAACTCTCTTGTGAGTTTTTAGTAAACTTCGCTGTTCTGTCTGTCAAAAAATTCTTTAGATATGTTGCAATCTGGTTCCAATAACTGCTACAAACTATATAGTATAAACACTGAATGGTCTTCTTCTTACACGCGTTTCTACATCTTGTCGTCGTGAATAAAAAAAAAAGAAGCAACTGTAAGTTTAAACGAACATCGTAATATAATTTTTTTTCTCTGCCTCGCATCATAATTTTTTATCTCTGTTATCGTATTTTTGTGCAGTTACTTTCGCAACAGACAATTGCTTCGTAGCTATCATCGCACTTACAGTTCCTTTTGACAATGCAAGAGTAAATAATATCAATTTCAATTTAAAATTTACACTTCTTTTTAACAGCGTAAGAGCAAATAAATACAAAACAGTTAATAATTTCAATTTTCCTGGTTAGCCAAGGAGCGCTGTGGTGGCGGCCAGTGTGAACTAACAGTTCCGGTAACATTGGACTCGCCGAAGGTACATTATTTGGCCAACAATTCAAGAAAGATTAAACCTTCCTCACATGGATCCGTCAACTGGACTAATTCACTACATCACTGAACACAGCCTACTATATAAAACAGGACTGAAAGACACGAGCTTTTGTGAGTGCGGAGAAGAGGGTACACCCGAACACATCATCTGGGATTGCACCCTAATGACAGAAGCCAGAAACGAAGGATTTCATCAATTAAAGAAAATTAAAACAGAGAATACACTAAAAAATTAGCAATTATGGCGCAAACTAGATGAAGTGACACAAAACGTATCTAATTGCAATAGGGGAGATTCGTGCAAAGTTTAGCGATAACAAGAGGAAGGGCCAAGTCAAGCCGACTATGAGGTCACAGAGTAAACACCCGAGAGCAGCCACAAGCGAATGCGTGTCTAAGCGCTCGATCAGCGAGTCAAAAATCATGCTGACAACGCAACCAGCTGGTCTGCGAAGAGGAGTGCTTGAAACATTTAAAAGGCTTTGAATGGACCATTTCGAAGTACCACCACTGAAATTGTTCTTATTAAAAATGTAAACGAAAAATTGTTAAAATATGGTACCAAGGAAATTCTATCTACAAAAAGGACTTGCTAAACCAACACTTACAAAAATTTGTAGTATATGGTATAAGTTTGTAAACTAATGCTTTCATAAAATATAGTCCGATACAAAAAATGTGGTCTGACATTGCAATAAAACAAATAATAGATAATAGTTGCAGTATCGAGCCGCTGCTGCAGATTCTGGCCTAGGCACATTTATTGACAGAAATAAGAAAAACATTGTTATCTCTTAAAATATGTAAAAACTGTTAATAGATAGTAATACAAAATAGTTGTTAAGTTATGTACCCAATAATCTTGAAAGGGAATGCAATTTGATCAAAACCTACACTATTCAAAATAACAAATCCCAGCAGTAGATACTAAACTTATCTTGTTCACTTGTGAAAACTAACAAACTATTTGTCGGATATTAAAGACTCCTGATTTCTTTAATTATATATATATTATTGAAAAATTAGTTCTCACAACCAGTGTTGGAGGTGGCCAGTCTCCCGATGGCGGCCTTCTCGGTCACTTTGGCTGCCAGAGAGTCAGAGCGTGCGCTGTTCCGGGAGATCTGGGATTCGGATTACCAGTCGGATACCAATAGTGGAAAATGTTTTCTTGAATGGTAGAGTAGTAAATATTAAATTCTTGTAGTTTAATAATATTAGCAGTGGTAGAAGTATAAGTGATATGGTGAAGTATTAAAAATTCCTAACCATAAAGTGGATAGGAAACTGCAAATATTATAAAATTAGAAAACTGTAACAAATCAATTAAAACAATGTACTGTGGTGAAATTTGGCAAGTTTAGAAACCTATAATATATGATAATATATGTTAACAGCGAAACAATCTTATGTATCGTACCAACAAGCAAAGACTGTACGTACAGATATTGTCAAAATTATACATGGCAAAAATTGAAATTAAATAATGTGTCGAAGTACCAGATGTGAAACTATTTAAATTAAGGCCTATTTTAATTTCCAGATACTAGGCTGTAAAAATGTGTTCTAAATAAAATAAATGTTCTTTATTAAAGTGGATAAGAATTTTGTTGCAGATAACAGACAGAATACCGTTGAGCTGAAAGATGGTAACTGTGTGACATTCTTACAACCTCCCAATCATCATCATAATTATTATTATACTTTGATTAATTATAAGTATCCTGAATAATTGTATTAATACTCGTAACCTTATCTGTATTATTATCGAGTTTCCACAGACTGTATTTTGATAGTAAACGGGGTAGCGTTGTATTATTATCTTTGAGCAGTACTGTAACAATATTTGGCTCGGTGCAGCACAACTGGTCGGTCAGCAGTCAGTTTTCGCTGGGCGCCTGCATTATATACATGCAGGGTGCGAGAAGCTGTGTGTTGAGCGCCTTATCCGAGCGCGAGAGAATAACATGTGAAACTAATATTTGATATGAAGTGTGTAGAAACCTATTGCAGTATATCTGAGGCGTGCAAATGTTTATACAAGTAACTATGAATAAATTTAATTCGGAGTCACTTTTATCATTTCTTCAATTAGCTGTAACGTCTGTTCATTCCATTAGTGACATTAAGTCATTAATTATCTTCAATAAACTATAATGAGCGTTCAGCTGGCATGTGTTGAGAGATGAGAGTGGGCCTACATCGTTCAAAAACAAGCCGTTCCTGGAATTGGAGTGGGAAGTGTTAACAAGTTACGTGTTTCGTACGCAGCTGTTTGGTAAATTTCAACAACTAATTAATCCACACTAATTGAGTGGTTACCTCAAAACTGGGAAACAGGTCCGCAATGCTTAGCAACCAACGCTTTTTTGAAGAGACATAGGGTCAATTGTGGAGTGGCGTTGAAGTGAGCTAAATTTGTGTTTGATCTGTTCATGCCCACGTGTAGACATTCTGGGTTAATTCAGTATTTTCGGTCAATGGTGGGATTTGAACCATAGACTTCTCTATTCCGTCAAACAGCTAATTCACTTAGCCAGCAGACACTTCATATTCTGTGTGTTTTTTGTTTTTGTTTTTGTTTTCCTTACAATTATTAATGTTAGAACAGAAGGCGATACCACTTTGAGGATGCAAATTATTGAGATACGGATCTTAACAATTTTCTAGAAAATTTCATTTAGTTTTGCAGTACGCCTTTCTTTCTTTTTTAAATAATATATTATTACTATATATAATCCTAATTAGTGTGTTATATAACTTCTACCTTGTTTCTTGCACACTGTATTTTTTACTGTTGTCTTACATGGTGCCCACTTTCTGGAAAGGAAAACTTTGTTTGTTCAAATGCTGCTCAGGATAATTTTATATTTTTGCGCATGTCTGAAGCTCATTTTTACAGTTTAAGAGGTGGACCAATTTGGATTACAGTGTTTATTTCATGTATGGCAGAGATACGTGGGTAAATAAAATATAATACAAAAATAAAATTCAATCATCCAAAACGAAGTTCGTAAGATTAGTGGTAGGATATTCCCTGAATGACAGAAGGAGGAATGAAGAATTAAGGGAAAAACTGAATATTTTCTTTCTTAATGATAGAATTTCCCAAAAAAGGATAGTTGGAAGAACAACGTTTTGAGGATGGCTAATGACAGGTTTACGTTACTTGCCCTGCAGCAGCATCCTACAGGAAGAAGAGATATTGGTAGATCCATGAAAAGATGGTTAGAAAACTGAGGTCGGAACAAGATATTTGCCTATCCATGAAGGGGAAGTAAGTAAGTGTTTATTTGATTACAATAATTCAAATCATATAACATTCGATGGTAATTTCACAACACACGACCGCTCTTTCGATAGGCAGTGATGAATCATTTGAACAACTGTCTATACAAAACCAATTGTTTCATTTAATGATCAGCGTCATCGCCAATGGATGCAGCAGGCAAGGATAAGGGGGGCTATCATCAAAGGTACTTTCAGGTATTCTTTCATCCTGGATATTAACGAAAGCTTTTTGACAGTTTATTTCTCACAAACACACCAACTTATCCCATTTTTCGTAATTAGTTTCGCACATGTCCTCACCTGACTCGTTATCTTTGATTTATTAAATCGACATCTGCCAAGATCATATTTTAATGTCGGCCTTTACCGTTACTTATTGATAGGAAACACTGAATGGTCACAAGATATCGTCAAATGTCTGTTAAACGCAGTGGAATATTTCACATCTTTTCATTTAATAACGAGAAAAGTTTCATATCAAAAAGAAAATAGAAAATCTGGTTCAAACACGTTCAAGTTTTGGTTAAATTCTGAGATGTTGAACTGGTTGTTGTTGTTCTGAGCCTGTTGGGACAGTAATTACCCTTCAAGTGACGGCGCGACGAGAGCTGACAAGGACGTCAGTTGTCTCTCGAAGTTTAGACGAGTAAACAACAAGAGGGATGGAGAAGATGAGGGCAACATGAAGAGATGATGCACCAGAAACAGTAGCAAGGCCACAATATAGGCCGAAGATGCACGTAGAAAGAAAAATAGATGCTTAAAAAGCCAATAAATATTCGTTATAGATTAGGCCATCGTTAATCAAAATTTTACCGAATTTAATAACTACTAACGACTTCTATGCGAAAAATAACAGTTGTAGATCTGGTCATATTTCAACATTAATCCGCAGTACGTAAAACATTCTAAAATACTTTCACCCCTGATTATGCCATAATAGGACAGGAATTATCTTGTTGGTTAGATTCAGTAACAGATCCCTCAGTTGGATGGATCTGTTTAAATACATACTGTATTTAAAACTATTTCAGGTCTGCGCCTGTTACTGATTAGTTAATAATGTCGATAATGCGCAAAAAAATGTAATAGATTTTATGACAGTTACTGTAGTATTGCCAAGAGTCACATTCTTTACACAGTGGTTGGACAGCAACAGGTTTACAGACACAAATCTGGCAACCCGCCACTTCTACAAATGCTTTTTACCCGAAACTAATTTAACTGCGGTGGTACATATTTTGGTAAGCATATGTTGCGATTATGTTAATACGACTGGAAGTAAATCCGTACAAAAGAATTTAACCAGTCAGCCCGAAAACTGAAAAGCTACTAAGAAAAAAATTTCGTTATACGTTTTCCTCGTTGCTGTTTGTTTACGTTCTATTCTGACTTCAAAACTTGTAAACTGAATTTAAAGTTATTTTGTACATAGTGCTATGATTGGAGCAAAGCTTGACAACTCAATCTTCATCAAAATCATTGGTTTAAGAGAGTTGTTTGTACGGATTTTCGAGGAACAGATATTCCAGAATATGTTAAACTGTTGACACGGAGGAAACTGGAACAAATAAATACTATAAATACTATCAATAGCAATTATTGGAGTCTGTATAAGATTTAACGTGTTATGTGGAGATAAAGGAAATTGCAACGGAGAGAAAAAAGAGGACGACTGCATGCAAATTTTCTGAAGAAATATGAGAGTTAAATAGCAAATGTTTATGCGTAGTGCATACATTTGTTTTATTATTACTGTTAAACATAAGAGATGTGAGTATCGTCTATAAAGACTTCCGTCAAATTAATAGCTTACCCTATTATTTTATATTTAGTATTGTTCAAAACTTTCTAGTAAATTCATTTGTTGTTAGAAATAAAATGATAAAACAGTAGAACTCCAATTATCCGAATCGCTGATTATCCGAATCGCTGACTATCCGAATCGTTTTTTTAATTAAGATGGAAACGTACTGCGAAAAAGC
>CM061920.1:178089930-178295231 GCA_031002005.1 Vandiemenella viatica | reverse complement strand
AATAGCTGCAGGTTGATCTGGACAGGATATCTTGTTGGGTTGGTAATCATGGGATGAAGATAAATGGAAAGAAGGGTCACATACATAAATAAAAATCTAAAGGTTGATTATGATTATAAGTTGGGGGAATAATTGCTTGTTGAAGACTTGTAATGTAAATATTTTAGCATTACATTTCATAACAATCTTAACTGGGCAGGACACATTGGTCAGGAAGTAGGGAAAGATTTAAAAATTCTGCACTTGTTGGAGAGTGTGATGAGGGGATGTACGAGAGAAGTATAGGAATTGGGTTACAAAACTTTGGTCAGACCATTGTTGAATATGGCAGTGTAGTATGGAACCAACATTTTCAGTATCAAATACGGGGGTTGGAGAGGATGTATAAAAGGGCTGCTAGATTTTTTTCTGAAAATTACCGCAGAATGCAATCAGTTACAGATATTATAAAAGAGCTGGAGCTGGAATGGGATTCATTGCAAGACAGGAGGCGAATGAAGACGGTCATGGTAGTGTACAAGTCCTTTATTGGTGATGAGGCATGGAAAGATATTGGTGTAAGAATTAAAAGTAATCCATGGAAGGGAAAAGATGACCATGACCACAAGCTGGCACTCGAATTCAGGCACAAAGGTGAGCGCATGGAAGGGGAAAGATCGGTGGTAGGGAAATTGCCACCGGAGCGTGCGTTCCATTGCAATTTAATCAAACATTATGATTTTTACTATACAAGAAAATGTAAATATATATATAAAGAGGAAATTAGATGATTAGGGGAATTGTCAGCGAAGCGTTAGCTCCATCGCAATTAAAATTAATAATAATAATAAGTTTATTGTATCGGTGTTTTTTAAATTGAAATAGGTTTATTACTTTTTAATTTATATCAATATCGTCTTTTCTATATTTGTATATCGTCAAGAAGTATTTTAAACGTAATACACAACATCGAGATGATCGATATCTTTTTACTATCGATGTGTTTAATTCCTCGAAGTGTTTGGGTGTAAATGATTGAAAATAAAATAATGTGTACTTACATTAAAATGATCTTCACGACAGTATAAACAACTAGTCACTATACATGTAATAAGCAAGTCCGCCATGTATGACGTCACCTGTCAAGCCATGACGTCGCGATATGACGTCACGCTTACGTCATTGTTCTTGGTTATGCACGTTACTTAATAACATCTGTAAGCATCCGCGAATAAATTAACTGACAGAACACTGAAAAAAGAAGTATGTATTGCGTTTAAATCGTCATATCAATCATTAGATGCTTATATTTAGGGCTACATATTATTCTTTTAATAAATAGAAGTATTCCTTAAATTCATTGCCCATAGATATGTAAGATAAAAATTTTAATTTTCGAACACCAATGTTAGCGAAAGCTTTGGTTAGATTGTTACTTAGCATGGGTCAGAAATACAACTGGCATTTGACAATACAGCAGGGGGCATGAATAATTAGTTTTTTTTCAAAATAATTAAAACTGTGCCTTATTATTGTAATTATTAAATCGTTTGAACGGAAATAGTTGCACATCGATCGCAAACTGTAAAGCCTACACACAATTAAAACAAATATTACTCGGCATATTGTGAGTTTATAGGATTTATTTTAATTTTCTTTGCTTTCACCGAGTAATATTACTGAAGCTATTATTTCCGCAACATGAAACTATGTTAGCTATTCAAAAGTTGTAATATCGGTCTGAATCACCGATAGCAAAAACGAAAGGTGTAGAAACCCTTGAAGATTTTTTGATAAAATTTAGGTTGGTGCGCAATCACTGGGATTCATCAAGAAATTGTCGTTTTGGTCTGAAAACTGTTAGACTTGTAAACTATATCCATCCTTATAAACTTCACTCGATAAGTGCCGTTACGTTAAGTGGCGAGTTACTGGGAAAAGGCATATAGCGATGTATAATGTTAACGCAAACTTTCCTTCGACTACATTATTTAGTAAAATGTTTCTACTTCACCCATGAAGTATATAATGTACAAACTTCAAGAAAAAAAAAAAAAAAATAAATGAAGATAAAAAAAAAAAATACCGCAACTTTACACGCTAAACGATACCATATTTATATTTTTGAGGACTGTGATAGCAATATATTCCCGAATATATATCGTTCAAAGAACGTGTGCAAGATCATTATTCTACGCTATATAGCTTCTCCCAGTCGCTCGCGTAACGGCACTTTTTGAGTGAAGTTTGTGAGGTATGTATATATATTTTACAGCTCTAGGAGCTACACACATTAAATAATATAATCTATCGGAAGTGTGTAACAATTTTCAGACCAAAAGGACAATTCCTTTATGAGTGATTACGCTAGAGATAAAATTTGCGATACAGTAGATGTATTAATATGCGTGAGATTGAAGTATTGTTTTTCTTGTAGCAAGTTTAGATAGTATGTGGTTAGATTGAAATGCAACCTGGAACGGAATGGAAACGGAATATTTTTGTTACAGCGCAAGGCATGAGGAATGACATTGAATATTATTTCATAACAATTATATTTAGTTAAGCAATTGCTAAGAAATTAATTGTCAGAACACTGAAAGAAAAGTATGTATTTCATTTAAATTTGCATATTAATTATCAGGGTTTTTTTTTTACTGAAATCATTACATGGGTTGAATGAAAGAAGTACCTAATTGATCGCGATCTATGAGGCCAAAACCACAATTAAATATTACTTGGCATAGCATAAGTTGTTAAGATTTATTTTTAGTATTCTTCGTTTTCACTGTGGTCAACATTTCACCCGATGTAAGCTGTGTCAGCCATTAAAACATGGATCTTCATCACAGATAATAAGAAAGAAAGGTGTAAGAACCTGTGAAGATTTTGGATCAAGTTTATATCGCGATGCATGATGACACTGACATACGATACAGGAAATGTATTAATTCGCGTGTGATCGAAGCTTTGCTTTTCTAGCGGCAATATTAGCCGAGTTGGGGCTAGGCTGAATTGCATCGTGTACCAAGTTGAGAAATGGAGCTTTTTTTGTAGCAAAAGGGACCATAAATAATATTGAGCTTAATTTTATAACAATTCTATTTAGTTAATCAACTGCAAAGAAATTAATTATCATAACACTCCGTTAAACCTGTCGTTTTTTGACTGGATAAGGGGCTAGTTAGTTATAAAACAAAAAGTTTTTAAGGTATAAAACTCCACAATACGCCATTGTAGTCGTGTACAATGATGTCACAGTGCAGCGCGCCAAAGTGATGGCTATTAAATTGAAGGAACTGGATGGCAGTTTCAAAATAATTTTTTGATGTTAAATTTTAGTAGTTTCATCAAAATTATATTTTTTACGGTTATAGCAGTATAAATAATCGATTTAAAATATTAAAATAATACATGCATATACGCTATCAGCACTGAGGCGTTGCACCCATACCTCTTCTAAGAAATGTAGCTTTTAACACACTTCCTTGAAACAGATTATATTGGAATAAATCGGTTTGCCGGAAGTCGGGGTTGAGCGAAGTTTTAAGTGTTTACAGACAAGATTGTAGATGACGCATTGCTCTGCTGGAGAAATTATGCTACTAGTTTCTGGCCTATACTATGGTCTTCTGACGCTATTTAAAATAATTTCTGGACTGTGATTAATTGTTTTTTGTTTTTAATTATGGCTTTACGCCTCGTCGACGTCGAGGTCATTAGAGGCGGGATGGGACTGGGGGCAAGGAACTGGAAGGAATTCGGCCATGACCTTTTGAAGGAAGCATCCCGGCATTCGCCTGGAGTGATTTGGGGGAACTATGGAAAACCCAAATCTCGATTTCGGGACGGGGATTCGAACCGGCATACTCCCAAATGCGAGTGTCGTTACGTGTCTGTCTGTCTCCTAAAGATTGTTAAGAACTCACTAACTAAAAGTGAACATTTTTGTTGTACTTTATAAGTGAATTAGATGGTTTAAATAGGTTTTACAGTAACATTGCTTCAACAGCCTCCTCTTGAACTTCTACATGATACTAAATATATTTTAAATTACCTTTGCATAGCGTATTTTCGTTTTCAACTTGAGCGCATACCTGGAGCATTTATGATTTCGAATGTATGTTCTCTCTTAAATTTTGTATATTTTACTCTCGAATACTTATCCTTTGGTTTCTTTATTTTACTACACTTTTCTTCTTGAATGTAAGGGATTTCTTCATCAATCACGTTCAAACACATTTCTGTTAAACACACCGGTAAATTAAATAATTTTGCTAAATCTTAATACGACTTTCATAAAACATAACATTCTTAATCTAGTCGGTCACAACCGATCAAAACCGATTATTCATCTTGATAAGTCTGCCATTATTCTTTCCTGTGTTTCGCTCTCTCGTTATCTTCCTGTTACCTCCTGTTAAGCGCTCGACATCAGCCTCCGAAGTTCTATATCGATCAGTATTATCACTTCAATATAACTCAATATTATGTCTGATAACTTTTTTCTTTACATTAACAGTGTATTTACATTCATAGTATCGTTTTCTGTCCTTTGTAAGGTATGTCCCTTACAACTTCATATCGAACATCATAATTATAGATCTACGAGATAAGAACTTATATATAAAATGTTACTTTGATCAATTGCCTTAGCCTGATATGTTTGCTAAATCGAGTTAGCGTCAATGCTTAGTTGAGAGTAGTCATTAATAAATAATTTACCCGGTTTGCATTACAGATACGAAAGGAATGAATTTATTCCTTAAGCTTTGGAATGCCTTTAAAGTTCATATTTACCAGTTTTTTCGCAACTTACTAATTCATAAAAATTTTGTGACCAATGTTTCTAATAAAGCCGTATCTACACATTTTTCTGGTATCGTACAGCAATTCTTTATCTTGATTACACGTTAGTTGTGCGAGATTATTTGAATCAATACGATTCTTATATATAAGGATCACATGAAAACTTCTCATCCTAAAATACATAGGGGGGAAAAAAAGAAAACGAAATGTTGAGAAAGTACAGAGATCAATAGACTGCAGAAATAAGTCAACTATCTTACGATAGTCTTCTAATTGATTTTTTATTATGGTCTCACATACTTTTAATTGAGGTAAAGAATTTTTTACTTCACTCCTGTATCTTCAAATTTACTTCTGATAAATTAGACTGAAACGTCGATGATATATCAAGACACTATACCCTTCTTTTTTTTTTTTTCTTTTTTTTTTCCTGCACGAACCACCCTTATTTTATCGCACAGCTACGCAGCTTCATGTTTTTGGCCCTTTAGGGTCACCATTAAGTTTATTCTGACTGTGTGTTGTTTATTAGTCCGTTGGAATTGTGTTTAGTAAGTTTCTGTGTTTTACGTTACCTCATGTACGTTTTACTAAACAAGAAGATAATAGTTGTCTCGCTTTCTAGTGTTCTGTCCTGTCGCGTTCGCCGTGATAGGTATCTCCTTCTATAATGAAATAACGAGTCCATAGAAGATTCAATTTTAACTTTATTTTCCTTTAAGACATCGAACTCCACGTAAACACATGCTCCAGTGATTATAACTTCTATAACTCACAACACTCTGAAGAACTTTCTTAACACTGAATACTAAAATTCGTCTCTGCCGATCAGTTATATAAGCTTTACAGAAAATTCCAGAATATTTGAAAGACTTCCAACAGATGTTTCTCGAACTCTAAAAATAGCTAAAAAATAAAAATCACATTAAAAACATTCAGAATTAATACAAAATCATTCACAATCATTATTAAATGAACAGAAACGACAATTAAAGATATTTACACACAAAATCATTCCAAACTGTCACAAATTGTACTCTAAACATCGAAGCTCACTTCAGTACATATAATTATAAACTTTTAAATAAGGTTTCTTGCATAGTACTATCCTTCACATTATTTAGTATTTACATAGTTTCTTTCTATAAAACAAAGTCCATTTACACAAATTCACAATTAATGGTTTCCAGAAATTACTTAAGTCGAATGGTTCCTTCAAAAGGCCATGGGCGAATTCCTTCTCCTTTCTTGCCACCAGTAATTTCCAGCCACTAATGATTTCGACGTCGACGAGGTGTTAAGCCATAAGCAGAGTCGGAAATGTTAAAACACTCGCTTAGAAATTAGCATTATCGAATGTGCCACTTCTGTGCAACTTTTCATAAACTGAAAAAAGGAGTTCTGGCAGTTACTGAGATTTCCCTTTCCTCCTCTCTCCGCTGTTCATCACAAAAAACTTTTCTCAACTTCTCTGCGTAATTAACACACCTAAAAAACTTCTCCAATGCCTGGCTTTGATAATGAGCTACCCCTTTCTTTCTTTTCTACCCACAAAGATTTCTCCTCAGTATCTGCTTACCTAACCTGTGAAATAACGGTCTCTTTCTAATAATTACACATAAAATTCTTTAAAAAATGATGAGTTCCAGCTTTAGATAGTAATGCTCCAGTTTTCATTTTGTTGTATCAAGTATTTTATGTTAATTAGTTCTACATACTGCTAATTGTTTTCAGATAAAGTTGTTTTCAATTTCGTACCCTGACATTGAGCTGTTTCAAAATAATTCAAACAGTCTCCTACTCAATAAATCACTGATAATAATCTGTCCCTGAGTATAAGTAATTCTGATAAAACTTCATTGTATTACGTAAATAAAACATCAATGCTTTTTTATTGGGCCTAGAATTTCTTAATTCAGAGTTAAATTACAAGGATCTTCTCGTGTAATGATTGATTAATTACGTATCATTCTCAATAACTTTACGGATTTAGACGATTAGTGACGTAGCTTAGTCACCACCAAATTCCTGGTCTCACCGCCATACGTCAAAAGCGTTTGCATTATCAATGAAGCGCGAAAAGATATCTATTTTCTTAAACAAATATTTCTGGAATAATATACAGATTCGAAATAGGGCATACCTTGGACCATATGAACTCTTTGAAGTCAAACTGAATGCCGCTAATATTTACTTCTACTTTTCTCCATTGTCGACTGTACAAGATTCTGAATACCTTCTTGGCAGATTCATTAGACTGATCAGTCTGTAGTCACTGCAACGCTTAGATGAATATATAACAACGTATATCTCACACATTAGAATCCTATAAATATTTTTTAGAATCGCAGGAAACGCAAAGAAAACGAGTCATATTGGCGAAAATTATTAGGGTGAACACATGCTATGAAACTAATTTTTCGGAGTATATTCTCTCAGTAGAAGACAAACGTAGACTTTTTGTTGCCTATATTGAACGTATTCAATGGACCAGACTGCCACATAAAATTACAAGAACATAAGGTCTAAATTTTTGAGTTACCTGTAGAGCATAATGGCTAGTAATGGTAGGGGCGATTTAGAAATAATGAATAGAGTAACCGAGAAATCTAACTTTTGCAGTATCGGGCCAAGCTTACGAAGGCTCCCGAAAGAACCGAAATATCACAGTCCTATTCTTACATATGCTTTGGAATCGAAAGACATTAGCTCGATCCAAGCCTGTGAAATGAAGTTTCTTAGAACTACCCTCCAGAAAACGAGATTTGATTATACATATATTGATGAAATCAGATCAAACCTAGGGTTAAATGAATAAATGGACGAAAGACTTAGGTCAACTAGACGTAAATGGTTTGGGCGTGCTAGAAGAATGTAGAGCACAAGATTACAGAAAGCTTGTTTGGAAAAAAAGGATAACAATCAAAAGACCAGTTAGTAGAACAAGAAGAAGATGGATAGACCATAGGTGTGTGTTGAAAGAAGATAATGGAATTGGGAATCTCTTACGTACATAGAAACTTTCTTAGATAGGAGACACTGGAGACGATAATCTATAATCACTAAAAGCCAAACACTGGAAGGCTCGTAAACCACACCCGGGAAATTGCAGATGGTCCAAAATGAGAGGCTCCTATCTTAAATACCTACGTCTGTATTTTGTTCTAGTGCTTTATTTGGAGGAATTGGCTTATTGGTTTAAGCACATGGTGTAGTTTTCAAAGCAGAGAAATCAGTTCAACAATTTGGCCACGAACGATTGCAGATTATAAATTTCATCCTTTTGATAGTACCAATATGAATCTCATTTAAAGGATATGTTACTGACGGTAATTATCACTGATTAGACCCTTTATTCCACATTTACTCAACAATAATGTAAGCACGTTATAAGGAAACATATTTCCTTACATTTTTTGTTTGTTTAATTTATTTTCTTTTTGTAAAAGAAAAATATAATAGTTTATTATGCAAAAGCAAAGAGGTGTGTGTTACAAGAACATCTTTGGCGGGGACAACAGAAGAAGAGAGCAAGTCTGTAGAAAAAAGATGATGAATATAGTGGACGAATTGTGATTGAAAATATTCTGATTATATGTGGAATGAATGCTGCAAGGAAAGGTTACTTATGTTCAATAAATGAGTAACAATAAAGGTAACAATTTTACAACGTGACCATTTTTTTGGGTATGGTCACGGATCTAGGTTAGTTTCAGTTTTTAGGGTCAAAGGTTATGACAGATTGACCTAGTCTGGCCAAATACGAGCTTGACCTGTATTTCACCCTAAAGATTCATTGTGCAAAATTTGAATAAAATCTCTTTAGCTTGAAGAACTTAAAGTATTAATAGACGTATTAAACACGGACAGAGACCATCGCGCTATCGTATAATTGTTACAAAAATTCGTGGTTGCTCGACTCGAACTGCCTGAAATACAAACGTGACTAGTATTTGACCCTAAACCTTCTTCATTCATTATCTGAATAATTGAGTGGTTAGCAAATAATTTTACTTCAACACAATTACTTTTTATGATGTTTTAATTTACGCTGTGTGTGATGCGTTTCTAGAATTGATTCTCATATTTAAACGCAAGATTGGTACATTTTTAATATGTGAAGTGTTTGTGTAAGTTTTGGCTGGTTTTTAACGCTTTTGGAGTTTTCCTGGAAATAAAAATGTGGTGTGTTGTACTAGATCAAGAATTTGCAACTAAGTAGACGTTGGTATTTTTTTTAAATACCAACAACATCAACGAAGATAGCGGCCTTTTACTCTGCGATGCTTGGCGCTCGTTGCTATGTCAACATAAACAGTATCTCTGACGAAGGCTGGAGGATACCAGCCGAAAGCTCAGGTAATGAAATAAACAACGCGGCATAACCCGAAAGTCAATTAATCATGAACAAAGATGGCCGTGGAAGTCTGAGGAATCATTTAAGTTTTTTATGTTGCTTTCATTAGTGACATATTACTAAAAATAGGTTACACATTATTTAGCAGAAAGATTTTACCATATATTTTTTAATTAACAAAATCCTGCGAAAATCAAGCTTAATGAATGTATTCTGCAGTTAATTTATTAGCAGTTGCTTACGTAATAAATTTTGCACATAATCTCGAATCTCTAACATCTCTGGTCACAGTAAATTTTTTAAGATAAGGCTGGAGCGTGACTTCACCGCTCTCCAGCCAATAGCTATCGAGGTGAGTGAGTTAGCGAGCTTACGAAATTATGTAGTAGACAAGTACAGTGTAATGTTGTACAGAGTGGCTCAAAAATCATTCAGTACGAGATACTCTAAACAGTCTATCTTGACCACATTGTATGAATGTATCTGCCACTACAATGTCCGACAATTTGCTTGTGACTACCACGTAGTGGAAAGTTCCTTCTCGCACTAGAGCGGAGGCCAGCCACCCATGCAGAATTGATGCCTCTGTGTCATTTCCGTTGCCTCCTCAGGCAACTGTTGGACTCTTACGTCACCTACATAAAATACTCCGCTCGTGGAACCTCAGATACAAAATTATGCATACGATAGTTTTCCATAGAGTTTATGTATACATTTATGTCACACGTGCATGGATCGTATCATAGAGCCGCGTCGATAAATTGCATAAGAAGGAGAAATTTAGAGGAGGGAAGTTAGAGCGGGGATTCTTTCACCAGTGGTCAGTGCAGGAATGTACCTGCGTGTGTGGTAATTCTGTCACAAGTTTTTTTTTTTTTTTTTTTTTTAATTTATTGGCATCTAGGCATGCGCCCATACAGCCATTTTCATATTACAGGATAGCATCATTAACGTACAAATAATGATATATGCAACTAGTCATTTACATTTCACCGAATAACGTCGATGTTATAACAATAATAATAATAGCATGTCATTAGCCTTCTTCCTTTTACCGAATAACCACATTACAATGGTAGTATACAATATACATTACAAATCAAAGTCCATAATATTACAGTAATGATATAATGCAGTTAAAACAAATTGTTTGAGTTTGTTTGAATTGTGTCACTTAAAGGAGAGGAAAACATCAATAGTATAACAATAGTGATATACCGCAATTAAAACTTCTTACTTGACTATAAACTGTGTCACCCAAATGCTGGTATCCAGCAACTTGAGATTTTCATTTTTAGGAATAATTACAATAATATTCTACCAGAAGTATGATACATTTAAAACTAGTTATTTACATTTGTTGTGACTGAGTCACCCATATGTTCAAATCACACAACCATTCATTTTCATTTTGCAGGATATCTACAATATTATTACAATAATGATATATTACAAAATGACATCCAGAGAGTATAATTAAAACACATGTCATATCAGCTTGTTTAAATTGAGACACCAATGTTTTTCAAATGTTGGTATAGGAGCTGATATATGTCGTAGTCTTCCGTTGACAAGAGGGTAGCAGCACATGTGGGGAGAGGGATTCCTTTGTTCTTGAGAGAGTGTAGTAGAAGGTCTGTCTCTACTTTGTTTCGGCGGCACCCAAACAGCAAGTGGTTTGTATCCTCTATTTCCCCACATTGGCAATTAGGGGAGTCAGTGAGGTGGATTCTATGGAGGTGTTGTTTGTAGCAGCCGTGGTTGAATTTCAGTCTCGCGATACTTATAGTGAAGTTGCGGGAGCACTTATATATCTCATACCACTGGAGCGGGGGTATTTCCGGGTGGATACGACCGTAATGTAGGCCTTTTATCGAGAGTGAGCTCTTCCACGCCTTATCCCACTTGGCTGTCATGGTTCTTTTGATCTGTCGAATAGCGTCGGGTAGGGGGATCGTACTGTTGCGTATCGCACCGCTGTGTGCGGCTTGTTTGGCGTATCGGTCTGCCATCTCGTTGCCTGGAAGGCTGCAATGTGATTTGATCCATTTAAACTCTACAGTCTTATTTGCTAGTTTTAATTCGTGAACTGCATTCACGATGTCGTGTACTCGTGAGTCGTTGTGCACTTTCCTATGGTGGTTTTTTTATTAAAAGCAATGCTGACTTTGAATCTGATAGGATTACATGGTTGCTATAAGGGGAGGTCTTTGCGTATTTTAGTGTTCCAAGATTCCCATCAGCTCTGCACTCATAATGGTATATTCTGTTGGTAACCGAAATAAACCCTTGTCTCCAGATCTTGGTATACAGTAGGCGCATCCAGTGGCATCTGGAAACTTGGAGCCATCCGTGTATATCTGTTCCATGTGGGATCGGTTGTGTAGATACTGATACACGTTTGCTCTGTAGTTTTCCAGCTGGGTGTTATCTTCCGCGCTTGTGTCTACTTCCAGATTCGTGACAGTTTCCCAATATGGAGTCTCGAAGGTAAGCATTTTCCTGCTTTGACGTATGCTGGCTCGTATCTTATATGTTTCTAGGTACTCCGCCGCAATGGGAGGCATTTTTTTCTTACTCCAGTAATTGTCAGTTAGGCATTGCATTGAGAGATTGTGTATAGAGTTGAGCAGTCTGGTCGGGTACTGGCTATTCTTGATCAGGAATTTTGCAGTTAAGAAGCTTCTGCGGATCTCTAGGGGAGGTTCGTGTGCTTCCACTAGGAGCGCGTTGGTAGGTGTTGATTTCATAGCGCCAATACAAGTGCGCAGAGCTTTATATTGGACTTTGTCCAGTTCTTTAAGCACGGTGTTAGTTGCAGAACCGTAACATACACAGGCGTAATCAATATGTGGTCTCACCAGAGATTTATACAGCCTTAGTAATATTGAGGTATCCCCTCCCCACTTTACGTTGGCTATTGCGCGGATGAGGTTGATCGCCTTGTCGCATTTCTTGACCGTATTTTTTACGTGAGTACCCCACTTGAGTCTGTTATCGATCCAAACGCCCAGGTACTTCACAGCGTTTTTAACTGGGATGGTAAAGGGTCCTAATTTTATGTTAGACATCGCGGGCATTCTGTGTCGGCTGTAAATCGATACTGCCGATTTCGCTGGTGATATGTCTAGCCCGTTGCTGAATAGCCATTGATTGAATTTGTACATTTCGGCGGATAGTACCATAAGGCATTCTTCCCATGTTTTTCCAATGATAAATATGCATATATCGTCGGCATATTGGAGAATGACGATTTTACTGTTCATGGAGTAATGAAGATCATGCGTATACAAGTTAAATAACAGGGGAGCCAGAACAGAGCCCTGCGGCAGGCCACGATTAGTTTTTCTGCTAGCAACAGTAGTTCCTCTTTGCGTTATTTCCAACCATCGATCCGAAAGTAGTGCGATTAGATTTCCTATAAATGTGTCCGGTACCCCTAGATGACGAAGTTTTTTGGCTAGGATCGGTACACAGACGTGGTCATATGCGCTGTTTATATCAGTGTATACGGCCATCATATATTTGTTCTTGGTAAGGCAGGAGTGAATTTCGGAAGTGAGGTGTGCTAAGGTGTCTATGGTGCCTTTGCCTCTTCTAAAGCCGTACTGCGTTTCCGGAATTAATGCGTGGTGTTCCAGCCACCATTCCAGTCTCCGCTTTATCATATGCTCCAGTACTTTGTAGGTGCATGGCAGTAGGTTTATGGGTCTATAGGATTCTGCGTTGTTGCCTACTTTTCCAGGTTTTTTCACAGGAACTACCCGTGCAGTCTTCATCTCTTTTATTTGTAGCCTTTCCGACCATATCCTGTTAAGTATTTCGCATAGCTTCGTTTTTGCGGAATCTGGCAGATTTTTTAGCATGCCGTAGTGGATGTTATCAGGTCCTGGTGATGAGTCCGTGCCTTGCTTTAATGCAATATTGAATTCGTTCAGCTGGAAGGGTTGCAGAAGGAAGTGTGATTCAGTTGCCCTTGGTTCTGTGAGATTTGTCTCTACCCACGGTGGGGTTAGCCTTTCAAGGATGTTCTCTAATAATTCGGTTGTTAGGGGTGATTTTGCTTCTGCCTGGGTGGATGAGAACTTCAATTTTCTGACCTTTTGCCATATATCGGATAATGGCGTTTCTTTATTAAAGGTTCCACAAAACTCTCTCCATTTTTCTCTCTTTTTATTCTTGGCCATCTTTTTCACTCTTGCCTGAGCTCTACGGTGTTCCAGATAGTTTTCGATAGTGGGACAGCTTTTGTATGCCCGTAGTGTCTCTCTGCGTCTTTGGACGGCTTCGTTGCATTCTTTATCCCACCAAGGAGTGCTTTTGTTCCTCATAATATGTACTGGTTTCCGAGCAGGAATAGAAGATATGGCAGCTTGGGTTATATCGTTGGTCATGGATTTATAGTCCAGTGCGGGGTTACCGCTACACTTCCATGAAGCTGTCAACCGTTCCATAGTTGTTTGGAATTTATTCCAGTTCGCCTGGTGTATTTTCCATCTATAGGGAGATCTATAAGGAGAGGATATCAACCGACTGGCTGGGGAGTCAGTCTGGAGGCGAAGTAGGATAGGAAGGTGGTCTGATCCCAGTGTGTCGTCTACTACTTCCCAGGTAATGTCTATAGCTATGTTCGACGATACGCAGGAGATGTCCACTGCTGATGGTGCTTGCCCTGGCGCATTAATTCTGGTTGGATTACCGTTGTTCAGTACCACCATATCTTCTTCCTCTAATATTTCCGCAATTATGTTCCCCAGTTTATCCGTGCTTTGGCATCCCCATACTGTATTATGTGCATTGAGATCTCCCAACAAGATGACCGGTTTTGGCAATTGTCTGAGGATATTCGTGATAAATTGCTTGGTTGTCTTCTTATTCGCTGCTCTATATACTGACACAATGGTTATTAATTTGTTGGTAAGACGTACCCTGGCTGCACATATGTTGAAGTCTGGGTTTCCAGTGCAGGGTTGGAGTTGTTCATAATAGATGGCGCTTCTAATTAAGATGGCAGACCCCCCGTAACCGTCTGCTCTGTCGGATCTGATGGCATTATATCCTTTGAGGTGGAATAGTTCGTCTGGTTTCAGCCAAGTTTCGCTTACAGCCAATACGGCTATGTTATTCTTTGAACCATACTGTAGCAAGCTCTCCTTATTAGCCCGGATAGATCTCGCATTCCACTGAAGAATTGTGTCGTCCTGCAGTGTTGCTCTCGTGTTTCTAAAGGGAGCCACCATTTTCCCATCTGTTTGGCGATAACGATCTTAGCAGAAGTTGTTTTACGCTTGGGGCGTATTGCGTTGGATTGAGCAAATTATTTCCTGCAAACTGATTTAGAATGCACATTATTATTTCAAACATCTTGTTCGCATAGTATTCTGTTATTACAGGGTCCTGTAGGTTATTGCCAGGGAGAGGAGAGTATGGATTGTGGCCAATGGGTTCAATGTTCCTATTAGATGGGATCCAGTATTCTTTATACGAAGTTTCTCCCCCACTACCTGTGCTTTTGTCAGTTATTCTGTGACTTCCGATGTTAGGAGTGGGCACCTGGTCCCTGGATCCGGGGTTTAGTTGGAAATTCTCAGGTTCATTAGGGGTGTTTGACTGCATAATTATAGGCTGAGGAAGTGGATCCTGTTGAGGTGGTTGTGCCAGGACGACAGGGGGAGCGTCTGCGATAATGTGTTGCCCGGTATTGTAGTTTCTTTTCTCATAATTTGTTTGAGAAGTTGTCATTTTTTTATGTTGCCTGTTAGTTCTTTCTAATCTTGCCGCGACACTGGCATACGATGCGGTGTTAGTTTTCTCTGAAGCTTGCTTGTACCCTACATTTTCTTGGGCCATTACCTGCTTTATCTTCTTTTGTCTGATATATTCCGGGCAATATCTATCAAAAGATGGGTGTCCACCATTGCAGTGGACGCATACTGGGGAGTTTTGTTTATCGCATTCTTTTCCGTCATGCGGGTCTGCACAGAAGGTGCAACGTTTTTTACTTCTACACTGGTTGCTAGGGTGTCCATACCGGAGACAGTTGAAGCATTGCATTACTGGTTTGACATACTGTTCTACAGGGCACCGCACTCCGTGTATGTACACGTAATTCGGACGCCTTTGTGCTTTAAACGTCAATAGACATACGGGGAGTGGGATTTCTTTTGTTTGGCCATCTTCTTTAATTTTTTTTGTAAACCTTTTAACTTTTACCACGCGATATTCGCACCTTGCCACAGTTTTTATCTCCTCTTCCGTTAGCTCAGTCATAACATTTCTTATAACCCCTTGTTGTGAGATGCAGGAGAGAGGAATGTAGGCCAGTAGGCCATTATGCTGCCAGATGGTGCTCTGAACAAGGCTATTGGCCGATACGACCGATCTCATCTCTATTTTGACCCGGTTTCGACCCGCTGGAGCTATCTGTATAATATTGTTACTTATTTCGTGGCTTTGGGAATATAGGAGGCGCCCAATGGCCATGGGGTGGATCCTACCTATGTTTCTATCTTTACTTTCTATGAACACATAATAAGGGCCCAAGTCGTAGCTTTCATAATAGGCTGCCATTGCACTGTTTACCTGCAAGCCGAAGTTTTCGCTTGTCCCTGCTGTCTGTTGGCGCTGCACACTTTCCGGCGGCGTTGTCTCCATGTTGATGTCTGCCGATGATGTGTCTTGTGGTGTTATTCTGGGGACCTTGATGTTTTCACCTCCGCTGCCGTTGTCGTATCCCGGGATGCATAGGCGTTTCTGGGGTGCGTATGTTGACATTTCTTCTTCTCTTGATAGCGGTGCATCTCGTTGATCTAGTGCACTGTTGTCAGCTGGCAGCGATGTAATCGATGTGTTAGACGTTGCAATTATAACGTCCATGGTTGCTGTCGGTTCATCGTCTACGCTGTGCAGATATTGCTGCACCTGACTACCTGTGTTGTTTTCTTCTACCGCTGGAACCATGTTTATTACGCCATTTGGCTGACGTTGCATCGTTGGCTGCATCAGGTATTGTCCGCCTTCGCCATATTCACCGCCGTACATGGCGGATGAGGGCTGGGGCTGAGCTGTATTAGATGTTATTTGCTGCTTCTATCACTATTTCGGTGGCTGTAGTGAAACACACGGTTAGAGTCCCGAGAGACTGTTGTGCGGTCTCGGGAAGAGTCAGACGGGTATACGTAAACACTTATCCACACAAGTCAGTGTTTAGCTCTTTCATCAGTAGTCAACGGAGTAACGTATGTGTTAGCTGGCAGTAAAATCTTTAAAGTATGTAAAGTGTATGTGTTCGTCTGATCCCGAATTTGTCCACGTGTGAATTTTTAGGCTATTTCGCCTTTTTTTTTTCCTTTTATTAAGCGAGGACTTTCTAATAGTCAATCCAAATTAGGTTACTTCGTAGAGACAAAGTATTACTGCTGTGTTAGAGAGACCTAAAGAAGTCACTATTTAGTTAGGCATGCGAATGTACCACGACTTAATTTCAGTGAAGCTTGAAATCGCACGTGGGTGAGACCGTGCTTTTTGTTGCTTCATAAACTTCAAGACACGTACGCTTCTAACCGTACTGTGGTTCAGTTGTTCGGTAGCAGATAATTGCTCGCTGCCGAAATCCTTAACTAACGAACAACCCTACCTCCAGCCGTCAATTCGTCGCCTCCAGTCTGCTGTTAATTACTGCAGCAGCCAGCGCCCAGCCTCACGCTACACTCTGTAAACGACCGCACTCCCAGTTCACAAACTGCTGGACGTAGCTGTGTATTGATCAGTTCACTTTCCCCATATACATAAGGTTTATGGAGAATCTTCTTGAAAAATCATATGATGCGATAAACGATGGCTACTAGAACTTCGTACTGATCTCTGCCGGCATGTTTCTGGCACTATATGCAAACAAGCAGTAGGTTTCCTTTTCCCAAACTGCTTGTTAGTGTGGTTAGTTGGCCGTTTCACTATCTATGAATGTTTTATTTTATGGGGCGAAATTAGTTGTATAGCAGGTCTTAGTAAGCTGAAAAATTACTGATCAAATAATTTTCAGATTTTGGAAACACGAATCGTACTGAGTTAAAATCATTCTATTGGACATGTATTTCCCTAACAATTTAGTATTGGGAGATATTAGTACAGTGCTGAAGATGTCACAGTTAATTTAAAATAGAGAAAACGATCGTGTTTCTCACAAGAACTTCGCAATAAAGATTGTGCTTAATCTTTTAAAATATTATATAACTTTTTTATATTCCGATTAACATCGACAAAACAACTGGGTATTTTTTTTTTTGTCATTGTTTACTGTCTCCAGAATATCGCTTGATTCTTCATATCAAGCGTTATGGATTAGCGATAATGCTATGGCCTTTATTTTTTTTTTTTTTTTTTTGAAGATACTAATTCAAATACCAGTTCCGCCATTCGTCATGGTTTCTCGGAAATACTCGAGGTGAACTCCAGAATGGTTCCTTAAAAACAATGACCAAATTACTCACCGTTCAGAATAATCATTTCTCTCCTGCCTCTAATGACCTCGACGTCGACGAAGCTTACAGCCACAAGGGAAAAATTAATTTTTCATCCCTTAATCAATATCAGTTAAGTGAATTTAGGTGCCTAGCCTGAGATAGCAATACGCTGTATCCATCACCTCACACATTGCATAAAAACCTGTTTGGACTCAGCGAAAAACATAGATGGAAATTTTTGCTATAAGAACGTCTCCACCATTTTGTTTACAAGACAGTTATGGGCTCTGCAGAAAATGTATTTATAAGAGTTTGAACTTAGTAAGTAGCTAATTTTTAGATAAGTGAAAGGAAATTATTGAGTCTTTACTGCCTCTATAACGAGGTACTTTAACGTTGCTTACACTTAGAAGGTTTCATGTTACATATCATGTGGCTCACATTAATACATACAGGAAAATAACTTTCTGCCATCTGGTATAAGACCTAACGGAAGTCTTTTTATAATTGCTCAGAATTGCTATTAGAATGGCTCACTACTCTGTTGAAACCGTATGTTAGCTATGAATACTTTCAATCTCAACATTTAAATGCATATTCATGTTTTCAAATTTATAATTGGTTCTTTGTTACCATGCAAATTACAGTATGCCATTTCCATTTTCAAGGAACAGGAGGCTTCGTTGTTAGGTAAATACATCGTGGTAGCGTTTCGGGAATGAAACGACAATAGCTGATTTTAATTAATGTTTACTGATAATTTACATAGTAAACACGCAAATATAGCAGCTTAGCGTCTGAATATTGGAGCTATCTCAGCAGCAGATATTTTTCCTTATCGGTTACAACTGTTATAGAATCAAAGCTGATCAGAAAAATTGTCGAGCTCCATTTTGAAACATTCATCTAAACTGCTTAGCAATTCTTCATACCAGTATCAACGTTTCGGTTCGGTTTTCAGTGTTTTATCTTACATCTACCGTGTTTACATTAGCACCACTCACATTTTAAATATTCGTCAGACACACATTTCCACAATGTGTTGATGAAAAATTTCCGCATTTTACTTACTGAATTAATGATTTGATTAGCATGGCAAGATTAAGGGCTGTTAACCCATCTCTGTAGACCATACCAGCTGTTTACATGACGAATTCGAAACCCTTTGAAAACTACACTTAAATGTATAACTAAGTTATTAACATTTAACATGAAATTAGTACTGAAGCATTTGAAATGTGATGCTATAAAAGCATGCTGGAAATTAGGTGGATAGATAAAGTACGAAATGAAGAGGTTTTGGAAATGATTGGTGAGAAAAGAAGTTTGTGAAAGAGGCTTACAGAAAGAAGAGACAGGATGGTAGGTCAAATTCTGAGATATGCAGGATTGGTTAATTTGCCAGTGGAGGGAAATGTCGAAGGTAAGAACTGTAGAGTAAGACAAAGATTAAATTATATGAAACAGATTATTGAGGACGTAGTGTGTAAGGGGTATGTTGAGATGAAAATGTTAGCGCTAGATAGGAGGGGATTGAAGATTGCATCAAACCAGTTTTAAGACTGATTACAGTAAAAAGAAGAAATACTATTAACATGTAAGCAACGTATTAATAAAAAAGGGGAGACAATTAGTTCTAGTGGGTGGGTGCTAACGACCACGATGTCAACGCGTCCTAAATCCCCAGCATCAAGTTCTAGTGGAGGCTAAATGAATAAGTGAAAGGCGCCAGGAGAAATACATGAAAGCTGTGCAGCATAATTTATTATGAACTGGAAATCCCAGATCGTTCAGTCTACCGCAATAATTTAGCATTGTTCACCGAAGTTTTATTTTTAAGAGACCTGATGTAAAGTTTTTCATTATTAGTAGCAATTAAATTGAAGTTCCTTTTATTTCGGAAAGATAATTTCTACAACAGCATCCATTTTGTTTCGTGCGTAGAAATAATTTAACGACGCAAGAAAGTAGAAACATAATTTTTGAACACAGCAAAAAAGGGACAATTCAGTATCGAACCTCGTGCAGTAAAGATTTCTTACTCTAATGATCTAAAGAGGCATCTCATATTTGAGATTTTTAAAAAGTATTTTCACCATCGTACAATCGTTCGACCCCAATAAAATTTATGACATGTATATTAGCATGCATTGTCTGATTTTTTCTTTTTTTATGCCTTTACGAATCGTAGATGTCGAGAACATTAGATGCGGGAAAGAACTGATGGCAGATAACGGGAAGGAATTCGGCAATGGCCATTTGAGGGGAACATTCCGGCATGGGCTTGGAGAAATTTTGGGAAATCACCGAAAACCCAAATCTGGATTGTCGGACGGGAAATCAAAACGCCCGTTCTCCCGAATGCGAGGCCAGGCGTTACGGCTTACCTACCACGCTCGGTCAGTCTGAATTAAGAAGAATTTCAATAAAACGGTATTAATATACATCAAATAAACTGGCGCCTATATTAGACGTAAATGTTTTTTTTTGTTTTTTTCGTTTAAATACAAGATAGGTGGGTACTGGGGACAAATTTCAAGTTCCCAGGTATTACCATTTTTGAGATAGACCAGTAACAAAAATGATCTAAGACTAACAACTTCAATGGCTGCTCTGTATTTCATGAGAGAAAGTATCTAGTATTCTACATAACGAGGTCTAAACATCTATATCTCACACAGTGACAAAGAATAAAAATATTTTCTGAAACCACCTTTATTTCGAGGAAAATCCCAAAGCAAATGTTTACTACATTTTAACTAAGATGTTTGGTTTTGAATCAGCGAAACCTATTAAATTTGCAAATTATAGGTCTCCAACTTTTTTCGTTTACTTGCTAGGGGCCATTGAGGGACAAGCAGGTAAAGAGCGTTAGCAATAGAGCTCCGCTTCCTGTTGGATTAGGCATCTAGATAGAAGCAATCCCAACACTTACGCTGATGCGCACTACATTTGGCACCTATGTTTCTACTAACATCCGCAATACAATGTTGTCCTCTACTCCGATACGTGACGATGTAACCTAAAAGAAGCAAGTGTTGTCCCAAACAGCTTTGAGTGTTGTAAATAAATGTTGCCGGAATGAAACAACAAACACCTCACTCAAATTTTCACAAAATAATATTCGCGGAAGTTTTATAACTAGGGGACTTGCAGTTTATCTTATGCCACTGTCAGAAGCTACCACTTCACTGCATTCAGGGAGAAAACTTTTCTGCTAAATTATTGTCTGCGCAAAAGATCAAATTGGAACCTCATATAGGTACAAACAACAATTCCGTGATATGAGAAATAACATAAACTGTGAAAATATAGTAGACTGTACATCAGACACGAGACCAAATACTGCTGTCTGAAAACTCCCGTTGCTTCCTAGACCTTTTATTGTCATCAACAGGATCACAACCTCTTGTCTAAACCGCATGCACCGTTGTATTACACTAAATGACATGCCAATTACTGTAAACTAATAATACCAGTGTTCTCTGTTGTTTAGTTAAAAGCAAAGTTAAACCACGGATATTCAGTTCACAAAACGTGAGGTCTGCGACCTAATTCTTGGTGCTCTTTCCCTAAGTAGTTTCTCACTGAAGAGAGTGGATAAAAACGGTTATCTGCTAAATTTTCAGCCCATTTGGAAGAAAAGGAAAGAAAAAATTACTAGTTTCAAGTAACAGATGATGACCACCTAACCGAAATCTAAAAAAAAAAAAAAAAAAACTCTTATTTGTTTGTGAAAGGTTTTTGAAAATTCTAAGGAGTAGTGAGTCATGTGATCCTCTTGCTTGGCTCTCCAAGAGAGCCTACATTGGAGGTTTCTTAAAGGGAAATTGTAGTTATATGAGCACTGCTTCAACTCCTTTGTTCCATTAAAATAGGATGAAAGTTGTGTAAATTTACTAATTCTTAGTTTGCAATAGGGTAGACATATTTTTTTTTTAAAAAATCCATGATGTGTTACTATGATTATTTTCATCTAGACACGCAATCTGGTGCGCTAAAAATGCTCTGTTCCTCGCGAATTGTATGAACGACCAAAGGCTATCTATGCATCAATACGATAAAAGTTGTTCGATAATAACCATCTCAAATACTCAAGTTGGTTGTATTGATAATATACCTACTAAAGGATAAAATTTCATCAGGAAAACCAAATCTATCTAAACTGCTGCATACGTAATGTTCTGCTGAATCAGGTCGAAACTTAACCAGAATACCATATCCATTAACCAATTTTCTGATCCCTGCGATGATATTCTTCCATGGCATGATGCCCAGTAATTGACCTTATGTAGCAAGCAGCTTCGTTAGCTATAAAACTACCTCGCATTCCTATTAAAATCTATGACGCAAATGAAGTGAACCTTCTTGCATGCTGCAGTAGTTTCAGGCAAGAAATGGTTAGTAGTAAGAACAGGTTCTTACGGGACCATTCCAAATTTACGTCTACTTCTAAACCTCCTGGACGTCTGCATCACAAATTTTCTTTGCAGGCATTTATTTTTTAAGGTGTCTCACTTCCAGGGGGTATTATCTCCGTCCTCATTCTCAATCACACCGAAATGGTGTGTCTGCCATGAAGGTCCTCGTAACAAACATTGGTAAAAAGAATGCAGGAAACCAGCACCGTTAAAACTCCATCCAAGAAATCAAACGCCGTTATTTTTACCCTGGCTTCACCCACGGTTGGGGATCTATGGAAAAATCTACAGGTGTCGCCAATTTGAAGCCTTTCCAGCCTACATCCCCCCTCCTCTCACAACATGTCTCTGCTAATCACCCTGCTGACAAACAAAAAAGAGAGGTTCCTGATATACGTTTTTTTTTTCTCATCATTATGTGACTGTTTTTATGTAGTCCTTTATAGGTTTCTATGCCGATTTAAATCTTTATTTTTTAATTGTCGGTTAGTGCCTACGTCTTCGTTATCTGCTTCAGATGCTTGTTCTACAGTTTCTCTCTTCAATTCATATCACACAAACAAATATACAATCCGAAAATCATGTCTTAGGTAGTTAGGGGTTGGAAAAAATTACCGATGAAAATGAGGAATAATTTATTAAAAACGGTCAAGGAATTTCAAATTATAATAATAATAATAATTGATAAAATTGCGATGGAGCGCCCGCTCCGGTGGCAATCTCCCAAAACCCCCTCCCTTTCCTCTTCCAACCTACTTTTGCCCTCTACTAATTATTACTTTAAATTCTTTCAGTGATTCATCAATTATCTTGGCAATTTATTCCAGTCCCTCACTCCCTTTCCTACGAAAGAAAATTTTCTCGCACCCTTATGCCTGAAATCATGTGCCAGCTTGTGGTCATGGTCAACCTTACCCTTCCAAGCACCTCTCTTAATTTTCCCACCAATATCTTTCTATGCTTCATCGCCAGTATGGGCTTTGTACACTCCCATGACTCTCTTCACCCTCCTTCTATCCTCCAATGAATCCCACTCCAGCTCCTTTATCATATTAGTTACCGATTGTGTTCTGCTGTAATTTCCAAAGACAAACCTGACAGCCCTCCTCTCCATTCCCTCCAACTCCTGTATTTGATACCCAAGTGTGGATCCCAAACTACACCACCATATTCCAGCAGTGGTCTGAGCAAAGATTTGTACCCTAATTCCCTTACTTCTCTAGTGCATCCCCTCATCACTCTTTCCAACAAGTGAAGGATTTGGAACCCTTTCCCTAATACCTGTCCAATGTGTCCTGCCCGGTTAAGTTTGCTATTAAATGTAATGCCAAGGTATTTACATTTCGAGTCTTCAGTAAGTAGCTCCTTCCCCACTTTCCAATCGTAATCAACCTTTAACTTTTTATCTGTTTAAAACTCACAGAGAGCAAAAGTAGGCTGACACAAGAAATAGGAAACGTAGGTGTGTAGGGAGATTGCCACCGAAGCGTGCGCTCCAATGCAATTTAAATTAAATTAAAACATAGTCTAAACAATAATTATTTAGCGTCACATTATGAAAGGAGAGGCTGAGAGGCTGCACGCAAACAGTGCTTAGGCTAAACCTCAGAAAAATTGTCTTATAATTCTCAGAGACTACTTCATGACTGAGCTATGTGTCCTAAGCACGAGACTTTCTTCTTTTTTTTTAACAGACTTGTGAGAACTGAATGTTTGAGTGTACGGCAAAACCTGAGAACCGTTAACACTCACCAGAATCAAGAATTTAAACACAATAATAGAACAGCCGACTGGTCATTGCTGGGAGAATTTCCCTGCAAACTATTGTGAGCGAAAAATTCCAGGCAGCCCCGCGAGGCTGCTAATCTGGGTTTGTTTACTTGCTACCGCCACCTCAGGAGACGATTTCCTGTAATTGTGTTAATTCAATTGTTGGGAAGAATAAAAACAATTGGAGAAAGAGAATCAGCACGTTTCCGGACAAATAACCTTTCTACGAGGCCAGAACAAATATGGCTGGAACCTTGTTCCAGCAGTTTAATGTCTCCTCTTATTAAAAGTAAATTTATAAATCATTCTAAAAGTTATTATGTAAAATATTTAACACCAAATAAAATATTACTTTACACGAAAGACCTATCAGCATGAATTTATCAGTATAAAACCGTTACTTCAATTAATTTAAATGTCATTCTATTCTGTTACTTTATACCTTGTGTTTTACGCCATATTGAAATCTTATTCACCCTCTCTTCAATACTCTCCCAGGATACTAGTTAATTAGCAGTAATGAACTCCTACAGTTTTGTCGAGTATTGACTCTAGAAATTCTCTACCCTTGCGATTGTAATGTTTCACGTTGTCTCCGGAAACACGTATTGATGAAATTGTTACATGTTAAGTATGTATGTGGCGAATATTTGTCGGTGTCAGTAATAATTAAATGAGTTTCAACAGGAATAGTGGACACTTGGTGGAAATGGGAATTAACGATTGAGACCATAAACATTAGCACATGTTGACGAGTGCGGCGACACGTTATTTTTAAACAAAGAAGAAACTGACAAAGGGTGCCACGGAACCATTCAGAGCGGCAACAGTTTTATCTATAAGCTCTGCAATTTGCCTTATAATACATTTCTTAGAAACTGTTCATTTCTTTCGACACCGAGTAACTCCGTCAAATCGGCAAGATGCATAAACCAATCACGGATATGATCCTTGGGGCCGGTAACAAAATCCTTGTTTTCCGTTACTTGTTGGTTAATATGAGAAGTTTTTGCGGAATGGCGTAGTAGGTCAAGCCCTACCCCTGCTTCGAATACAAGAGCAAACTAGGAGGGTAGATTCAATATTACTACTGCGTATCCATCATAGTTTGGAGAAGCATATATCATGGCAAGTGGACAACAGTTCACCCTGGCAACTGCATGGGCAACGCCTACTCGTAGACTTCTCCCTCCGACACACACACTATGATTAACAACGCAGTACAGTTTGGCCCTGTCCGTTCCCCAGGCGCCCTTTTCCGGCGGGTTTCCGGCCTACCTGCGTCTTCTCGTTTGTGTGTATTGCAGATCACTACTTCAAAACCCTACTGAGTCGAGATGTGCGTGAATTGTCCACAACAATTAAGCAGAACACGAGCAACCTTCCATTAAAACCAAAACTATTCTCATGTTATAATTCATTTCAAAAGACTGTGATTTTCCAAAACAATAATTGTCGGAGTACAAATAGTTAATCCACTCTTTTCTGACGTTTTCAGGATAAAAATAAATCCTTGAAATTGGATATATTAACTCAAGTATTCGTTCATTCATAATCCGAATCCCATAACCCATTTTATTGTATATTAGCAGAAAATGACATTGCCACGCCTAGTTAGGGTCACACGATGAGAAACATCCGTACGAAGTTTCATCAAATTCGCGCCAACCATTTCCGTAATTAAAGCAAACTTAGATTTACCGCGAACGTACCTAGAAAAGGGTGGGTCGGAGTTGATTAACGCGCAGTGTTTTTATTTGTTTTATGAGAAAATTGTGAACCAAAGTTCATTAAATTGACACCAACCATTCATGGAGCTGAACAAAATGTCGATTTATCCGCACCGTACACATAAAGGGATAGTTGGGAATTGTTTACCTCTACGTTATTTTTAGTCTTCAAATGAGAAACATGTACACCACGTTTTATCAAATTGGCACCTTTCATTTTCGGAATTAATTAAGAACGTCTGTTCACCCGGATAGTACGCAGAAAGGTATGGGTTAAATTCTGTGATACGGAATGTCAGATATTAATATTTATCAGGCTGTATTTTCTATCCAATGACAACATCTGCTGATGTTACTACTTGAACATCTACACTTGCACCGTACGCACATTAATACATTTGACATACATGAATCTGTAGCTGCAAACCGAGCTTGGTGGGTGGGTGGTAAGGCTCTGGAGTTGCATTCGCGATGACGCGGGTTCGTATCATCATGCCACCATCCAGACTTAGGTTTTTCCGAAATCGCTATGGCGAATACTGGGAAGGTCCTTCAAAAGGCCATAACTGAATTCGTTCCCGTTTCTTGTCACCAGCCCTTTCTCCCTTCTAATTACTTCGACGTCAACGGAGCGAAAAACCACAAACAAAAAAAGGTATCTGGAATGTGACTGTTTGCTCTGTCATAACACAGAAAATACGGATTTTGAATGAATTTGAAAGCTTGCAGTCCGAAAATTTATTATGTCTTAAGAAGATACACGACATTATTTTACGAATAATTTAGAAAAATCTGAATCGATTTCGCTAGATATTTCTCAGTATTCTGCTTCATGTGGCATTTTGTCTCATTATTGTAATTTGTATAGTGCTGGAGTTCAAAATCAAAATAAGTACCCAGTAATGTTTTCTCAAACGCTTAGAAAAAAAAAACTATATTGTAAAAAGCAGCTGTTATACATACGTTTCTTCCTGTTTGAAATAATTACTAAAGCAATCTACACACTTTTAAAAAATATTATGATATTAACTCGTTATCTCCTTAAATTTCAGTTATTAAATCTTTAAAACCCGTAGATGCCCTTTTTGAATGCGAAGATAAGCTACGTAAATTAAGAATCAAGAAGAAAAACACCGTAGTACTTCATTGCCGTCGACGTTATGCATGCAATATCTAGTTGCTACTACATCTTTGGTGTTTCCGACGATTCGTTCAGAGTTTCATTTACTGCTCCAGCGTCATGTAACGTAGAAACATAAGGCATATTGTAACCATGGAGGAAGGAATAATATGGAGACGACGCAAGAGACCTTTGCCACGCATGGAAGTGAAGCAGGCCGGCGGAGGAGTGGGGGGGCATGGCCGGAGTGGTGGGGACTTGACCGCTTCCCAACAAACACGGGGAGTATGGTTAAACACCTCAAGGGGACTCTAGGATAAACGTGACGCCGCAATCTGGTGATGGATTATTATGTAACTCGATGAGACAAATAAAAAATGAAGAATAAAATTTTTTGATATCCTGCTTAGTTTTCGAGATATTCTGTCTCAAATGTGAAATGGTTTTGGTTGAAATTCAGAAGAAAAAATTATTCAAAGTCAAATTTTATGATGAATTTTTATTTAAAAAGACGAGACAAATAAAAAATAAAGAGTAAAATTTTTCGATATTTCACCTAGTTCTCGAGATATACTGTCTCAAAAGTGAGGTGTCTTGAGTTGAAATGCAGAAGAAAAATTTCGCAAAAGTCAAATTTAATGATGGATTCTTATGTAACACGACGAAAAAACTCGATAATAAGGAATAAATGTTTTCGATATCTTGCTTAGTTTGGGGGATATACAACAACCAAATTGAGGGGTTTAGGTTTGGATGCAGGCTGGACCAAAAATTAATTCTGTCAAAGCCACAATGATTACATGGTTGACATGCAGAATGGATATTTCAGTTTTATTACTACCACTTGTGGTTAGTCTGAAATGTGTCCTAGACCAGAAAAAAGTAAGAGGACCCACTCTAGGGATGAGCAACCCAGACATTTTGTAGGCTGGTACCAGAAATAAAATGTTTCCGCATAATTTATAGTTAATATAAAGTGTATCAACAAAAAGTAAAGAGTGATACTTTACTATAATGTATGGTTGGCATCATGCGGTGTTCTTTTAAGTAACTTCAAGCAAGTGTGCTCCAATCATAAATGCGATGATGAGTCACTGTCTGAACAAGCCTATACTTTTTTCAACAAAATAACTTATCACGCTAGAAGAACTCTACTTCAACTTCTGTTTAAAAGGGCAGAGGCTTTATTATTACCTTTAAAAATAAAAGAGCCGTTTCACAATTGTTGCTATTACAGGAATGTACAAGTAACTTTATGACACAGAATTTGATTCATTATTTTCCTTTACTTCACATTATTAATAATGAATTAACATGTGGTTAAAGGTAGGGACCGTGCACAAACTACACGGCCTGGTCCGGGGGGGGGGGGGGGGTGCTGGAAGGCTACGTTGAGCTATGTAGGGAGAGGGGGGGGATTCCAAGCCAGGCCACGTAGCTATCCTTTCATAAAATTTGTCACAGTTAAAATGAGGAATGGAATTCACAACAGCATGTGAATATTTATTGGTTTAATTCTAGATGGCGATACCGCTATAGCACCTTTCTGCCACACGCAGCTATCAAAGAATTATCCGTACCACTTTTATGACATTTTTCTTCTGGTCCAGGCTGTATTTCAACCTAACCTCAACTGCTAGGAATAATTTAAAAAAAAGCTAGATCCCTGTACTGGTAGTAGGCCTAAAGTAGTTGTAGCAGTATCATGATCTAGAATTAAACCTATTTATTTCCCTCAGCTAATTATCTCCTTATGTAATTTATAATAGTCTGACAAGAGAAAACAGTGCAAAATGTCTTCTGGAATCAAAAGGGGGAAAAAAACCTACTTGCTAGGTGAGGGGGGGGGGGGAAGGGGGGTGGAGGCAAAAGCCAAGTTGGTCTACATGGGGAGGGATAGTGGTTCACAGGAGGCCAAATTGGAGCTATGTGGTTTATGCACGCTCTCTTATGTATGTATCTCAATTGATGCTATCTATAAACATTAGAAATTAAGGAAAAAAAGTCTGTTAAAAATTATTTTAATAGAATTTTATTTGCCAAAACATCTACAGCCACAAAAAAAGACTAAGGGTATTATTATTTTATTTAATTTCAATGGAGCACACGCTCCATAATATCCAAGTGTAATTAGGAAACAGTGATACAAGATTGATTGAAACAGAAAGTTATATATGTAATTTGAAAGTGTCACCATATGGCAAGATAATACTTGACAGCAGTAGGAGCACTGGATTCTTAGGTTTTCTGATTCATGTTTGAAGTATTTCTTTAATTCCTTAGTTATTGATCAAAAAATCTTAAAATATATATTAGCATATAAATTTAGTCAGGATCACTTTGAAATATTTTTACAATGTATCAGATCTTTGGGGGGTGGAGGGGGAGGGGAGGAATTCAAACAATCCCACTGCCCATACAATTTAAAGCAGCTTATAAAAAAAAAACCTACTCTTGAAATGTGAAGTGAAATATGCAAACACTGGTAATTGTATACTCCTGGAAAAATTGTTAATCATGCTCCAGAACATATTATAAATTTTACATCAAGACATCATCGAATTATTGAAGAGGAAAAGGAATTACAGTTTCCTCCCAAGTCCGACCACGAATGTATGTTTGATGCAGGTGCACTAACTGTTTTAATAGATCATATTGTACACTACATTTCAGGATTTGTGGTACACAAACATCTAAAAATATTAAAAAGTGAAGAGTGTGTTAGTATATTGTGATCTCCATTTCTATTATTTTGGGGATCTCTCAAAACGTACAAAAGTAGAGATGGTCTTATTCATCGTTCACTTGATATAAGTAACATTTGTGAAACGTTTTAAAAAGTATTTAGCAGAAATGTGCATTCAAATTTTGGTTTATTTAGTTAAAAAGAAGTTAAACATTTTGCAAACTGAAACACAAGTTGTTCAATTGATAATCTGTGAAAATTTATTCAGTCACCTTAATTTGCGAACAAAGTCATCCCATTGAGAGCTATGACTAAATATTTATAGACGTGCTGCAAAGTTTGCTGTGTCTACCGCTCACTTCAACAACGATAATTACAATTCAACTTACTTATGAAATGATATTCCAGGTTCATTCCTGTCTGGCCTATTTGTGCAACCGTACGCAACACAAGCTGGCATTTTTAAACACTTATACACAATACTAAATGAAATAATCACTGCCTCTACCACAATGTGAACACCTTAATTGTTGGGAAGCGCCATATGGTCGCTGCCGGTGCTGCCACCATGCGGGAGAGTTTAGTGCTTGCTTCACCGATTTAAGCTCACTTCTTCTCCATATAATTCCTTCCTCCATGATTGTAACGATGCAATCGAACCGACGCGATTCTAGAGTAGTGTCTGCGAGAGATTATCTTTGGACAGTAAGAGCAAGATGGCTGAGAAGTATAGTTTGCGGCGGGAACGCGGGAAGCGAATGTTGAAAGTGGTCGACTGTTGAGAACGATGCTGTGAGAACGAATATTATAAAAAGTGCTTATAACTATTACATTAACTTGTACGGTGATTTGAAGAAGCATTCGGAGTGTCGGTGTATGAGGACAAGAACAGTGTTCCGGATAAACTATTGTGATAGTGGCACCACATGCTACTTGTACCTGCTCGGTTCGAATCTTGCACGCTTTGGTAAAGAAGTTCCGATAGCACGAGTCTTTGTAACTGGTGGTTACTTCGGCGACGTATTTCTTCTGCTTGTTCAGACAATAAATGTGTGTTCTGAATGTAAACTTTTGTGTGATTTAAGTGTTGGCAAATTCCCGCTAACTACCACTGCTAACTATTTACGTGATTGATTTTGTGAGTGACTATGAATTATTAGTATTAGTTGCGGTGTCCCCGCTGGCGACCTGACGGTATCAAACCTGTAATCTTACGAACATTTAATTAAGACTGAAATTCACGTCGTGTTGTGTAGTACCACCAGGACATAATTTATCACTAATCAACCAACATGCTTACATGGCTTTCCCGTGACAGGACAGCATAAGTGAAAACGGAGGTAGTAAGTGACATTAGTCAACACCGAAGTGGATTTTTATGCTGTAAAAACCGAGTAGGAAAGTGTGAGTAGTTTGAATAACAACAATCGGCGATAATGGACTGACTTCAACGAGACGTGAGCAAAGTATTGTAGTAACGACGGAACCCGAGCAGACACGACAACAGCCGAACGGCGCAGTACGTCGACAGACGCTGAACGGGCAACTACTATACTCAACAACACGGCGGCGCGGTACTTCCTAGCGCGGCGGTAGTGGAACGTCGCAGACAACACGGCGCGGAGGCACGCAGCGGTCGGCAGAATAGCAGACGACAGCTGTAGTTCGACGAAAGGGAAGTGCAAATTTCAATTTTTATGTAAGATTCACAAACTGACAGGAGTAGTTTTTCGTTTTCAAACAGAATTTGTTAATTTCATGTGAACCGGTCGAAATAAATTTCTTTCGACCTTTATTCAATTTTAAATAGTTAAATGAGTGGGAAAATCCCCAAGCAATTTGTTTAAAACAGAAACTTGTCAGTTTGAGCCAGTAGTTAGTTTTCGTGTTAACGGGATTTTTTTTTACAATTTTCCTGTGGACTCACTGGAGTCATTTTTTTGTTTCTTTCGACTTCTCTTAAATTTCAAGTAACCACATGAGTGGAAAATTTAAGTTTAATGAGACTGGGGTCAACTAATTATTTTGGTAATGCTTTGGTTATGAAGTGTCAACTAGTTCCGAGTGGTCTAATTTTTTTGAGCAAAGTAATTTCTGGAACTTTGATGCTAAAGCTAAGGGGGAAGTATTAGTGACTGAAGTATTTTGTAGTCCTAGTTTCTTTCAAGAATAACTTAGTAAATTGTAGTTAATGTGGAGTTGTGCCATGGCGTCTGAGAGTGATGTGAATGATGGTGGGCTGGTGGTGCCAAACCGTGAGCCTTTGGATGATACTGGTGATGAGCACACCGATCAGTTGACATCCGCTTCTGTGGAACAAGAGGTGTCACTGTCCACTATTTTTGAATACTTGCGTGTAAATATTAATTCTTTGAGTCAGATAATAAGTCTTTGCAATCAAACATGGATAGCTTGCGGTCTGATTTTCAAGGGGAGTTGCATAATTTGCGATCTGATTTGGGAGCCAAGATGGATTCAAATATTAATTCTTTGCAATCAAATATTCATGACCTGCGGTCTGATTTTCATAACCAATTGCAGCTAAAGTTTGAAGAGCTTAAGTTTGGGTTGGAGGAGAACAAGTCGGAATGTGAGAGACGGGCTTCGATTCTAACTGATGGGTTGGAAAAGCTAGAACAGGGTCTAGGGAAGGAGATGGTGTGTCTGCGTCGTGATGTCGGGGTGCTCGACAAAAGGGTGGATATGGTCGAGCAGATTGGGACGGGCAACGCGCAGAGGCTGGATGAGGTGGAAACTCACTTTGTCCTGCTGAACAAGAAGATGCAGGTAGGAGAAGAGAAGGTAAGTGAATTGGCTTCTGATGTCAAGTTGGTTTCCCAAGATGTCGAGAAATGTTCGGCGTTGATAGAGGAGGTAACGAAGGTGAAGGTTCCCGAAGTGGTGAGGGGGGAGATGACTAAGGTGAGGAGCTGGCTTAGTTCAGTATCGCCCGTGGTTGGGGGTGAAGAGAAAGTCGACTGGGGGAAGTTTGATGACTATGGTAGCATTCACCCGGTGGAATTCATATCAAATTTTGAGAGTTTTGGTCCGTTTTGCTTGGCGAGTGAGAGGCAGAAAATAGAAATGGTCCGTAAACATTTGATTGGGGGAGCCAGACTATGGGCTAATTGGTTTGCAGAAAATTGCAGTACGTTTGAACAGTTCAAAAAGTCATTCTTCAGAATTATTGGTCGGTGGATAGACAGGTGGCAGTACGCCGCGAATTGATGTCGGGGGAGCCTTATAGGGCTGAAAGGGGGACACAAAAGGATTTTTTCATGCAATGTGTGGATTCTTGCAATATCTGGAGGGGGCTTATAGCGAGGGGGAGTTGGTACATACAGTTGCTTCTCGACTTCCACAGCAGACACAGTTAATTTTCGCTAGTCACAAGGTTTGTTCAGTTGCCGAAGCAATCGATATGTTGACGAGAATCGATATTCATGAGAAGGGTACCCGAGTGGGTCATAATCGGGACCAACGGGGACAATCACAGTTTCACGGGGGAACGGGTCGCCAGAATGAAAATTGGAGGGAAAATTGGGGCCAGAAACCCAGGTTTGGGGGAAATTTCAATGGTAGACAACAGTCGAACAATCAGGCTAGCCAGCAAGGAACACCTTCCCAAACTCCTGGGGAAGAAAGGCCGTTAAACTAATGTCTGCCACTGTTTCGGTCTCAGCAGGGGCAGAGGGCTTGCAGAGGCCAATTTCTGAGGTAACTGGTGATGATGATGAGAAGGGGGTTGATTGGAAGAAGCTTGAAGACGCGGCATACAAGAAAGTAGATAGTTATTTAAAGGAGGGAGGGTCGGACTTGCCGGATGATATCATCGTGACATTTGAGGTGGAGTGTACCCAAGGGAGTAGTGGTAAGGTAACGGTTGGAGAAGTTTCGATGTTTGTTGGAGGAGGAGACGATGTTGGAGAGGGAGAGTCTATGAAAGTAGAAATGATCAGTTCTGGGGGTCAAAAGACAGTAGAGGATCAGGGGAGGATAGATTCGAATTCTGAGGCTAGTCTCAATGCTATTTTCCATGATGATACTAGGGAGGTTTTGCTGGAAGAAGGGATAAAGTTAAAGAAGAGGGAGTTTCACTCACATAGGGTGGTAGTTAGGTTTGGAAAGTGTAATGCCACAATGAAAAAAAGGAAACGTAGAAAGAAAAGGAAGGTTAGGAGGGAAGAACCGGGAGTGTATGTTAAGAAAAAAGAAATAATCCCATTCTGGTCCACAAGTAAATTGGACTTGTTTCACGAGGGTCTCAACAGACTGAAATTCAAATACAACCATTCTTATTTTAGCATTAGGGATTTATGTTATTATGTACTACATTTTTTAGTTTTTGCTTGTAAATAGTTTATGTTGGGAAAAAAAAATTGATTTTCATAGGTTTTAAGTTTGAAGCACACTTTCAATATAAATGTTTAGTACAAACCTTGATATCTTTCTTAAAAGTCTTGTATCTTATAAGCTTGCTTAGTTTAGTATTTCTTGCTAGGTGTTTTCCTTTGGTTGTGATAGATGACGACGATACTTGGTATAGGTTAAGCAATAAATGTTTTGAGTTACACTATGAAGGGATGTCTAGAATAAGTGTCACTAGATCAGATAGGTGTAGGGATTTTGTGTGGGGTAGTATCGGTTTATAAATGTTTTGATGGTGTGGGTTCCTGGACGAATAGTTGGTTACGAGTGCGGAGACACAAGGTGGTGGGGGGAGTCAAACAATAGAGTAAAAGGGCTCGCCTCTTGGTACCACCATGCTTCCCGCATTTGCACATTTTCGGATTAGTGTTGTCTATATGGCATGACTTGTTGGTTTCATTTAACTTACTTCTTTCTCAAAATAAAGAAGGGTTCACAAAAGGGGAATGTAAGCATGGGGAGGATTTTCCTACTGATTTGACTGGCTTCGAGTGGAAGAGTAATCTCAGTACTGTTAGTTTGTGAATCATAGGAGTGTGGCCCCGAGGCGGAAATTGTAATCAATGTATCCGGTGGTTTGTAAGAAGGAAAGTGACTGCACGGTGTTTCCGGAGGAAACTGAATGACTTTTGATAATATTTCAAGTTTGTTTTGATTTGTGTTTGTTGTCATGTATTCATATTGTGTATACTCAAGGAGACTGATGTGTTTTGGTGAGGTTTAACTTTTGTATTTGATGTTTTCTTCGATGTGGTATTTGGTCTGATGTTTTGTTCTAATGATGTACCCATTTTGTAAATGAATTAGTCGAGTACCACCAGATTTGTTTAGGGTTTGGAAAATTCTCAAATGTCAGTAAGGTTGGGTCCGGCGAAAGGATACGCGTTTGTCAACCGTATCTTACGCCTTAAAGCCAACGAGGGGGGTGTAACGATGCAATCGAACCGACGCGATTCTAGAGTAGTGTCTGCGAGAGATTATCTTTGGACACAGTAAGAGCAAGATGGCTGAGAAGTATAGTTTGCGGCGGGAACGCGGGAAGCGAATGTTGAAAGTGGTCGACTGTTGAGAACGATGCTGTGAGAACGAATATTATAAAAAGTGCTTATAACTATTACATTAACTTGTACGGTGATTTGAAGAAGCATTCGGAGTGTCGGTGTATGAGGACAAGAACAGTGTTCCGGATAAACTATTGTGATAGTGGCACCACATGCTACTTGTACCTGCTCGGTTCGAATCTTGCACGCTTTGGTAAAGAAGTTCCGATAGCACGAGTCTTTGTAACTGGTGGTTACTTCGGCGACGTATTTCTTCTGCTTGTTCAGACAATAAATGTGTGTTCTGAATGTAAACTTTTGTGTGATTTAAGTGTTGGCAAATTCCCGCTAACTACCACTGCTAACTGTTTACGTGATTGATTTTGTGAGTGACTATGAATTATTAGTATTAGTTGCGGTGTCCCCGCTGGCGACCTGACGGTATCAAACCTGTAATCTTACGAACATTTAATTAAGACTGAAATTCACGTCGTGTTGTGTAGTACCACCAGGACATAATTTATCACTAATCAACCAACTGCCTTACAATATGGCTTATTTCACCTCTGATCATAAGCTCTAAAACGGCGAAACCCTCACCCTCATCGAAATCTGCTCAGTGGTTTTTGAGTTTTCTTCGACAGCCACAAACGGGTTGAACTAATTATATATATTTATATACATATCAGGCAAAACAACCTTCTTAATTTTCATATTATTTATTTATAACCAACATTTGCTTTTACAGTTCACTATGACCACCTAATTTAGAAAATATCGTTCCATCTTAGGTATTCTGGTATCCGACTGAATTCAAAGGATGTGCTTGTCGAGTTTCTGTTATGATCCGATTTCAATGCTTGTATTGTCTGTCAATAAAATGAAACCAACTAACTTTATTTTTCTTTGTTGTTTATTTTTTCCGGTACTAAAAATTGTATCCAGTCACCGTATTGGCTATATTTTTATTTTGTTGTCTTAGAGATCTCTGAATGCACTCCAAACACAGATTTCTATATAGCTACCATATTTGCGGTACTGAAATCTCTGGAGGAAACAAGTATTTAGTAGTTCAGATTGAACGCGGATATGAAACAGACTGATTACTTAACAGAGACGAGGTGAGAGCTCTTCGGCCTTTCGAGTGATCTCTTGAAATTCGCTCTATAGCGTGCGTTAATGTAATTGACAGGCTGTATCGGTGCTGAAGATACACACTCCAGAGCAACAATAAATATGGAGAAGTCTTATTGCGACGAACAAACGGAAAATATGGGTAAAACAGTTATGTAGGCGAATGTGTAAAAAAAATCAGTGATCTCAATGGCTGATCAGAGAGAACAATTCCTTAGTTTTATTTTCCACCCATTTTATGACGCAGTAAAAGTATTTTATTTAATTCACACATTTTTCTTCGTGGTGATAAAAGCTTTAATTTAATTGCGATGGAGCTTAAGCCTCGGTGGCAATTTCCCTACACACGCACTTTTACCCTTTACTGTACCCACCTGCTTTTGCACTCTACAAAATTCAACATTAAATTTTTTCAACGTTTTTGGTAAATTATTAATCATTTTTGACAGTAACTTATTCCAATCCCTGATCCCATTAGCTAAGAAATTAAAATATTCCCACACTCTTATGCCTCAAATCGATTACCAGCTTATGGTCATACATACTTCAATTACAATGGAGTGCATGCTCCTGTGGTAATTTCCCTACACACCCATCTTCCTCCACCCCCCATCCCCTATCCCCTATCCTCCACCCTCCTACATTAGCCCTATACAAATTTCAACTTTAAATTCTTTAAACGTATTTGGTAAAATATTCATCATTTCTCTGGGTAATTTATTCCAATCACTGACACTCATACCTAAAAAAGATAATCTTCCTACATCCTTCTGCCTGAAATCAAGTGCTAGCTTATTGTCATGGTCATCTTTTCCCTTACATGCATTACTTTCTTACACCAATATCTTTCCATGCCTCATCACCAATATATGACTTGTACTCCAATGACCCTACTCACCCTCCTCCTGTATTTCAATGAATCCCATTGCAACTACTTTATAATATCTGTTACTAACTGCGATGTGTGGTAATTTCGAGAAACAAATCTAGCAGCCCTTTTTTACACCCTCTCCAACTCCTGTATTTGATACTAAAAATGTTGGTTCTACACTACACTACCATATTCAAGCAATGGTCTGACAAAACGTTTTGTAACCCAATTCCTTCACTTCTATCTTACATCCCATCATCTCTCTCTCCAACAAGTGCAGACTTTTGAAACCTTTTCCTACTACGTGACCAATGTGTCTTGCTCAGTTAAGCTTGTTATCAAATGTAATTCTAAGATATTTACATTTTAAGTCTTTAACAAGCAATTCTTTCCCCACCCAATAATCATAATCAACCTTTAGTTTTTTATCTGTATATCTAAGAAACGGACTCTTCTTCGCATTTATCTTCATCCCATTTTTACCATCCCAACTAGATATCCTGTCCAGATCACCCTGCAGCTGTTTACGGCCCTCTGCAGTTTTTATCCTCTTATATAACATTATGTCATTTGCTAACAATCTAATAGTAATCTGATAGTAAACGATTAACACAATTGTTCATTAGAATAATGATTAGCAATGATCTCAATACGCTACCCTGTGGCATTCCCTTGTTTACTTCCACTTCTTTTGATACTGCATTTCCTACCCTATCTTTTTGTTTTCTACCTTTTAAAAATTCTTCTACCCAGCAAATCACTTTCTCATCCACTCGAATAGTTTTATCTTATCTACTACCATTTTATGGCTCACTCTGTCAAAAGCCTTTGAAAGATCCAGTGCTACACTATCAATTTGGCCTCCCTTGTCCATTTCATCCGAAATATCTTGGATATTTCCACCAACTGAGATTTGCATGATGAAGATGAATTTTATACTATGTAGAAGTTGATGTTGTTTTAGTGGGTTACTATGCAGTTTTTTCAGAGAGTAACCATCTAATTGGAGAATATATGCGTGTTTGATGTTGAATACGATCTAAGGTATTAATTTTTTGCTATAAAGATTATTTTTCAAGCATTATTTAATTGAAAGTTTGTTAGTTAGATGAGGATCTGATTTTTACTATATTTTCCTGATTTAGTATTCAGCATATTTTTCTGACAATTTGGTGATGTAATTTGGTATTATTGGTATCAAAGTAAATTCAGAGAGGATGACATGTTTTCTTGAGAAACAATGCTTCTAATTTTTTCTTAGTTCTATTTTCCTTTTATTACTTTAATTTTCGCGTTTAAATTAACTAATGAGTGAACCTTATTAACACAGTAGAGTTGTACCATTTCATCTTTGTTGTTTAACACCAATCGGTCAAGCTTTGATTATTTTTAATTCAAATGAAACTTTTAGTTTTCATTATTTCCGCTGTCTTTTTATTGTTGGATCCTTCTGTTTTACACATTTATACTTTTACAAATTTTGTAAAAGGTTTTTTTTTCAGTTTTCTATTTGTGGTGTAAGTTGGTTTATCTTCCTTGATTGTAACTTTTGAACTGTTTTTCTTGGAATACAAAAATATTATATATAAAAACGTACGGAATGAGCCAAATTTGGTCATTCTGTTACAGTACTCAGTTGCCTCACATCGTGCTGCATCAGATATGCAAGCAGCAGCTTTTTGTTTCACACATGTGTAGCTGGAGCCAACAATCTCGGTCATTGCCGTCATCATACTTTATAAATTAGCATGTCTCCATCCTTGTTTCCTCGATTGGATCCATGGTTTAGCCGAGTAAAAATGTGATGCAGGTGAGAGAGTGTGATTTGGCTTGCAACCTCATGGATGTGGCTCATAGCTTGTGTTTTATTTTATATTTTATTTTTAACCGCTTAACGTCTCTTAACAGCGAGGTCTTTATAGACGGGAAAGGATGGGGGGAGGGGGGGCCAGGAATGAGAAGGAATTCGGCCATGGCCTTTTTGAAGGAAGCATCCCGGCATTTGTTTGGAGTGATCTGGGGGAACTATGGAAAACCCAAATCTGGATGCCCGGACGGGGATTCGAACCGCCGTCATCCCGAATGCGAGGCCAGAACGCTAACCGTTACACCACCACGCTCGGTCCATAGCTTGTGATAAGTTCTTAGACCGAACTGTTGCGTATTTCGTAATGCCACAGCTTCATGTTTGCTATAACTTGCAAATTCGTAGATTCACTTTGTCGGTAGTTTCTAATTACTCTGTTGGATTATAATTATATTATTCCACCGTTTTACATGGTAAAAGCTGTTTTTTAACATGTTGTTATCTCAATATGGGTTGGGTGTAGAAGTAGCTAGATCCGGTTATTCATTTGCGTAAGTTCGTGTCGAGCCAGTATCGTGGTGTTTCTTCTCGGCTTACCATAGTAGAGATGCAGACATGTGTTAGTAACGCTTCATTGAATAAACAGTGTTTAAAATATCGATTACTGTTGCATTGCTTCATTAGATTAAGAAGCCGAGTTTACTTACTACTTCCAGGTACAGATATGTAAGGTGTCAGAATATATTGGTATGCAGAGTGGCCAAGTCTTTACAGGTTAGATAGATTATATAATAAGGATATGTGAAGGATCAGTACCATCTATATTGAGAAAATAAAGTAACTTAAATGAGCTAAATATCAATCGCAGTCCCGGAATCTTGTGGTACCAAAGATTACCCAGGTGTTAGCCTGGCCAACTAAATAATGAATCTGACAGCATTAGTAATAACGACAATAAAGCACTCACAAAATAAACCTGCTGAAGTCATCCCCTGCCATTAGATTGATTTATAAATAGTCCAAATTCATGTCCAAGTATTTTGTTAATGCCATTTCCAATATCCTTGTTATTGTCTGCTAAAAGTATCATGTCATCTCAGCATACTTATTGCTTTTCCTGGAACACTTAGAAACATCTCACTAGCAGACACATAAGATGATAGTATGATATTATATGTTGCAGTAGATTTTAAACAATAGACTGCAATGTGTATGGCCCACGATCAGTGATATCTGACTCGCTGCAGTTAACTTATTATTTATTTCAGTTGGTTAAATCAGAACAAGGCGATGATATAACCACACACGTCAGCATTAACATTTTGGTCTATTGTTCCTGACGTGCTAAGTTTCGGCGATGTGTGCCAAATCACACACTGGTAGCCAGAACAATATTCTCCGACACACTGTTTGGCACAAATTTTGTCAGCTTGTAGGCTTGCTGTTTGAGTTCTCGTCCGCGACTGCTTTTCTCAATGACATGTTGTCTGTGCAACTACCAGGCGTACATTTGCTAATGCAATTAATCCTCAGTATGCACGCTTCTACGTATAATTTGATCAGTAACAGTGTTGTAACTCCGGGTAACTACCCTAAAATTTCCGACCTGTTATCCGTACAGAGCGGACGGAATCACAAACATAAATTCTCAGATCCACTCGCTCTTCTATAAACTTTTATAGAAACTTTTGGATGATGGAATTATTAGTTCTCTCGCACAATATCACCAGTTCTACTAACGCCATCATGGACACCTTAGTATTTTGTATTTAAAACACAAAAAACAAAAATGAAAGAGAAATAAAAAGTCCATAATTATCAAATGGTGCAGTTTCCCATGATTGCTCAAAATTTGGCGTTGGTCTACAGGGATTCCTGGTTGATTTCACATGACGTTGATTCCTCCTCAAATGATCCAGGTCGTCAATGGAATGCAAGGATAAGAAGACGAAAAGATATGCGTGAAATTTCGTGTGAAGTGTTCTCTTAATTGTGTTATTTGGCATGGTAATAGATAAATATGATTTTAAAAACATTAATGATATTTTGAGATTTCTAGTAGCGGTTGCTGATTTCCGTTGGATGCATGGTTGGTTAATGTGCCTGTGCATCTGAAATAGGTTTTTTCGAAGTTTTCAGAATTACAGCAGATTGACTCTTACTTCTGCGTCTATCTGAGACACATCTCTAGAACAGTGGTTCCCAAATGATAGTCCGCGGAACCCTGGAGTTACGTGGAAGGGTCATAAGGGTTCCATGTTCCATCCGAGAATTAAATAAAATGTTCGTTGAAAAGAGTCATAACCGCGCCGTGAGAAGGGTATCATGGTTCTGCTTCCGTTTGTGTCGACATAACCGATTCGGGACTGGTTTTTCAGCTTACTCTTATAAAAATTGGGGTCCGCCAAAAAATGTATGATCAATGAGGGTTCCGAGGCCAAAAGGAAATTGGGAACTGCTACTCTAGAAAATTTTACAACGCAGATTCTTTCATTTTAAATATTTTTACAGTAATTCAATCTGTTTCCTACCGCAGATATTTAGCAGCCAATCGTGTAATTTTCGGGAGAACCTCCATGAAAATCCCCAAGTTTTGTTGAAGCTTTATGCTCTTTCATTCATTTAATATGTTCTGATTCTACTAAAGTTTACTTTTATTGACAACTTCATGCTGCAATGCTACGATCGACATTATAAAATATTAATTTTAGTATTAACTAGCAAATTTCCCGGCGTTGCCCGGTATGGTTGAGGCTGATTTGAACATACAGCAATTTTAGTCGCTCAGTTTGAAACATGTGTGTCAAATTCTTCCCAGTACTTCCGGAAAAGTAACAAAACTTTTCAGAATGTTCGTCAGATATCCCAACCGACATGGGAGGGAAGTTAATTGTCATTCTGAGGGTTATATTAGAGAAGATTTTACAATTTTTGATCCTCATTTTTCATTAACAAAATTCTACAGTAACGAAGATCATATGGGTGAGATACGTAAGGTGTCATATTATTTCCATGACCGTACTGAACAAGCCTCATGAGTTAAACATGAAATTAATAAAAAAAGAGATTATATACCTTCAAATTTCCTATGACAGAGTATAGAGATTGTTACTGTGAATATCCCGTCAAAATCGATTCAACAGTTTTCAAGTCATGTCAGATTATTTGTTGAAGTTCATAACAGATATTAATTTTCTGCAACTGCGAGTCAAATTTCTTATCAATTGCTCCATTTTCTGTACAGGTTGGTTCAGGAGGATTGGCAAATATTGAAGGAGGTGGAGTAAAAAGTTCGTATAAACATGTGTCCGATTTCAATTCGATTTGTACATACAGCTGCTGGAATGTTGTGCAGAAAATGATCAGGAGGACTCAAATAACTTATTGAAGTACTTTAATCATACAAAAAACACACGCATAGTTTACAACAGTTCAAATTTCACCATTGACTTCAATACATAAATCGAAGCACTTTTTTGATGCCTGAAATCCACGCGTACACTCCCGATGCGCGCGCATCTTAGGAAAAAAAAGACTGTGGTTGACCAGGACGTACTCAGAAGAGCTGCAAAGTGTATTGAAGTTGATGGTGGGATTTAATTTCTACTATTGTAAAATATGCGTGTGTTTTTGAATGAATAAAGTACTTTAATAAGTTATTTGTGTGCTTTTGATCTTTTTCTGAGGTCTATTTTAGTATAACATTCCTGCACATGTATCTTCAAAACGAATGGAAATCGGACACATGTTTATGTGAACTTTTTTACTCAATATTGTTCACACTACCACCTCGTTCAATATTTACCATTCCTCCTGAATCACCCTGTATGTATTTGAACAGCTAGCCCCGGTGTAGCCCAAAGTAGATGGGGTGGGGTAGATTTATTCCTACATTATTTTCAGTCGCCCAACCAGAAACATCATCAAAATAATCCCACCATTCATGCAGGAAATGAGTAAAAGATAGAATCGTTAAATGGAAAATTATAAAAAATCTTGGAAATAGATTACTGGATGACATAATTGAAAAATTAATAAATGCATGGTAGGCCCCTACCTTTATATTGCAGAACGTTTAGCGATCTGCACGACAGCCAAAAAGATTCAGTTGAGTAACAATTATCCATAACTACTTTTCTTACTGCTTTTAGTGTCAAAACTAAATGCTTTAAATAGTTCAGTTCCATTTTTAAACCCGTCAGATATGCTTTACTCACAGTCCACAGTTAATATAATTTCATTTCTGAGTGTCAGAGATATTAGCTTCAAAAAACAAAGAAGCTATTCGGATTTTTTTCACGTGTGCCATTCGCATTCAGGGGTTTAAAGACTGAAAAACAGAAATTTAAAGAAGTAACCGGTAGCTGCGGTAAATACAACTTTTTTTTTTTTTTTTTTTTTTTTTTTTTTAAAAAAAAAAAAAAAGGAAGTTTGACATATTAATTTTTAGTTTTCAGCGATATGTAACGACAAAGCATAAGGCATATGATATGATTAAATTCTAATTCTAAGCTTTAAAACGGTGAAAACCCTATAGAAATCTGCTAAGTAGCTTTTGAGTTTCTATGTACAGATATATATGGGTTTCGTTTTATAGATGTAGATTACTACCTTCTCAAGTACTCATTTATCAGAAAAGATAGGGAAGAAAATTTAAATTGTAATTTTTAATTATGTAAAGGTTTTTGATCTTGCTTGAGTTGTCTTTCCCAGTAGATAAACTGTGTTTCGCATTAAGGTGTGGTTAATTTATTAACTTGAAGTAATTTCCTCCTCTACCAAGCAGAGTTTTACCCCTTCAGCATCAACCCACAGAGCTTTTATCTCGAGATAGGTAGACTCGATGAGATTAGGTGGTAACTCAGAAGTGCACTTCCCTGGCTAGCGCTTCTAATCGCCAGTCCCAAAGAGAATTGTTAACCAGAGTCTTTAACTGTCCGTGTATACCACTCCCCTCTCTCATCTTACTCACATTGCAGCTCATTTGTGTCTCATGTTTAAGTCTCCTCACTTTGCAGCACATGTCACGTGATGGTCAGTGCTCAATCTTCCTATGTGCATTTTATGCGTTGACGTTAATGAGGAGGCTCTGATATTCTTAGCGTTGAGGCGTTGTACCAGTGGCTCGGCCTCATTTTTGCACAGCTTAATATAATGGAAAGCTGAGAAATAACTTATGGCAGAACATCAGTCACATTTTTCTGTTGAAAACATCACTCTATCCCTGATACTATATTATCTAGCCTTCTGCACATCTAATCTTCTAATGATGGCTATTTTTCCTAATGAATTTCGGGTACCGGTATCTGATGTCATCATTTTGTTTTTAATGGATTTTAAATATCTTTTTCTGTGAGTGTATATTTAGTCTTCATATGTGGTACCGGGTTTGATTTAGTTATTGAAATTGTTGTGTTGCTCTAAAGCAAAAGGTTACTAAGAGTCACTAAATTATACTGAGTTAACAAGCAAATACCATGAAATTTATTATATTGATATTAATAAGATAGAACAGTATTTGTTTGAAAGTAATTCATAGAGAGCGTAACTGCATTGAATCTTAATGTAACGTTACAGCATCGTCAATAGAACGTATGTGATCATAGAGGAAGAATTTCTCACAAAATTTGAATGACTGGCTTTCTGAATCGCAAAGGATTGTGAATACCTGGCTGGTGTTACAGGAACTTTGATCATGTTATTAAAACTTCGTAACAGTGCCAAGATATTTTCCAGTTAAGTATTAACATCACTTACAGTTTTTATCATAATTGAATATACTCTTATTTTTCTCCTCATTAGGATGGTGGATACTTTTTCTTGGTAAATTTATACTGAGGCGGTTCCCTGTTGTTTTCCACAGTGATGGAAGTGTGTTTGCCTGTTTATTGTTTTCTATGGATAATTGCGATATGTGTATGTTCAGTTTAGTGCATTGTTATTAAATTAAATATGGAAGCCGGTGAAACATGTCTCCAACTTATTCAGCTAGACTCTTAGGAAAGACACCAAGAGTACCGTCAAGCTTAACGTACCCATCCGATCGTGCAATGACCTTTAACACTGTCGAATACCTTCACTCCTATGCATTGTAGAGAGGTTTGAGTCTTAACCCAGGACTTTAGTGCATAAGCTGGTGATTAGGAATAGTGCACCCTCAAATACTGATGATGAAAATTTCTTCCTCCACCGGGACCCGAACCAGCTAACCATGTGTCAGGCGGCGGGTACCATCACGTTGCCGCAACCAACTGTTTCAGCTGAGATGGTTTAGCAGCATAATTAAAGTCACAATGTTAGTAAGTTATTATTGATAGCAATGATATATATATATATACAACAAGAATGAGTTAGTTCTTAATCTTATCTCTAGTCAAAAATTTTTGTGATCTGTGTATGAATTATTGCCATTTTTCAATGTTTCCAAACGAGTTATATACTGATAATTCAAGTTTATTTTCACCGAAACATATAAATTCCAAAAACATGTCAGCAACATATAATACGAACCTGATAACATAATATATTCTTGTATATGTAGGGCTTTCTAGTACCTTCACTCAGGATGACAGGTTGTCTGTCGTTTGTCTGTCCTCAAATGTGTAACGTTATATCTGTTATAAAACTACAGTTCCAGAATGGAACAATTTTATTCTTTTATAAATAACATGAGAAAGTAGGATAGAAATAGCAGTTTGATTAGAAAAGCGGGAGAATTGTTAAATATTTAATAGTTTGTACAAAAACTGCCAACATCTATAGTCCACACATATGCAGTAATATGATAGTAATAATCACAAACTGCCATTTTTATAAGGAGATCTGACATGGAAGTGTAGCAATTTGGAAGGGCTTGAGAGTGAAATGATCAAGATCAAAGTTTTTATACCATTTACGATATTCTGTTTCATTTATTGGTTTCTTTTGAATTAGAAGCTATTATTCCTATCAACCTGATCCGCTGCCCGTACGCAATAATCACATGTGAATCAATAATTCTCATGAATGTAACCTTTGATTTTACTATAGAAGTTACTATGACTTTTCTTAGTTAAAAAAAAGCTGAATATTCAAATCCAGATGTATCCAAATGTTTATTTCCCTCGCAAAGTCCGAATCTTTACGACCAAATAACAAAAATTGTTGATACCATTTCGAGGGACCGAAATACTATGCATTAGTTGACAGTTGTAATGTTAACATGATCCAATGGTAAGGCAAATAAATGAATCGGGTTTCTTTTGAAAAACGGCGTGTTCATTTATTGGGCCATCATTGGTGCTATTTTTTTTATTTTCCTTTTGCTCTCAATACGTTGTAATCAACAGTTGCTACGTGTCAACTTCTTTGTGATTGATGCTTTCCGTTGGTTGCTCTCATTGCGTTTTCTTTCACAGGTACAATTCTTTTAAATCAAATATAGTATTAATGTAAGTCTGAAATAGACTTGCTACTCATACGTTGACGGCACTTGGTAACGCGGGTGCTTCGCAAGAAGGGGTGTTTGAAGTTGAAGATATCACTTCGACTACGAAGAATATATAGTATCCAATATTCTTCAGTCGACCAGAGAGTTTATCTTGTAAAAAGTAGCTGCTCGAGAGTGGAGCAATGGAATGTTACTACGTCATGTATGACAAGATGATGGGTAATGGGGGAATAATAGGGAGATTGAAAGCACTCTCTTCATTTCAGCACTAAGGTGAGCAGAGGGAATGCACGAAAAAAATTGACGCTGTTAGACAGTAAGATCTAGAGAAAAACTCAGCGGGTAGAAATATTTAAAAAAAAAAAAAAATCGTCTGTACTACGTGCTGGACAACCATTTTCTCTTCAACTATTAAAGTTTCGTTTCTAAACTAATCATTTTCTGTACATAATCAAGTTCAAATACCAAAATGCAAAGATTATCCTGGCTGTGGTTTATTTGTTTACTCAATTTATTAGCCTAGTTCATAGTTTTATTTGTACATCTTTTGGGATACTGTATATTGTAACAGGTGGGGTTTTTCAAATGGGTTTTTTTATTAATTTTTGTTAAAAATTAAGTATCAAAATTAAAAATCTTTGATTGGCAAGAATCTTCCAACATCGGTCAGGTCTTAAAAGAACTGACATTGGATTTATTTATTTAATTGCTATGGCTTCTACATCGCTAGGCCACTTTACATTTACCGTTAACAACACTCAAACGAGCAAACAAAAAGCCTAGACGTTACAATACACCGTTATTTCAAGCAAACAATATTTGAATTTATTTTTAATGTAAGTCATGAATCACCTACTGCAAATTTAAATATCAAAATTAACAAATGATATTGAAAATGAACAACGTTAACAATTGTAACATTAGATATTTACAACATTGAATCTCGGGCGCCTTTAATAGTTTAATAGTCACAATAAATTCGTGCTATCACGTTTCACCAATCTTTGCCAGCTAACTCAGGGTTTTGTAAAAGAGCAAGTCTCGTAATCTCAGGACGCTTACGGAATTCAACAGTCTCGTGAACTCGTCATGCCTGGCGGAGTACTTTACCAATTTGCTGACAGCGACTCTGCAAGTTGTGTCACAGCCTATCTGCGTGACATGGCGGTCTATCGTCACTCCAGGATCGCCAGTCTGCGATTTTATAAGACGACTACTAGTACGACATCAGCTCTGTCGAACCGTCCTCGTCCTCTCCAAAAAACATAACCGTCACTCTCCACTGCCGTAGAAAGAGTCGACCGTTCCTCTCCACTGTCGGAGAAAGAGTCCCTTCTTCCTCTCCGTAGTCACATGTGGACAGAAAGAAACATATAAAAAAAACCGAATACCACTTCTCATTGGAGGAAATGGGCTTCTTGAAATCACGTGTTCCACCTCGCGCATTCAGATACGTGGATTCGTGCTCACGCGTCTCTTGGCGTGGCGGGAGAAAACTTGCCGACCTTCGCCATTGCCAACCCCCCAGCGTCAGGTGCAACGTCCGCTGGCCTGTAGGCGACAGCGTGGTAGGCTTGTTAACGGGACTGTTTCCGCCCCAGGATACGGAGTCTCAGCTGTCCGCTCCTTGCCAGAAATCAATCCTCGCTTATTTTCTGTACACTCCCTGAATAACTTGGCATTCATTACACCACATATAGTCTTTGGCTGGCCCCGAGATTAAAGAATTAAATCAATTTACAGATCTGATTATATAAAAAAATTTAATTAAGAAAAATGTAAAATATAAAATATTAACTATTAAAATTGTAGTAGACGTAATAACGTCTTGCTACAATATATATATAAATTTCATTTCCCATGTTTTCAGAAATCGATTCGGGGGAAAGTCAGTGACGAGATGTTCTATGTTACGTTGTTCTAAGTACTGATCAATATCATTTAAGGAAAACAATCGGAGTTTGTCATGTTAAAGAATGTTATTTATTTATTTGTCATATGGCTAAGCAACTAATATTAAAGAACGTTAATTATATAACTTACGCCAATGTCAATGATAGCTGTAATTCAAGGCCCAATGCGTTGAGCAGCGCCTAAAATTAGTGAATACTGGCGAAACCTTTACTAAGTGTGGACAGCGTAGACACATTATCAACAAGCAGTAGATGTCACTGTGTGGCTTGATGGTCAGGTGGGCAAAGTCCTGGCATGTCTGACGCTCTGGCAGTAACCCTAACGCCTGTGGCGAGCGGTTGCCTTATTGGATGGCACCTGCTAAATCGGCTGATCTGCCACACAGCTTCTGGCGATGGAACCGCTACTCTACGAGACTACTTGCGGCGACCTCTAATTGAAGGTAGGAAGCAGCAGTGGTATAGAAACCCATTGAACAAGTCACAACAGCTCGCCATCACATTTGCTACGTGTAGAAAGCTGGATTGAAAATTCATGTGAAATAAAAAGTAAAGAATTCCGTCAGCTAACAAGCAGGGGAACTCTAACTGTGACATACAAAGCAAGAAGATGGGATTTGGTGGTGGTCGCTTTAGAACGTAATTCTTCAATATGTGCACAGAAGCTTATTGCTTTTTGGCCTGCACAATATAACTCGTGCGTGTTATTGGAAAGAGTTTATGGCTTAGGTCCGCTTGTAAAGGCCTTTCCTTTTACTCTCGTTATAGTCAGTCTTCATCTGATTTGCCTTTTCAACATATCGTATGTTTCAATAATTCACACACAAGTTTCTCAGAAATACAATGTTTACATTTTTTTAAAAAAAATTGTTCTTCACCAGCGCTTTAAACAATAGAAAAATATATTTTCCTGTGACATTGCCTTGCGCAACACCAAATGTAACATGTAGTGCGATAAATCATCAGCCGTATGAAATAAAATTCCTTGGTAAATCTTGTAAACATTTGCAAATCTCTTGCTATATGCCATATCCTACGAAGTTTGTTAAGATGTGGTATACATTTTAGATAATTACTTGAAATTATCCATACATTGGTCAAAATGTAGAATTACTGTGTTAAATTGCTTAACTGGGTGCCTTGTTAATTTTATTAAAGGTCTACATGCGGAACAAAGTTGCCATGTGATAATTCTTGTTGAATAAATTGACTATACAACAGTAATTCGCTAGATTTGAACAGCAAATTAATTACCCAATCAAATGAATGATCACGGAGTCAATGAATAAAACAAATAGGAAAATAGTTTAATAGATAATTAACTGACAGTTGTTTCAGAAAATTACTAGTAGTAAATCCTAAGAGGTCATGAATTAACTAAATTCTCAACTGATTATGTATGTGGTAACACGGCAGAAGATAAACTAGCTTTTAACGCCATCCAGGCTTCAATCTCATCGTTTCTGCCTGTAATCTCGTTACGTGCTAGCGCTACAGACTTAATTACGCCGAGTATGTCAATAAACAGCGGCTGTTTGTTAATGTTACTGAGTTATAATAACGGCTGCCTCGTACTTCCAGGTATACACAACTTTATGCAAGTAACAGTATCTTTATGAAATAGAACAGCCAATAGGATAACTTCCACTCCCGGTGAGTGAGTAGGCAGCGATCTTATTTGCCATTCAGTAGGATGAGGGACACTTTATCTATCCTGATTTCGAATACGGGGATGTTTTTTCAAAAGGTCATTACCGAATTCCTTCCAGTTCCCTTTCGCCCCAACTATTTGAAGCGTCAACTAGTCGTAAGTTCTTAAAAAAAAGTAATTGAAATATCCTGGATGGTTATAGAGGTTTGATAATGTACGGACTGCACGCTAGAGATAATTCTTAACGTTGCAAGCATATTAAAAATGTATTAAATACGAAATTTGGATAAAAGTTACAGAAAGTATTAGTGTAACCCAGTTTTTAATTACTTCGTAACTGCATTTGCATAAATAAATAGTATCTTCAATTCCGCCAAATTAATATGAAACTTATGTAGGTAGATACTTTGTATGACTTATAACAAGAATATAATTTCTTCAAAAAGATATTTGTGGGGGAATTGGGACAGATTTGTTATAAAGCAACCGTGAGTTACCACTCGGAAAAATCCAAAGTAAATTATTCATACCGTATCAAAACATAAACAACTCGTGACTCGTTTGATCTTTGTTACTAGATATGTTGGCCAAGAACAAGACATTTTATTGCTTTTGAAGATTTTAAACCATATGGTTTAGCACTATATTGTAGATAACAGAATGTTCGAGAATGTCCATTCCGGGGCAATTGCTTTTCATACGTTGTTCAGTTATGGAAATTCCTGCAATTGAAACTGCCCGTATGTCACTAGTTAGTATTCGAAATTCTTGACAGCATACTATCTCAAACATTCACAGTTCATAAACAGTCGATCTACGGCTTATAACGTTCAGTAACCGAATATATCAAAGCGGTATGTGAACGTTTTAATATTTAAATTATGCCTTTAATACTGATAAAATTTGTAGTGTTTCTGCGAAGTTTGAAGTAAAGCTTCTGGATGTAATATGATCGCACATAAAGATTTAGACATTTCCCTTTGATGAATCAACAAACCAATAAGGCAACCTTATACTGGGTTCTCTTTTCTATCTTTACGCTTCTTATCAACTTCGCTGTATTGATGTGCTGTTACTGTATTATGACTTGAGGATTCATTAGTATCCCTATTACTGCCAAAACGATTCACCATAAGAAATTAAAATTACTTCAGAGCAATCTTAATGATTTATATGTCATCTTTTGGCAGTTATGTGATCGCTTAAGTTGATATAAGGCGTGGAATTATTGCATTTGTGCAAAATCTTGTCTCATTGGATCATAAAAAGTACTGAAAGCGTTATAGATATTTCAGTAAACTCCTGGAGTTCTTTTCAAAATAGTGATTTTAGTAGTGATTCTGTTTTTAAATCTCTTTTTTCTAATCGTGGTTTGAAAAAGAAATACGAGAAAATGATCAAATTAGAAACAACGAGTTATATTGCAGAGTGGTATCTGTTAGCAAAATCTAACCAACGTCGTTTCATGATTTTTACTACAGACACATTTTACAACAATTCACTGACTGTAATCGAAAGTATTTTGCGAAGGGCCACGCGGTAAATCGGTAGCTTGTGCTATCGTGTTTACTCACTCAGGTGTTGTAATCAATCAACGAGTGTATTGTCTAGAGCAGGGGTGGCCAAACCGCGGCCCGCGGGCCACATGTGGCCCCCCCTGGAACATTTTTCCGGCCAGCGAGAATCACCACACTTTTACAAAATATATTTATTTTATGACGGCCAAAATAGGGAAAACCAGTGTATTTTTAAAAAATACATTATTTGTGGATCCATATATTAAAAATTATCTGTCGGAATTATGAGTATCATTATTACTATATTATCTATATTTATATGTAAGAATAATAGGAAACACAATAATAGTAACTCATTATGTTTCAATTTTTCACACCAAAAATTGTCTATAATGGGTCTAAATCTAATATGAGGATGTATGATTTTATATGCGTCCCGCGGAGTTGTGATGCATTTCCAAACTGGCCCGCAAGATCATTTGGTTTGGCCACCCCTGGTCTAGAGAGAATCTCTTGCTCGATAACATTATCATGTTTCTAAGGCCCTCACTATTAGTAAGCCTTCATATTTCAATCCGTTAATGTAAACCTTTCGGAGTCAATGCTGCCAAATCTGTAGAATTAGTGGTTGTATATTGGATTTTTAAAGGCTCTTGTTATGGCCTCCACATATTTTTGATATTCATTGTATTGATTGATTTATTACTGCTTATAAATTAAATGTAACTGTCATTTCCCTTTCACTGGATATAAAATCGTATTCCCCACCGACTGCCCGATGTTTATAAATTTTAACGGGAGCTGTAACATTAAGAGTTATTCTCTATGATAAATCTAACCTTGATCACAGCATAGCAATTGGGTCGCCCATCCATAATTTCATTACAGTGTGAATGTTATAAATGCATCTGTGCACATAATTTGTGTTTACCAAACCTCGAAACCAATTTTCATTTGGAAGATTTTATGGTTGTTGATGACGCACAGGAACAATTAACCCTTTTTCAAGCAGCATTTGAAGAGTTAGTTCCTGGGGAGTGTACAAACAGATTGATTTAATGGATGAATATCAACTACGATATAAATTCCCTTGTTAAATCTCAAAGTCTACCTGTTAATGATTGTTCGATTAGTACACGGCCACTACGTTTACGGCGAAAATGTTGCCATCTGTTCGTAAATAATTGCTCTATTTCCCTGTTTATAAGAATTGTAGAATATTAATTTTCTATTCGATATTCCCTTACATTATTCTTTACTGCATAGATTTAATCATTATTACTATATTCACTAAGACATATACACTGTTTTGACGTACGTGGATTTTGTAACAGCTATGTAATTCAATTTTATGAATAATTGCAATCCCAATGCAACAATTTCAATTGCATTGGCGTTACAATTATTCATTAAATTGATCCTATCGCAATTGAGGAAAAGGCCCACAATACCCAGATGCTATGTAATTTATTGGAGCAGAAAGATTCCTGTGCGTTGCCCTATGACATAATTATGCACCATGTGTTGTTTCGCTGAAATGCGTTAGTTTTCGCTTGAATCAGATGAAGAAAAATAACAAATCTTACGATTTCGTCATCTGTATCATTGAATGCTTTGTAACGTATTGCGACCAAAACAATCATACACGTTAAATTGATACCGTTGCTTTAGTTTCGCTAGGACGTTAATTAGATTTTGCTAGATGCTCTCAGACACAGAAAAAAAATCGTAAATTTACGGTTTTGGCCTCATGTGCGATCAGGAATGTAAACTACTAAGCTTGGATATAAAATATTTTTGTATATTAACTGACGATATCAAATACTGTTTTCTACAGTCTTCTTGAAACCATTTTATTAGTTTGTGTGAAATGGCGTGAACAAATAGACAAAAATCCTCAAATTTTAAATTTTTGGACTTTGTAACAAGGAAAGTAGGCCTACGACGATGATGGGAGCAGTTTCTATGAATAAGTCAAGACATGCCGCAGCCGTTGCTCACACAACAACATAAAAAATTTGATGAAAGAGAAAATAATATTCGTTAACAGATAATGTGCTTAATTTCCATATTAATTATATGAAAAAATATTTTATTTATCTCCTTTAAAGGTAGTAGTGTCCTGAGAGACCTATGGAGAGACACGCGGGGCACGTTTCTTTGCTAGACCAATGAGTGCTGCTTCGCGGTGTGTGAGGTGTCGTGTTGTAACAGCGACGGAAAGTATCAAGGAAAAAAGTGTGGTGTGTGGACCCAAGTAGAACAGTGTCAGCACACCTGACCAAAACGTGATCTGATCTCTGTTATGTTTTATTTTGTTTATTCCGAGGGCGGCCACCAATTGGCGAGTGGCTAAGAATTTTTGACTCCCATTGGCTGAAGAGGTGGGAGGAATTCTTATGTGGAGGAGCGACGAGGGAAGAAGGGATTGCGATCGACGGCGCGACACGGGAAGGACCGACTGTAGACCACGCTAGCAGCGCTGTCGCCGGCTGCCTAAGAGACGCTCTGCACCTCGATCCTCCGACAGCACGCCGTCCTCGGTAATTAGCCACCAAGAAAGGAAGAGACACCTTGCAATCCCGTTCAGCCCAGTAAATCCCCTTAGAGGACTCTCTTGCGCGAATATAAATCCACAAAACATTGTTTCTCTGTGCATTAATTTTCACTGCCCAGATTGTGATTAAAAGTAAAATGTTTTACTGCGAACTTTGGTTTCAATCACCCTCCATCCCTATGTTGTTTAGTTAATTAGATCTTGCAGTGTGGACTCTCTGTGATCAACCTTTTTTTCCGGGCAGGCACCTGTGTGTGGTGCTGTATAATAGAACAACACCACACACCGATAGAAGACGCAGTTCTGCCCTAGAAGAAGACCGCAGATGGATGGCCGAAACGTCGGCTGCACACATCATGACGCGGCGTCACCCGGGCAGCCAGAGAGCAGCTCACTCTAGCCGCGGAAGCCTACTATTACATTTTAAAGTCATTAAAGACAATAAAAATAATTCATGGTCCGCTGAACTTTGCTTCAAACAGTTTGTAACAGATTGTATTAAGACAACATTAAAAATGTGGCAGGGAAGATTAGAAGTAGACTGAAGGAATGTACAAAAATATTAGGATACATCTCGTCTTTACCGTTGCAGTTTCATGTTGTGGTAGATAGGTAATTAGGTGTGTATTATAATTATTTATTATATATCCTCATTATGAATTATCTACTTTGTAAATAATTTTCATAATTGACAAGAATCATTTGAATATTTTGATAACTTGATTTTATGTAGGAAGTGAGTGTGAAATGACATTCTATCAGTTAACCAATAAAAATGTTATAACTTGATAAGTTATTCATTTTCTTGAGAGGCATACAGACATTGGTGTATTTACGACAAGGTGAATACATAAATAACAAAGATTTGACAAAAAGCCACACATTGTCTAACAATTTAGTCCGTAGAATATTAAGAATAAACAAACAGTTATGGAAAATTTCACGTGGAATTCTAGCATGACATCATTATATGAAAAGTTAACCCAAAATTTGACATGAAAAATCAATGCTTCTGGAAATTATTTACAATGCGATTTGAATCTTTCAGAGAAACGAATGTCTTAGTTTGTAATCGAATGAGGGTGCCATTAAGTCATTGACTTAAAAATAAATACAAGTTAGCGATAGATGGAAACATTTGACAATGTCTTTCCTTATCGCATGGTTTATACTCACGGCTGTTTAACATTGCTGAATTTGTTCATTGGAGAGTGATTCTTTTAATCGAACATATTTCTTTGCACAAAATCGATACAGGGTGAAGGAAACTAAAGAATTCACACACTGAGTCCCATCCGATGGCATAATAGTTTTACCGTTTTGTAGTCGCGACAGAGTTGTGTTCAGACACACACAGCGCCGACGTGACATAAGGCAGCTTTAGGATCACTGTGAGCACAGTGATAGCTCAAGTGGTACTCCTCACGAGTACTATGTCATGTAGCGCTTAACTACTCGCTTGCGGTGGCTAAGTCACCAACACCTGCGCACTCTCCTCCAGGCGTAATCGCAATACCCCCAGAAGTGGTTCGTTTGTCAGCATTGCAGCTCGGCGTGTTGGATCCCCAATAGCACACGCGAAAACAAAATTCGCAGAAAAGGTAGTTACAATTTTATAAAAATATCGTTCACTGGATCACAATGGGGGAATTTTAAATCACGTGGCAGACACATACACACACACATACAGATTACAGATTCGCACGAGCTACCTTACTTCGGACACGATCGTCCATGTTCGGGTTTACCTCATTCTGGCAAACTTTCCGTTCGGCAAAAGCGGTGATCGCACGAAGAACTTTCACAGTAAATTACGTAGACCACTTCTTGAACATGACTTATTATTCTACCGGGAATACATCGGAGGATGGCTGGTGTGAAGAGAAACGGACGTCTCCCCTTCTACTCAGTCTATTGTTTGGTCACAAAGGCTAACTACTTAAATTCGATCCCACGACCCCCGAAATATTTTTTTTCTGTTTTATTGCTACTCGATATTGTAGCATTACAAATTTGTTTTGAAACAAATTATTTATTTTCCTTTGGATGATGTAAATTACAAAAATATTTGAAACAAAAATTACGTTCACACCAGGAACATTTTATAAAGGATATTGTTCCACTGCTACATACAGTATTTATTACTGATGTAGGAAAGCAGATTTCGTTAACATTTGCAAATTCCGGCCTTTCCTTCGTTAATTTTGAACCATATCAGGCATATTTTACTGACATAAAATACGGGCAAAATGTGGTGAATAATTGACTATACCTTAATAGCATCTTCACGAAAAGATATTTCAGATTATGTTGCAACAGTTCGGGCGCGTTATGAAGCGTTCTTATTAGTATTTTTACCTAACGATAGAAATTCACATCACATGGCTAACATTACTGCGTACATTTGGGTGGTATCACTTTTACTGTGCAAGTAACATTCCAATTTTGATTTGGAAAGACTTGATCATAAACCGCTGTATCAACGTGATCACTCCACGAATCAACCAACAACAAAAATTATTCAGTTGTAACGTATGGTTTCATAACCAAATACAAAAAAAAAAAAAAAAAAAAAAATTCTACAGTTCTCTCGTCAGCTTTTCCGACTTTGAACAGGTCACAGTAACGTCTCCAGCTCCAAGTGCCGAATTTCTTCACGTCTCCTTGGACCAAACTGGTTCCCTGGTTCCTCAGCACAAAGGAATATGTGTGGTAGCAATGCTCTAGGTAGTGTCAAACCGTTTCTCAGAGGCACAATCTTCATGCCTTTGAAATCCAGAATGCGATTATAAGCATATTCATTGGCACATCAAATTTGATCAGTATTAATAACAAATTTTGAATTTAAATTATGAATTAACAAATTTTAACGAAATCTGCTTTCCTCCATCAATAACAAATACTGTATGAGGCTGTGGAAGGATATCCTTTATAAAATGTTCCTGGTGTGGATGTAAGTTTTGTTTCAAATGTTTTTTTATGAGCTACATCATCCAAAGGAAAATAAATAATTTGGAGAATATCGCCGGTCATCGGATTGAACTTAGGACCCCGCAGCTCCGGAACATATAGCGTTAACACGCACGAACAAACAAATGTTATTAAAAATCGGTTTTCGGTACAGGTATAAATCATTCAAACATAATTTTTACATTTTTTTAATCCCCGATTTCCCTTTAAATTAGGCCCACCAGGCAGAAATGCTTTAGGGCAAGAAACCAAAGATGACGTAGGTCTACTATTTACCAGACTTGTTCGCTCTACCAGATCTATTCAACATGAAGGAATAAAAATAATACAAATCATTGCATTTTTTTACAAAAATAATGATTGATGGCACGTCTAGAATTGACTTTGAATTAATACGCTCGGTTTCACATCTGCATCAGTTTTTCAAAAAAGTGTATCACCAAAGAGTACAAATCGTCTCGTAGTGTAAAGCATCGAAAACTATTACTGCAGTGATTCTTCCACAAGTCTCGATTGTTGCAGTCGTTATAAACTTCTAAGTCAAAATCGTTCTAGGATGAGTTAAACATTCATAGTTTAAACAAGTATCATCAATTGTTGTTAGCACGTCAGACAACTTCACTGGATATGCGGTGTGGTGCGGTTGGGAAGGGTGTTGACGGTGTTGTCCATGGAGTTGTCGTTCACTGGGGGCAGTCAGTCTATTCGCGGCTGACGTGTGAGGCGGGGCCGCTTACGAGATGTATTGGCTGTAGGCTCCGACCTGACAGCGTCTCGGAGCCCCAGACAAGTGACAGCGGCCAGCAAAGGGCTCTCGCGGCCACGAGCATCCAAGGAAAGTAGTGGCTCAAAAGAGAAGAGGAAGTTCCAGTCGACGAGAAGAACTGAATATTCCACCATTTTATTATTTCTATAACGCAGAAACCTCAACGTTGGCCTTTTTCGTTGCTACGCTTCACTCCTTATGAGATATTAGCAGAATGATGGTTCATAAACATCAACGCAAGCGGGCACGAGTAACACAACTGCCGCCGAAAAATATTTTTCAGTAACGCCGATTAATTTGCCAAGGAGAGCGACACGGTTAGGCGTACAATAGGATTATTCTATTCTATACAAAGAAATTCCTCCTGTTCATCTGGAGTACCTGGCAAATATCATTATTACGCACACACACAAATATCGTTGCACAGAGCACTAACTTCTTGCTTCCGATAACATATCCCACATACAAATAATTGTTAAACCGTTGCCGTAAACGTTTTATCTAGTAAAGTGCATCCTGCCACGGCTTTGAGAAAAGTCATCTTAGCTGCTTCTATCGGTTTTATTATTATTATTTATGATTCAAAACTATAATTATTGTTTGTACAGCCGTCACTTCGTAAAATTTAATTATTGCTTCTAGTCTGGCATCTTGGAAATTTCTTTCGATTACTCTTCGCAGGTATTGAAATTTTAGTAGTTTCATTCCTGGTGAAGCTCACGTCATATCCTAAATAATCAAATGTATTTTATTATTCTGTCATTAATAGCAATCTTAGGCCGGATTGACTCGTTTACCTTGAAGGCCATTATTAACGTTTCCTCTGAAGACATTTTAAAATCATAATCGCTCGATATTTTAATCATCCTCTTCAATAAAATTCGTTGTCTGGAGACTACGTTCATCTCAATAGGTCGGAAATCTACGGCGAATCTCGATCATGCCCGAAATGTTGGTTATACTGACTGCCACCGCAACACTGCTTCGTTAACCGCAAATTTCAAATAAATAACTGCATTTTATTTCGCTTATATTATTAAAAAGAACCGTAAATATCAAATGAAAAATATACTTGATTTTATTTGCACTTTTAGTGTTAAAAGAAAGTATATTTGCGATGCCAGCTCATCATAATCATCAGTTTTCTGCCCTCGGGCAGGTTTTCACTTGACAGCTCTCTATGCTCTTCTATGTTCTATAATTGAACAATGAGAACAATAAAATTTTAAGGAGAAGCAGAGTTTTAAAATCGTTACAATGGTACGTTCGTTTAAATTTAGATATAGCGTTTTGTTTATTTACGATGACTAGGTGCAGAAATTCATGTAAATAGAAGGCCATTCGATATTTACGCTATTGACTCGGTAGCAATTACTAAAACTAGGTAACAACATAACTTAAGATTTTTTTGACAAAAGAAAAGAAACAATTAGGTTAATTAAATGATTTTTTTTTTTTTGCACAAAACGTCCATAATCGCGAACTACATCAATCAAATACATAGCACTTATTCTTTTTTGAAATTATACTTTCCGGCATTTAAAATAAAATGATTTATTTAAAAAAATCCTAACCAATTACTGCAGGGATTTAACAAGAGTAAGGTTCTCATAACACGAAAAATATCTCTAAAATTGATCGTTATTAGTTTCTCCTTGCAAGCTTTTAAAAAATAATTGTTAAATAAAAAACATACAAACCGCATTTAAAAAAACACTAAAATTTTTAAAATAACTTTATACCTTGCTTAGGAAAAAGTAAATCTAAATAGACAATATTTTACATTACTTTCATTGAAATTTTGACATTAATTAGTTATTTTTGGAGTCGGTGCCAGCTGTCACATCGCGAAGTTCGAATTACTGAACTTCTTTTGGCGTTAGAGGCGAAACGGGGAGAACGAACAAAAATTCCCAATATTTTACAGCATGTCGTGAGGCAGATAGTGTTATAGTGGGAGACAGCTTAGGGAAATAAATTAACAGTATTTTAATATGTGGCTTGGCCTTATTGGTCATCCAGGCATATCTCTGGCGCTACAGTGTCAGTTGGTAGGTTGCATCATGCAGTAAACGATTTACAGAGTATAATATCGGCGTATAATCTGTATGTTTCAGTTTTGTTGAAACACGTTTCTAGCATTAATTTTAGGTAAGCAGTAACATGATTTTTTATGTATTATTGTTATTACTTATTGTTTTTCTTGCTTTCGCTGGCACCGACTCCAAAAATAACTAATTAATGTCAAAATTTCCATGAAAGTAATGTAAAATGTTGTCTATTTAGATTTATTTTTTCCTAAGCAAGGTATAAAGTTATTTTAAAATTTTAAGTGCTTTTTTGTTTTTTTTTGTTTTTTTGAAGGCGGTATTTATATTTTTTTAATCAATTATTTTATTTTTAAATTTTTAGTGGTATTATAGTTCGTTTGGTATTTTAAATATGCCGCAGCAGTTCCCATTTTGCGAACTTCCTGGTAGGTCAGAGATTAAAGCGCTTGCTTTCAAAGAAGAATTCTGTCTTTATATACCACAGCCCCTTCCAGAACGGGGTGAATTGGGCGTTGTGTTAAGATATGTCAGGCTATGTTTCGATCTTATCATAACATCTGTTAAAGCTGCTGCTCGATTACCGAAACATATATCATCTGGGCATTAATACATACCACATACAGAAGTATCTCTGGAATATAACTGTTTGCTCCGGCATCACACAAAAAATATAGATTTTTAATTGGTGAAAGCTTGGGACCAAAGTTGAAATCTGAAGTACATGTTGAGACATTACGACACATTTATTTTATAAATACTATGCCATGACTTAAAAATAGCTTAACTGATTATGAGGGGAATTAAAACTGTGGATTTTTGTAAAGAACATAGGAAATAAAAGGGGTGAGGGTAAAGTGGAAGAGGGATTCAGCTTTTGTATACCAAATGTAGACTGCCTTTTCTGATTGATTGAAAGTATACGTGTGTAAATTTCTATTGTTTTCAGATAAAACTGTAGGTATGTATAAAAAAAACAAGTAAGGGGTGTGGAGACTAAGAGTAGTTTGGTTTTTGTAAAGCTAGTGTGGGCAGTATTTTTCCTTTTGTTTTAAAGTATACACGTGCAAATTTCCATCAAAACCAGATAAAAACTGTAGCTTTGTGTAAGGACTTTTGCCAAAATTAAATGGGGTAAGGGAGTGAGTGATAGGGTTTTGTAAACAGAATGTAGACACTATTTTTCTGGTTTTTTTTTAAGTATACATGTGCAGTGGTCCATGGAAATCTGATAAAACTGTAGGTATCTATAAAGAACATTGGAAATTAGGAGGGGTGGGGGTAGAAGGGAAGAGGGGTTGGGCTTCAGCAACCTAATTCAAACACAATTGTTCTGTATGTTTTAAAGTATACATGTGCAAATTTCCTTCAGAATCGGATAGAAACTGTAGATTAAAGGATGGAAAGGAAGGAGCGGAGTTTGGACTCTCGAAACCAAATGTAGACAGTATATTTCTGTTCGTTTTGCAGTATACATGTGCATACTTCCTTCAAAATCAGAAAGAAACGGTAGCTTTGTATAAAGAACAGTAATTAATGGGGTAGAAAGGGGGATAGGGTTTGCATTTTTGTGAAAGATATGTGGACAGTATTTTTCTTTTTCTATTTGTTTTAAAGTATACGCATGCGAAGTTCCACCGAATCGAATCAAAATGTGGTTTTTGTACAAATATTAAGGGAAGGGGAGCTAGGGTAGTTTTTTTTGATTTTTTGGTCAGAGATCTTATCCATAAAAAATTACATATATATGTGCCAACTTTAATAAAGATTGGTCAAATGGTGTCGACTGTAGCTTTCTAAAAAGAAATTGACAAAAGTCAAGGAGGGTGGAAAACGGGAGAGGCGTTCATTTTTTGCAAACCAAATGTTGGCATCATTTTTCTCTTTGATTTATAGTAAAAATTTGCTAAGTTCTGTCTAAACCGGATAAAAACTGTGGTTGTGTATAAAAATTAAACAGTTTAATGGGGAGAGGGGGTGGTTTTTAGATCTTTAGGTCAGACACCTTCTTCGTGAAAAAAATACATATAAGCACCAACTTTCATGGTAATCAGTCAAACGATTGCGATTGTAGCTTTTTATAAAGAACATTGACAAAAGTTAATGGGGTTGAAGGAGGAAAGGGGTTAAGCATTGGCAAACCAAATATTGACAGGATTTTTCTCTTTGTTTTAAAGTATACATGAGCAAAGTTCAATAAAAATCACATAAGAAATGTAGATTTCTATAAAATTAAGGGGTGTAAAGGGAGACATGGGGTGGTTTATTTATTTATTTAATTTTTTTTTTTTTGGCCAGAAACCTTCTCCATGAAAAATTACATGTATATGCCAACTTTAATGGAGACCAGTTAAATGTGTCGACTGTAGCTTTATATAAAGAACATTGGTAAAAATTTAGGGGAAGGATAGGTGGAGAGGGCTTCAGTTTTTTCAAACCAAAAGTTGACAGTATTTTTCTCTTTATTTTTTACCATACATGTCCAAAGTTTCGTCGAAATCGGTTAAAAAAATGTGGGGTTGTATAAAAATTAAGGGGTGTAAAGGGGAGAGGGATGGTTTTTATTTATTTATTTTTTGGTCAGATTCTCCATGAAAAATTACATGTATATGCCAACTTTGATGATAATCGGTGAAACGGTGTCGAGTGTAGCTTTTTATGAAGAACTTTGACAATAATTAAAGGGGTGGAAGGAGGGGGGGGGGTTGAACTTTGGAAGACCAAATATTGACAGGATTTTTTCTCTTTGTTTTAAAGTATAAATGGGAAATTTCAGTAAAAATCAGATAAGAAATGTAGGTTTCTATAAAATTAAGGGGTGTAAATGGGAGAGGGGTGGTTTTTTATTTTGATTTTTTTGGTCAGAATCTTTCTCCATGAAAAACTACATGCAATTGCCAACATTAATGGAGATCAGTTAAATGGTGTCTACTGTAGCTTTGAATAAAGAAAATTGGCAAAAATTAAGTTGGTGGATAGGGGGAGAGGTGTTCAGTTTTTTTGAAACCAAAAGTTGACAGTATTTTTCTCTTTATTTTTGTCTATATATGTCCAAATTTTCATCGAGATCGAATAAAAAATGTGGATTTGTATAAAAATTAGGGGGCGGAGGGGGGTAGAATGGGTGGTTTCTCAATGAAATTCATATGGGACCACTTTGGAGGTATACCCTATCCACTAAAAAAAATTAATTTAAATCGGTTCAAAATTGGTGAAGATATCGCTGGTCATACATACAAAAAAAAAAAAAAAAAAAATACAGACGAATTGAGAACCTCGGTTAATCGGTTAAAAACTAGTCCTACTACAACCACAGTTGATACCCGTTGTTTTTTACGGGTATTAAAACTAATGGGATGTAAACCTCGTTGTAAGCATTCTAATATACGTGTTGTAATACAAAATTTATATTTCTCTTATTATTGGATGTTGCCCAACATAATCTCAAACAATTTCATTGTGTTGATCGTATTAAAAGATTTTTAATGCTTTGTATGTCGGTAATTCGGTATGTAGAATTCACTATGTTTTTGTATCACTTGTGTCATCGTGAAAATGTAGTCTATCCATGATCTTCCCTTTCGGAAGCAATTCTGTGCATCATTAATAAGAGCTGCTGCTGTTACACCTACGCGCACTATTCTTGAGTATATTTATATGCTGTACACTTACGAATATGATGTAATAAATGCGTTTTAAATTTATTTGATGGGAACTCTAACAGTTCTTCGTCTAGGCACTCACAAACTGGCGTCTTTTTATTCTTCAATAATACTAATATTTCATCCATTTCACGCAACGTTATATTAGTTACATCTTTGTTGATATTTGTCGTCGTTAAATCTATTCTTGTTTAGTCTTCGTGTTTATCCTTCCGGGGGGCATTGAAGTGTAGCAACCTGTTTTTCTCAGATGTAATTGTGAATCAACCTATCTTTTTCTATCTTTTTCAAATCTCTCAGCGTTTTGAAACCTATTTACTGCCTATCTTGAAGATCATGTTCTATATCATTCATCTAATTCTGCCAGCTTTTTCTCTTTATCTTTCTTACTTCTCTCCTAATTATATTCTTTTCAAGTACGCAGTTATTTACTTCTGCCGTAGAATTTTGCAGTTGTTTCAGATATAGTTTTTTTCTCTCTCTCTTTAATGATATTGGAAATTTAATAGTTACACGTTTGTCGTCCTCGTTTGGTATATTTTTTCCTACATTTTCCTAAAGCCTCAAATGTCTTGGTAGCTGCTGTAATGCTATTTTTAAGTACATATTTTCCATTCTTGTTAATATTATTATGCAGCAGAACGTTTCCTATATTGTGATCAAATTTTTGATGGTAGAGAAAATTTCTTTTAAGAAATATAATTTAACTGTATCTTTTAATTGGATTTGTCTTTAAACATCTCTTAGGCATTGCTAATATTGTAACAAGTAAAGAGCGATCGCTGTGGACATCTGTGCCTGTATATACTTTGGTGTCATGTGCAAGCTCTTGTGTCCTCTCGTCTGCAAAAGTATAATTCATTATTGATCTTTTACCTCGGCAGCTACATGAGAACTTATTTATATTTTTAAATCTTCCATTAGAATTGATCACTTGCCCGCCATGTTGTGCCATTACATTTTGTAAGGGTCTATTTCCCACTAGAGCATAACCAAACACACATTTTTATTGCCTGCATTCAGGAATTAATCAAGTCGTTAGTACTAATTCTAGATTTCCACTGATTCTTAATCATTACAGCTAGTATACATCCTTCTTTTCTCCGGTTTCACTACTTTAAACCATAATACAATCATCCAATTCTATGCTATCTTTCAATTTCTTTTCAGTGTCTCAGGACAATAATTTTCATCTTATCTGCTTCATAGCAGTGCTAGGCGACAGGTGTGGTATTCCATACTGCTATCTTTATTTCCTGTCCAGTTCCAAAATTGTTTTCGTGGCTTCTGATCCCTGTATGAAGGCTGCGAGTAGGAGGAAGATTTTCCCACATCTGGTTAATTCACATATCGGGGATCCTGCCTTTTGCCTTGCGACCTCTAGGCGCTTTCCGTTTTAGGTGGAATTTCCCGATTTTATGGCACCGGTTACTCCTTTTTCAACCTATGTTCCCCTGGTGGAGCGTATTGTAGAAGTGATACGCGGCTTTCACCTTCGTCATTCGTGGACGTAGCAGTGGGATTTGTTAGCACAACTGTTTCTCAAAGTTACCCCCCGACCTAGATGCGACACGCAAATAACATTTCGGCGCATTTTGCCCCGGCATCAGGCCCCCTCAATCTACTGCCGTGCCAACCACTCTGCCAGTTATTGTTTGTTTTTTAGGCAGCGTGCTAGATACAACTGAGGCAAGTGTATCAGCTACCTCACGAACCGAAAAATTACTTTTTTTCCTTTGGTTCCGTGCTCATATTAATTTACACGCTCGTTACTACAAATATTATTCTTTTAATTTTACGTTAATATTTCGTTCGGGTAAATTACAAAAATAGTTTTTGGTTCTTGTACTTTATCCTTAAAACAATGTAGTGAATCAAAATGGTCATCAAAAGCTGGTTGATGGATCATTTTCTGTTTGTTGCATAAAATTATTTCTGAGCTCAGTTAATAAAGTTATTAATATTGCATTCTTATTAAAGATTTTAACTCCCTAATTAATACGTTAAAGTAATTATTCATAACCATCGCTAATTTTGGTTTAGCAAGTAATAAAACCATAATATAATCAAAAGGCTCAACGGAACATTGAAGTGAATGTGATTATATAACCCTTTTATTTAACACGTGGGCACAACAGACGAAGGTGGTCAACTTGAACAAATGCCCCTAAATCCGATACATTTGTTCCACTTAAATGATCAACATAAACGAAAATTGTCTACTACAATAAAAAAAAAAAAAAAAAAAAAATAAAAAAATGGCAGCCATCACAAAGTATTAACAATTTTAATAGTCACTAGAGCGAAGACTCCTATCATGCAAATCGCTATGCCATGGCCCAATCGGGCATTTGAGAGTGAAGATAATTCACTGTTCAAATATACGATGACTTTACCGTATGTGAATAGGTTCGTGACGTAGTCATTAGCACCCCACCATATGCATCTGGCCATCACTCTAAGAAAGCTCCTAAGTCTCACATACTGCTGTAAAAATTTGTAATAATTTTACTGGCCGCAGCTAAGTAGTGCAAGCTACAGTCATGTCGGTCCCAACACGTATCTTAACCCAAAGTCCGCAAGATCTGGCCTCTCCTTCCATCATCGCAGGTTCTTCATCCATAGAATCAGACTGCCTCACTTGGGATCTCTTGTGATAATTCGCAGGGTATGTCGATAGTAACAACGATTAGTGTACACTATATCACAACTATTTTCTTACTGGCCAGTCCATACAGTCTCCCCTCACAGTATTATAACGTGACAATTTCTCGCACCATCGATGAATCTCTGTCGTTTACACCCATCACTAGCTTAATCCACCAAATTTGACCTTTGACACAAAACTAAAATCTGTTCCAGCTCTTGACTGGTTACCACTGTGTTTCTTAATACGTATAACTCTGCGTTTAACACGAACTGTCAATTAATTCCAAATGTAACCTGTCAGCTTTCCATACCAGTTCTCACTCAACTCGTATTCGAGTAAATGAGACGACCTGTCGTTAGCAGGGTTGACAGGGTGACAGAGGCTATGATTTGCTACCTCTCCCTTCATATCTATGTCCGTTGATTTTCGGTGTTCATTTCTCTCTCAAGTATACAATAAACATTATATCCGCAGGTATTTTGTCATTCGTTTTAATGTTCACTACGCGTAACAATTGTTATTAAAATAACGTGAGCATTGTTTTATAATGAGAAAGCATTACCTGTACCAACACTAGCTGAAACGCCTATTCTTGCATGTATAACTTATTCTTAAAATTCAACTCCATTAATTTATACTGTTTTTTCATTCAGGGTGTTTCAAAAATGACTGGTATATTTGAAAAATCAGTAAAAACTAAACGGGCAGCGATAGAAATACACCGTTTGTTGCAATATGCTTGGGACAACAGTAAATTTTCAGGCAGACAAACTTTCGAAATTAGTTACAATTTTCAACAACAGATGGCGCTGCAGTCTGGAAAAATCTAAAGTACGGTTATTCTAAGGGACAAACCATTTTTTCACAGCAAACTTGCAATCTGTGAACAGCACACGCTTACAGCAGAAAGACGACTTACAGAAGTAAACGCAGACTGCGATTACTTCTATATCATTCAAATCGCCTGCCGCGCCATCTGTTGCTGAAAATTGTAACTAATTTCGAAAGTTCGCCTGTCTGAAAATTTACTGTTGACCCAAGCAAATTCCAACAAACGGTGTATTTCTATCGCTGCCCGTTTAGTTTTTATTGATTTTTCAAATATACCAGTGATTTTTGAAACACACGGTATATACTCCTTTCACTTGTATTAGTTTGAGCCTTTTCACTTATTTATCCTCCTTTCATTATCATTTAGTCCGCACCGTTTTCTTCTTCAGCCTTCACTAACGCTAGTTTAGGCCACTTACTTACTGATTCACCAGTTAAACATCAATATTATTAAGAGTTTAGTCAGTATTTTAGTTGTTAAGTTAATTTAATCAAAATTTTACCATAATTTATAAATGTCTAGTAATATGTAAGAGAAGACTTCACAGCCTTAATCTCTCCAGGCTAAATAAGGCTAAATATACCACTACGTACAGTACTGAATGTAAAAAGTGGTGCGTAATTGCAACTCTAACGCCTATTACATTCGAATAAAATCTTAAGCATAATTTCGGTAAAACGTCTAAGAAGTTATAGCACCTAAGATTGTATACCCCCTCTACTGATCAAGAGTGTTTTACACAGGTATCTATTAATATACTCCTGGAAATTGAAATAAGAACACATTGACGCCGGTGTGTAAGACCCACCATACTTGCTCCGGACACTACGAGAGCAAGCAATGATCAAACGCACGGCACAGCGGACACACCAGGAACAGCAGTGTTGGCCGTCGAAGGGCGCTAGCTGCGCAGCGGTTGGGCACCGCCGCAGTCAGTGTCAGCCACTTTGCCGTGGCATACGGAGCTCCATCTCAGTCTTTAACACTGGTAGCATGCCGCGACAGCGTGTACGTGAACCGTATGTGCAGTTGACGGACTTTGAGCGAGGGCGTATAGTGGGCATGTTGGAGGCCGGGTGGACGTACCGCCGAATTGCTCAACATGTGGGGCGCGAGGTCTCCACAGTACATCGATGTTGTTGCCAGTGGTCGGCGGAAGGTGCACATGCCCGTCGACCTGGGTCCGGACAGCAGCGACGCACGGACGCACGCCAAGACCGTCGCATCCTACGCAGTGCCGTAGGGGACCGCACCGCCACTTCCCGGCAAATTAGGGACACTGTTGCTCCTGGGGTATCAGAGAGGACCATTCGCAACCGTCTCCATGAAGCTGGGCTACGGTCCCGCGCACCGTTAGGTCGTCTTCCGCTCACGCCCCAACATCGTGCAGCCCGCCTCCAGTGGTGTCGCGACAGGCGTGTATGGAGGGACGAATGGAGACGTGTCGTCTTCAGTGATGAGAGTCGCTTCTGCCTTGGTGCCAATGATGGTCGTATGCGTGTTTGGCGCCGTGCAGGTGAGCGCCACAATCAGGACTGCATACGACCGAGGCACACAGGGCCAACACCCGGCATCATGGTGTGGGGAGCGATCTCCTACACTGGCCGTACACCTCTGGTGATCGTCGAGGGGACACTGAACAGTGCACGGTACATTCAAACCGTCACCGAACCCATCGTTCTACCATTCCTAGACCGGCAAGGGAACATGCTGTTCCAACAGGACAATGCACGTCCACATGTATCCCGTGCCACCCAACGTGCTCTAGAAGGTGTAAGTCAACTACCCTGGCCAGCGAGATCTCCGGATCTGTCCCCCATTGAGCATGTTTGGGACTGGATGAAACTTCGTCTCACGCGGTCTGCACGTCCAGCACGAACGCTGGTCCAGCTGAGGCGTCAGGTGGAAATGGCTTGGCATGCCGTTCCACAGGACTACATCCAGTACCCCTACGATCGTCTCTATGGGAGAATTGCAGCCTGCATTGCTGCGAAAGGAGGATATACACGGTACTAGTGCCGACATTGTGTATGCTCTGTTGCCTGTGTCTATGTGCCTATGATTCTGTCTGTGTGATCATGTGTTGTATCTGACCCCAGGAATGTGTATATAAAGTTTCCCATTCCTGGGACAATGAATTCACGGTGCTCTTATTTCAATTTCCAGGAGTGTATATATGTTCATTGTAGTGTAACATTCCTGTACTCGCTGGTCGGGCATGTATTGAAGGACTCTAGTTACAAAAGGCAGTCAGCGATTTCCGGGATTCACACTTGTGAACACAGAACATAGCCTTCGATGTCCCGCGAAGGTAAAAGCGGAAAGATTATAGAATATACTGAACGCACAAGCTGAATAACTCTTTCGGTGATGTCGGAGTTGTACCTCTGAAAACTGATCTGCCTGACACTCGACACGAATTTCACTGGATACGCTTGAAACTTCAGTCAGGTGCTGTGGACGCCCCGGTTCTACAGATGGTAACTGTAGTGCCACGAATTTGCAGAACGGTGCTATAAAACGGTTATCTTAAGCTCTAGAATGTTTCATGTCTCACGTTTTGCGCAAAAATGATTGCAATAGATCGGTAATTGCATACAGTCAGCATCAGATACTCCACCTTCCGGTGGTAAGACTATGGTAACAATAGACACATTTTGTTGCATAAATTTGATAAGAGACTCTTTAGCAGAAAAACTCGTTCCGAAGGTAAGTTCAAGCTGGGGAGAACATTGACGGGAAAGGTCGAGGAAATTATTTGACCTGGGGAGGGAATAAACCTGAGACCAGGGAAAAACGGGTATTTTCAACGCCGGACAACACGATGTGCAAGTGCAGTCTCCTTGCAATCACGACGCCAAGATGACCGCACGTCACTCATCAGGCGATATATGACAGATTTCATAGGTAAGGGAGCGTGCATAAACCACGTAGCTCCATTTTGGCCTGCTGTGAACGCCCCCACGTAGTCCTACGTGGCTTTTGCTTCTAAACACCCCCCTCCCTCCTCCCATGTAGCACGTAGCACGTAGCACGTAGCACATAGTACGTAGCTTTTTTCCCTTTTGATTCCAGAAGACATTTTGTACTCTTTTCTCTTGTCAGACTATTGTAAATTACATGCGAAGATAATTAACTGAGGGAAATAAATATTGACATGCTGTTGTGTGTTCTGCTCCTCATTTTAACTGTGAGAAATGTTATAAAACGAAAGCAACGAGGCCTGGCTCGGACCCCCCCCCCCCCCCCCCCACGTAGCCCAGCGTAGCCTTCCAGCACCCCCCCCCCCCCTGGACTGAGCCACGTGGTTTGTGCACGCTCACTAACGCGTAGCCCATTCTGTCAGTAGTATGACAGGACATTCCTATTACACCTATCTGATTATAAGAGGCAATAAACTCGTGTTTTGAGTGGAGATATCTAATTATTGATTTTGTCAGTATATTGTACTGAAGCTAATAGGGGAGTAACTTAATAACATACTTATAAGGGGCCTAACTAGCAGTGAGCCTATAAAAGACCATTGGAAGATGTGTACGCGTAATAGGGCCAACATAAATGCTAATGGAGGTGAGAGTCATATCTTCGGTCCTAGACGTAACTGTTGAGGGGCTTACCGAAAATACTGTTGGATGGCTGGAGGGTTTTAAGAGGTTTTTAGCGGCTTTGACTAAGAAAAATTAATTTGCGTCTGTGATTTGGAACATTATTGCTACAAAGCTATTGATTTCCTTTTTATTTTCTCATTCAATGATGGCCAATTGCGTATGGCGCACACGTCCATACTGACAAGGGACACCTTTGACCTCGAACGTTCGAAACCGCATGAAAACATTTTTAGAATAATAAGCGATCATAAACAAAACAGTGGTGTGTGTCATTTACATGCAGAACACCGCACTTTTCTGGTAGTGCCATTAGCTCTATATCAGAAGGATTACTAATTTCGTAAGAGTACAATGTGCCAAACCACAAGTGAAGATACATGATCGTTATTTCATCATAAAATTTCATTCTGTGATATACAATCAATTTGCTGCAGCTACGTGTAAGCCTTTGTTGCAATATGCTTGGCGAAAGCCAGGTTATGACATCGAAATACCAACACCATCATTTGAAAATGTAATTAGTGTGGCTTTTCATATTGGACTGCGTGAATGCGAAAGTGATTTGGAATGTGACAACGTGGCATTTGTGAGGTGTACACATTGTTCTCTTCCACTTTATTTTAACCACTTCATCGAAATCCCGCATCTGCACTTTGAACACTAATATATGCTCTATCAGGTGTGTGGCACTGCCGTATACCGGTATTTTGCGCTGTATTAAGTACTTTAAGTAGAGACCTTTTGGTACTATTGATTGAGATTCACTGACGTCATTGAATTAGTATAATTTCCTTCATACGGTATTGATATCTTGTTACTTTGTTTCTCAGTATTAAAATGTAACATGAGGTAGAATGCAACGTTTTGTACCGAGCGTGGTGGTGTAACGGCTAGCGTTCTGGCCTCGCATTCGGGAGGACGGCGGTTCGAATCCCCGTCCGGGCATTCAGATTTGGGTTTTCCATGGTTTCCCAAATCACTCCAGGCAAATGCCGGGATGCTTCCCTCAAAAGGCCATGGCCAAATTCCTTACCATTCCTTGCTCCCCCATCCTTTCCCGTCTCTAAAGACCTCGCTGTTAGAGAGACGTTAAGCAAATAATTAAAAAATAAAATAAAAAAAATGTTTTGTTTGGAAATCACACACACCACTGTTTTGTTTATGATCGCTTGTTATTCTAAGCATGTTTTCGTGTTGGTCCGAGCGTCCCTTATAAGGCGGTAACTCAGTGCATCCATTATCATACGCAGCGCCCTGTTTTCAAGTGCCTGCAGTTTTTTAATGTGAAAATCGGCTGCCATGCTGCATATTTCTGAACCGTACAAACACTACAGGACCATTTTGCATCAGTGTGGTGTCCGTGGATAGAGGTCGGCAAGTTTAGCTCACTTTCGTATTCCTTCATCAAAGTGATTTTTCCACTTCAGCCGCTTATCTAGTAGCAGTCCAAGAGTTTTGACACAGACATTCCATTAAATGTCTACGTCACCGATACTGACTAATAAGTCAGCAGTTTTGTACCTATTGGTAAAAATTATTGGTTGACATTTTTTTTGTTAATTTTAACACGCCACAGGTTGCACCACCGTGTTACGACCATTGTTCGTCAAATAGCAGAAAATCCCTTGCTGATTATTGTAGCTAATTGCTGCGTGGTTCCTCCTATTTAAATGATACTTTAGCCCTTTTTCGGTTTCTTTGAACTCCTCCTGAAGAGAATCTGAAAATCGAATATATATTGCACTCAAACTTTTTATTTATTTATTTATTTATTTATTTATTTATTTATTTATTTATTTTTTTAAATGAGGGAGTGATTTCATTTGCGCACTTATTTTGCTGTAAAACATCATCCCACCTTATTCCGAATATCAGGATGCCTAGTTATTTACAACTTATGGGTCTCTTCCCCTTCCCCACACCCGCGCTGTGCATAGCGTTTGCTGGATTTCAGCTGGTGCGCGATGTGTTAAATACGTGCTATCGCAGCGGCACAGTTAGGAGCATTTCGGTTCGTTGCCCAACAGTTTTAAACATTCCAGAGCAATGTTTGTAAAACTTCGTTTTCGAGTTTTAAATCAGCCATTGAACAATGCTGTGCGTGGTACGTAAAATCGATTTCCGCGCAAGCGTTTAATTCTAAACCAATCACTGACCTGACAATAGCGTTCTGTTGTGTAAATTCAGCGACACCCGATCAATACGATAGTATAAAAATGAATACGATATCTTATAAGTAGAAACTGTAAATCTGCACTAGTGTAACTACCATACAACATCCGTTTTATCACTATCTTACATTTCTATCACCATACTATAAAATGGCTTTGTTTCTGTTAACTAACCTTAAGATTATCTTAAAATAAATCAACAGATGACTGTGACATCTTGTAACTGCACAAGATTTTTATAAATTTGAGTCGTTTGAGATATTTTGGAATATGGTTTCATCAGATTCAAATTTGGAGACATTGGGCAAGAAAGACTCAATAGTTTGCAGTCATATCGGTCGCTTGGAGAAAGTCACTCGCTCGGAAACATGGCTAATTTGTGACTTCGGATAAATTTTGCAAAGAACTCTAGAAATAAAAACTTTTCCCAAAATCTGTGAAAATTAGGGGAATAGGTTTGGAGGATGTCAATAAATCAAATTTGTGGAACCACAGGCAATTTGTTTGGTATTATTTCTAAGGGAATTGAATAACCTAGCGATTACGTAACCTGTTTGGATTCGAATCATAAAATCCCGAAATTTGGAAACAAGATGTCATTTCAGCATCATTATTGGAAACTTTAAACTGCAGTAGAATAACGATCATACAACTCTTCATTATCTCTGTTTCACATTTTTGACCATCCTAAAAATGGTTTTATGTTTTTAATGAAAATTGATTAAATCTCTACAGAAGGAGATATGTAGATTTTAGTTTACCACTATCTCATCGTGTATCGTTATTCTCATCTAACTTCGTTAAACGATAGGATAATGGTCACCACAGACTCAACATCCATTTTTCTTAATGATTATGACAAAATGATTATAACTTTTCTAATTTGTCGTATTAAAACTAAACTAACAGCTAAACGTTTCGGTTTAGGATAAAATAAGATGTAGCTTTCCTATCCACACTAACATAGGGTAAATCCGGAATAGATGGTCATGATTTTTCAGAAGCCAGTTTCACAACCAATACAGTAGAATAACCAGAAATTTTCCACAAATTGCCTTTTCAATTCATAAAAAAGTCGACTTCGTTTACAAAGATAATCAAATCTCATACTAGCTAAAAATTCTTATAAAAATTTGTAACACTTGGCTTTTTTACCCGAGTAACAGGGTTAGATTACCAAACATGTAAGGGAAATCAAAGAATTTTTTTAAAAAAACACTTTAAACATGTTTTATTGAATCTCTTGACGTACAAATATTTAATAAAGATATTAGTCGTAGTAAAGTTATAATTTAATCAGAACCTCATTTGTAAAAAGCATTCTACAATTCTTGAATTTTTTTAACATTTTTATCAACTCGTATGAACATACTAGTTTTATATATAAAATAATGAGAAACCAGCTCAATTATTCAGCTAGCTGAATTTAGAACTAATCCTAATTCATAAAAAGGAATGTTAGCGGTATAGTGTTAGCATTAAAAAAAAAATGCATTACAACATCGATGGCATAGATCAACATATGCAGGATACGTGTAACCAACTCTTAGGCCTGATACACTGAATACAATCACAGGTTTTATTTGTTTTTGAGTACCCTTCCACTTCTTCAAAAATTCCGTCACTTGAGTTTTCCTTTTACTGAACCTCATCTGGCGAGTCTGAACTGTCTGAAGTTTCTTTAACCTTCTTGATCCGAACTTCTTTCACTAGTATTTTTTCCAATTGGCCTAGATTTTCTCATTTTTCTTGCAGTTTCAATTTTAACTTTTTAATATTTTCTTTTGACGTCAAGATTGTAAATTTAATTTTTTACGTTTATTTATTTGAGTTTCGGGTCTAGCTGGAAAAGGTGATATATTTTTTAGAATTTTTGTAGTGGTGACTTGGTAGGTTTCATTTGAAATCATAGGCAAAATATTGTCTGGTCTTGTAGAAGGTCCGGGTATAGATGACGTTGCTCTTTCAAGGGATTTTTAGTCACATTTGTCTGCTAAAGTGAGTCGGTGGATCTAGTAGTGGATTGTAGCAAAGGTGATGAGGTTCTTTCGTGGAGAGTTTGCCCCGATACGTTGATGTTTTCATTTCCTGTAAGTCTATCTGGATCACTTCTAAAAGCGTTATCTGGGATTGCATCTGGGTTAATGGTGTAGATTCCCGTTGCTTTGAACTGAGAGACCCAACAATCTTGTAGAAGTTTGCTAATTGCAACCTTCCTAGCTTCCGATCTTGGTGATTCCTTTGCCAGTTTTCAACGGCACTGTAAAAATGATGCATTGAAGAGTTGAAGACAGATCGGCCCAATGGTTGCGGATAATGGGTAGTATGGCTGGGGAGGCTAATTAAAATGATACTTATCACCTCAGCAAATTCAAACATCTGTACCGAGTTAGAGTGTGAAATCTGGCCATCCAAAATCAGCATAATTGCTCCTAGAAGTTTGCGGGGAAAACAATGATCCCTTAGCCATTCAAAAAAGATCTCAGCATTCACGTAGACAGATTTCTTTGACATAACAACTTTACTTCGCGGTGGCATGTTGTCCTCCCACTCCTCTTTTGTTAACTCCGTTCATGACTACATAAGGAGGAAGAAACATCCCTTCAGCATTGTAGTATGCAGTACTGTAGCTTCTTATCTATAGCCAAACAAGGACCCATTGGAATTTTGGAATCACAGCCAGAATTTAATTTTCTCTCAAGAGTTATCCTTGGAATATTAAACTCCGAGGAAGCTCGTCTCACAGAATAACCATCATTGTTTACGTTATTAATAGTATTTTTAAGGTCTTCTTCTTCCATGATCCTCTGAAAGAGCCGGCCTTTGGAATGTACTTATTTGGCATCTGTAAGACACGATAACCATACCATCAAAATTTAATATATAACACATTTATGGGATGTCCATCTATCCCCATGATGATGTGGCCGTCTCACCCGATCGGCCGGGAGAGATGGCCGTAGCGCGTCATCAAACGTATGCAGTTAGACCTAAACAACTCCAAAACTTAAGTTTCCGTCGCTACTCACGGCCTAAGTTATGTTTAAACCGAACGGTTGTGACATACTACGTAATTTCAAGTTGTATTGAAAAGTGAAATCATGGAAATTATTTATTAAAAGAGTCATGCGGAACAGCAACACCCACTCACGTTACTAACTACCAACTGTCCGGCAGCGCTATACAGTGGATCGTGGAAGAACTACAGGCGTTGACCATCTCTCCCGTATGGCCATCTATCCCGGGTTTACTCTACGATTCTAGAAGACCAAACCAACGAATACAAGCAAAAATACGGCGAAGGCGAAAATTTCAAAGAAAAACTGGATGCATTTATGTAAAATGTTTTTTTGTTTTAATATATTCGGAAATTATTAGCATCAACTCAACTATTGAATAAGTTTTACGCAACATGATGCGACGCAGGCTCGTCGTAGACTGATCGTTTGTTCAAACGTTTAGTGTATGAAAATTTTTACAAAAATAAATTTATATTAAAACATGGCGTCCTTTGATTTTTTAGATAGGCCACAAAGGAAACTACCAATGTTAAATTTTTCCTACGCGACAGTTGAAAAATTGAGTTTTCAACATCATCTCATGAAGACACGAACATCATGGAAAAGATCGTAAAATAGTGTGGCCTTATAAGGCTTTAAAATGCATAAACTAAGTTTTGGAATATTTATATACCTCCTGCAATGCTTAATGATAAAGTTAAAGGAGTGAACTTACTCGTATTAGCATAAGTTTCTTCTTTTTAAAATACAGTAGATGTATAGTAAATTAATAAAAATCACCGAGGTTCAAATTCATGATTTTTTCCCCCATTTTGACGCAGCTTACTTATTATAATATAATGCCAATAATAGCACTAAAGATAATTTTTGTTTTGTCATCAGAAATTTTATCATCTTATTTTGTTTGTGGGCCATATAATCCTATCGTTCAAGTAACAAGTGATTGTTACTCAGCTTTTATCTATTGTACGATTAATACATAACTGAGACGAAAAAAAACATGCCTTATATAATTACCAACGTGGAGAAGGCTGTGCCTTTTGAAACGCGCCTTCCGTGACATTACATTGCCACAAGAGTATCAGTAATAAGATTTATTCGTCTTGATTAAAATTAAAATAATTGAATTGGAAGCCGTATTATAAATGGTGCAGAATTTTATGAACTCTTAGGCCTCGTAACCACTTGAGCAGGCTCAGGCGAATGAACCGCTCAGTGAAGCGAGCCGATAAAGTATGGACGCCTGACCGCACTCGACGTGAATGACGGCGAGCGCGCTCAGGGAGAACCGATCAAACATCGCTATTTGAGAATGCTCGAAGGCGAGCCAGTGTGGGCAGTTCCGAGTTGACCACAGTAAAGTGTAGATGTGGAATACGCTAGCCGCACTTCCGCGTCAGGCGGGCCGAGTGCCCCAGCGCACTCGACTTTGCCGGCTGGAGCTGCGGCCACATTGAAGACTCTGGTAACGGAAACGGACTTGGCTACAGACACAAAACGGACGGCTCCGCAAGCAACCAGGACGACCCGGCAACCAAACATGGTTTTGATTATGAACACAACTCCGATGGTACACACCTCGCTCATGACGATCGGGGTTGCCCACAGTCAAGATCCTCGTGTAACAAAGCGCTGCACCTCACCACTCCTTGGCGATAGAGTCAAGCTACCAAGGAGTGAACAGTGGGGAAGAAACTCCATAATCAGCGCCCCTGTGTCACAACTTGCCTCGATCAATAAGGAGAAGAAGAAAATGAAGGAAGCTTTCAGCTTCCCTGCACCTACTTCTTAAGACAAACACAGCAAAGAAAACTTCAGGCAAACATAAAACAAGATCAACCGCCATACAGCTCGACATGGAAGGGTTCATACTGGCACACCACGCAAGCAAGCCCCCACCATTTCTAGATACCAACCACATAGAACATCAAACCCATATAAAGTGTTGAATCAAGAAGAATTTTCACAGCAACCATATCAACAAGAATCTACACAGCAACCACAGCAGCAGTGACAACAACAACAGCAACAGACACCACATTTTAGATATCAGATCCCACCAATCGTAGTACAATTCCCCAAAAGCTACAAAGAAATGCATCAGATGATTAAGGGGATCCTACAAGAGCGGCCATTCCAAGCGAAGACTGCCGGTGGCGAAAAGGTGAAATTAACCTTCAACTCAACCAATGACTACCTGGAAGTGACTGCAGCACTGCAGAGGGCAAACATATCCTATTATACTTTTTCCTCCGCAGTAGAGAATATAATAAAAGCAGTACTCCGCGGGATGCCTTCAAACATGCCGTCTGAAGATATAAAAGAATAACTCGAAGACAGCGAAGACAGCGAGCACAATGGCTCAGCTAAAAGGACTAGGCGGTTCAGACCTCATGCCTCTCTTTCATGTGATGCTACCAGATAGGCAGAATAGAAAAATATTCGCCCTGGAATCACTTATGTCACTGCGCATCTCCGTCGAGAAGTTAATGTCTTCCAATGGCCCTACTCGTCTCTAGGACACGTAGCACGCCATTGCAACATGCCCTCGGTTCTCGTCAAGTGTGCCGGGACACACCTATCCAACGACTGTACCATGAAGAAGGGTGACAGCACGCCGAAATGCGCCAACTGTCAAGAGTCACGCTGCCAGCTATAAAAGGTGTTCTGCGTTTAAACGAGCCCTAGACCGGCAGCGAGGGATCACCTCTGAGCAATTCTCAATAGAACATAAGAAAAATTATGACAAGAAGACAGAGGACATAGCACTCCAATAACCATCTGCGGCCATCCATCCTAGTCGACAGCGAGAAAGCAGGAATAAACCCTCGCATTGACAGAACTGAAAGAATCCTCCACAAAAAGCAGGCAAAGGTTCGCAATAAGGAGGCAAGAAGAGCATGGCTCAGCAACCGAAAAATCACTCGGTATCCACCACATATGATGAAAAGACTTCTGGAAAAACACCGCCAAAGGAGATCAAGTCAACGGCAGCAGAGAAGGCAAACTCTCAAGAAACCTGCCAGCAATGCCAACACTCCGGGCCCACACCTCAAACAGCAAATAACATTGAGACAGTGGACCAACTATTAAACATAGTAGGCAGCCTAGTCAACATGTTGACGTCTCTCCTCGTCAAGTTAATCAGCTCGCCACGGATATCAAATCCGCAGTTAAGACGGTTCCAGCAGCCAAACAGCCAGAGAAATCCCTGACCCACGATGGATAGTACGCACATTCAGGGCTTAGCTTTGTGCATTTGGAATGCCAATGGCATCTACCAACAAGTCGGAGAGTTCAGACTTTCTGCGTGATGAAGACATGGATATCTGCCTCGTCTCAGAAACCCACCTCAAACAAGGCCTTAACGCCACGGTAGCCAACTACTGCTGCTAGCGGCATGATGGGCCAACTGCAGGAAGTGGTGTGGCAATATATATAACGCGCGGTATCCCTCATCATGAGATACTGTCGCCACAAACTAACCAATTAGAAATCAGGGCCATTGAAGTGAAGACTACAACTGGGCCGGTCACAGTAGTATGAGCATACAGAACACCGTGGAGGCAGCCAATAGATGAAGAATTCGATCGTCTCCTCTCTATCAGACGTAAACTGATCATCGGCGGAGATCTAAATTCAAAACATCCAGAGTGGAACTCGAGAATAACAAACCCGGCAGGACAGACGCTTCACATGCTTGCAGTCAGACGCAACTTGCAAATCTTGGGAACGGAGGAGCCAACACACCACACCTGGAATGGCAACCGCCCAGGCGTTCTGGACATTGTGATCACGCACGTAATCGCAGGATTCATCACTGCGCACACAATGAACAGACTCTCGTCCGACCACTCACCAGTCTTGATAGACATCGATGTAGGCTCCTAGAGGCCAGCAACTACTAATCGCAAGAAATATAACAGCACAAATTGAGATAAATTTCCGTGAAGAGGTCACGGAGTCTCTTCACCGTCTGAGGCCCCTAGATGCAAGACAAATAGAGACCACAATCAAACAGGTCTACAAAACCATCGTCGAAGCGGCTAACAGAGCTACGACTCCAACAACGGAAAGACCTAGGTCTCGCCAATTGCCGCCACTTCAGTTAGCACATATAAGACATAAAAATAGAGTGGCTAAGGAATGGCGTTTAACCAGACTCATACGCGAGCTGAAAGCGGCGCTCGTAGAGCACAGAAACCGTGTATGGTCGTCAAGTCTGGCCTCCCTAGAAGTAAACGAAGGAAACCTCTTGGTAGAGACCCGGCGTTTCACAAAGCGGCGTACCAGACTGCCTCCTCTACATGACGAAAGGAGCCTTGTGTTTAATGACACAGATAAGGCCAACGCTTCAGCGGATCACTTCGAGAAGCAATTCAGACCTGCCCAAGACAATGATGAGGAAGTATCCGCAGATATCCGCCGAAGACTAGCCAGATTTCTAGCAACTGAGAATGATTACTACACGATAGAAGAATTTAGCTCTGATAAAGTTTTACGCATTTTGAACAGACTACACCCCAGGAAGGCCCCCGGCATTGACAATTTGAGTAACCACCTTCCATTACAGCCCATCGAACAACTCACGAAAATTTTTAATACAATTCTAAGCAGCCAGCACTACGCAAGATGCTGGAAACAGGCTACCGTTTTTGCTGTGCTGAAACCAGGGAAGAATAGAATAATCCCTCAGAACTACCGCCCCATCAGCCTGCTCCCCTCAATGAGTAAAATCCTTGAGAGTCTATTGCTTAAGCGATTGGAAGCACACATCCGGGACAAAAACGTCATCCCAGATTTCCAGTTTGGGTTCCAGAAAAGACATTCTGCAACCCAACAGATTATGAGAATAGTTGAACGTGCCAGAACTACCTTCAATTGTCGTTTATACTGTCGGCTAGTATTACTCAACGTTGCAAGGATCTTCTACTCCGCCTGGCACAACTGTTTACTCTACAAACTTTACAACCAGGGATTCCCCGACCCTTATGTAAAGCTGATCAGGAGCTATATATCAGGAAGATCATTCCGGGTGAGGGTTGGCAATGATCTGTCAACACGGCGCCCCATAAACGCCGGAGTACCGCAAGGGTCGGTCCTAGGACCAGTAGTGTATAATCTTTATACCGCTAATATACCAGCCCCAGCTACAGTACGCACCGCCCTATATGCAGACGACACAGCATTCTTCACTGCACATAGAAATAAAGCTGCTGCTATAAGAAGATTGCAAGAGGTCCTCCAACAGACCGAATCCTGGGCGAGGCGTTGGAGAATAATCCTGAACACGACAAAGACACAAGAAATTATGCTGACTAGGTACCTGGGGAAGCATGGCTGCCGGCAAAACCGTGCCCCTAAATTACATATAAATGGTGAAGACATCGAGTGGTCGACCACAGCTAAATACCTCGGCGTGATCCTGGACTCCCGTCTAACTTGGACACATTACATTGACGAGATACGAAATAGAGATACAGCTAGGCTACAAGAACTATACCCACTACTCATTGTCTGCCAGCACTGGCGTCAGTGTTTACTGTAGCCTAATACGCCCCGTGATCGAATATGCGTGCCCCGTGTGGGGGTACGCATCCAAGACCCAACTAAACTGTCTGCAGACAATGCAGAACCGAGCGCTTCGGCGTGCACTACATGTGCCAGTCCGACTCCCTACAGCCGCCCTGCACGAAAAAGCAGGAATCCCGACTCTCCAACAAAAGATTACTGATATAACCAAATCCGTTTACAGGACAACTCGATAAACAGCAAATCCACTAATTGTCAATCCAGGCGAATACTACATTTCCTTTGATAAGTTCAAGAGACCACTGTCAATATTGACAAACATTTGAAAAAGAGCAGGAGCAAAATAATGACAAACCAAACAAAAAGAAACTAATCCAACAAGATTGAAGGAAATGTCGACAAACAAAGTCTTCTCAGTGTCTGCTACAAAATAACAGCAGAAAATGCAGTGTGGACTCTAGTTTGGCGGTTTTTACAATGAGCGTGAGCAAACGGGACAAAGACACTTGCTTGACAACAACTAATCGGTATGCAACAAAGAAGTTATTACGGGAAAGCTCAAATCTAAGTACTTGAGAGGATGCATGGCGTAAAACTAAACCATGGTATTAATGATGGGAAAAAAGTTAAAAAAACATAAAACAAAATTTGAATATATGTTGGTAGTAAAAGTCTATAAAAATAATAAATAGGAACCAATCTAAATATAATTTTGGAGCGACTGAACAGTATCATCAGAGACTACCGGTAAAAAACGGCTGCTGATGTAAGGTACTTTAGATATATGCTCCACGTTTGTATAGGAATCTCCCGAAGGCAGGAATCTTAAAAGTTATAATTAATTTATTTCCTGGTGGGGTCGCCTCGCGCTTAGGTGTATAGTGATATTTAATGTGAGATTCTATTAAACACAGGAAATGTTCGAAATCGATCTTTCAAATGCTCGTTAAGTTTTGAAAAGGCTCATTATCTCCTTCAAAAGTCAATTCGCGAATTAAATTATTAGGATAATTTCTTCACTGACGATAACTTCGTCTAATCCACCACCTTGGTACTTTTCTATTCTTCTTTGACATCGTATGGGTGATAATAAAGGCAGCAGCTGACGCACGCACACGTGACGACACAATACCGAGTGTTTTCTGAGCACTGGCACCAGGCTCGTTCCACCAAATTTTCCTTTTTCTTGACCACGCTCAGACGGGCGCGCTCAAAAGAATGAGCGGTTCATTCAACCTGAGCCTGAGTAGATGCGAGGCATAGAATTTAAAAATGAACACGTCTACTGTCGGAAGGATTTATTAGTATTTGCAGCAAGCAATTATTTTTGTCTCGTTGTTGTCGTTATTGTTAAGTTTTTGCGTGTTTTCCTTACGTATTTCTTCTGACGACGGAATGTTTGATCGAGAAGCTTACTTTGTTATTACCCATCTTCGGTAATTACGTGACTTGGATCCAGAACACTTTCTTTTAGTCATTAAGATGTAATGGAACCTGAAGCGTCTTCATTTGCGATAGAATGGCGCCATTAGGAGAAATGTTACTGCAGGACCTGTGAAACATCGTGAAAGAAGCGTTTGAGTTCTTTTTTTATCGCAAAATAGTTTGGAACGTTGGAGCTATTCCATCTGAGATTATTTAGAATTGAAAGGGATTGATTGTATGTGGGTGAATGGAATATTCTTCGGTTTAAAAATTTAGAATAATTACCGTACGGACTTAACTTTTCGCAAGACTTAAACAACATTAAACATGATATGCGAATAGTAAAGACAAATCATAAGCACTTCAGATGCTAAAAGATGAATTACAAAACATGTCACAACCAAAAATGTACTGACTATATTATAATCGCCTCTCACAAGGGCTACTATCAATTGACTTTTACCCTTAATAATAATAAATAGTAACATATTTAATTACACCAACTTGAATACACTAATATATATTACAATTATTTAAGATTCAGCTAGTGGACAGTTCTCTGTGTGGGAATAGACCTACATTACTATTATCATTTAGAAATTTAAGATTAATAAAGGGGATCTAATAGATTTTTATGAAGGAATGCAAATATGGATTTTGCAAGAATCTCGATTATATTGGGAGTACATGAAAACCGTCACAATAAGACATTTAGTTAGTATCACTGGCAATTACAAATCTGAGCGAATTTACCGCTAATATGAATACAAAAAGACAAAATCACAAAGCAAAGCTCAAAGGTACAATTAGCCGTCATAAGAAAACAAACAATAGTAATTTACTATGGAATCTATCTCAAAATTAATATGCAAGGCCGCCACAAATGAAAAATTTGCTATTCGATAACAACTCAAATAGTTCTGGCAATTATGCCGTTAGCTGAGGGTCGTTTTTGTCTACAAAGTTATAACATGGATCTCTCTTCGCAAAGACGCTTAAGGGTTCAGTTTCACGGAAAGAACCCCAGATGGCTTGGTCGTAACATTTTACCATTGCAGTTCTGCATCTGAAGTCTGTGACGTTCGGAGAATACCCACGGTGCATGAGACTTGTCTCACAAGGCCGCTACAGTTACGGTCCACCATTCGGAACGGAATGCCAATGGTCAGCATCAATCGTCCAGGAGCCGGATTGCAGCAGAAATCATCAAGAGCAGTCAGGCAACAGAACAAAAGAGAACAGAATCTCGTCTCTCTTCCATCTCCGAGGTAAATTTTGGCTCCATCCTTGTAGTCTCGATGATCATGTTTAACATAAATTTTCCAGAATTTTAGCTATAGGAAGCACTGGGATTTGGTCCCAGGTTGGCCACCTGATGTCACGTGGTATCGTGGATATTTTATTCGTCATCGAGATCCATGCCGTTCACCAAAACTCGACAAAGTTCGCAGGACGACGCTGTCTTTCGGGTGGGGTGGATTCTCCCTCGTTAGGAGCGGCGACCGCTGTCCCAAGGTTAGGGGCTTTCCAGCTTTTAATCGGGAAAAACCGTCCACCTCCTGCTTGTCCACTGGCGACACTTGTTACCAGTCCCTAACAGTCCTACCGGACATTACCTCTCTGGAAGACCTCATATGCCTCCCAAGACTGTATAGCTCAATAAATGTTTCATATTCATTGTACCAAGATCAACTGAATAATCACTATTGGCACACGGTCTTTGTTTACTTTTAAGGAAATTAAATAGCTATATATATATATATCTACACGTGGTCGCCCAAGCTTTACGAAAATCAATCTAACATTATTATTTATTTAAGGGGCTCCGGTAGGGTGTATCTTTCCCATGTATTTCTTGCGAACTTCAGTGTACCTTTTCTCAATTGTGATACATATCTGAAACAAAGTAGGGTGAATCTATGATGGTTTTCCAATACTTTAACGCAGGGATTTCCCAAAGTTCCGATTGGTTTGGCAGAATAATTTTTTTTAAATATTCCAATTTTTTTGCACTTTTGGAGGTGTTTTCCAGTCAACAATTTACAAACTACTAGGTATAATACAATATCCCTGTGTTAAAATACTCACAGAAACATACTTTCTAGGCTGTAAAATTTTCAGGAAGTTCTTGCAGGGAGTTTCCAAGAAAAGGTACACTAAAGCTATCAAAAAGTAGACTTACGGGAAAATGCTGTCAAAGTTTCAGTGTATTCCAGACCCATAACTAGGGTGATCTGGATCGTCCTGGTAGCTTTCTTCCAGCCTTCTCTTTAGTTTTCTTTTCTTCTCTCTTGCCTTTTATTCCATTTCCCTCAATGCTTTCTCTGACGCAATAACTCCTTCCTGGTCAAGCCTGTACATAGCTCGTAAGGTGTGATACCCAACGCTAATACTCAGTTTCTTCAACGCCTCACACCTTGACAAATTGCCATTGTTAAAAGTCATTACAGCGTCATAAACACCAAAATGAAGAACATTAATTGATACAAAAACAGTTTTTGGAATTCTTGACCAAATAACACTGTTGATGCTTTCATTTGGATTTTGGGTACGACCATGTAAACACTACTTCAGTAGCTGTACATCAGATAGATCCCTGAATATAGGCTTAAGTTCCTCAATGACAGCATATGATAAACCATCCTTGTTCACAAATATTTGTCCTGCTGCTTGTGCTTTATTGTGCTTGCACCATGAATCAGTTTCTTTGGGGCAGAATCGTGGTTGGTACCAGAATCAGTTGAAGCAACTTGAAATAAGATAGCCCAAACAGTTCGTTTCATTTCTTCGACAATGTTGTTGCTATGTCTAATGGTCATTCTATAATACATTTGTAATTTATTAATAATGCCTTCTGTAAGTCTATCCTTCCCCAGCAACCCTTTACAGCCATCCATCTTTTTACCCCTCCATCCTGATATCAAGCGTCGCAAGCGGGTACCCATTATTTTTTGCACATTTGCAATACATTTAACCTTATTTATTGTCACATCTGGTCCATAACTTTTCAGATATTCAATTGCCTTGAATGCCTTTGAATCCCCATCCCTTCGGTAATTTATATACTGTACCCCATCAGCTGCTGACCTCTCAAAATCCTTTTCACCCCTTCCATTTTGACTCTGCGGAGACTGCCACGCCAACACAGTCATTTTAAAAGCATTTCTAGGTTAGAAATATGCAAGTATTATACACCAAATTAAAGAGGACATTCCAAAGATCAATAATCATCAAAAAAACGAAAATAACAAAATTCATCATTTTCCATCCTACCGGAGCCCCGGTCTTTGTTTACTTTTAAGGAAATTAAATAGCTATATATATATATATCTACACGTGGTCGCCCAAGCTTTACGAAAATCAATCTAACATTATTATTTATTTAAGAAAAAAATCACCTTAGAATGTGGCGAAAAAGTCACATCATAATATATCATGATAAATAGCCAACTTCGTAGATAAATATTTATAAACATTTATCAAAGAGGAAATCTGTAAATGATGCAACTGGAAGAAAAAATTTCAAGCAACGGGAAGAAATTTTTTTAAAGGTTAAACCATCAGAAATTCCACAAAACTCGTAATGGAGGAAGTATGTATCTGATCGTTAAAGACGAACTATCTTCCTATCTTGAGTGTGTAAAAGACTTCTGTTGAGATAAACAAGAAATATGTGAAGCTACCGTATTAGCACGCCTTTATGGGAAAATATTTATGGAGAAGTCATTAGAACTGATAAACAATCTACGAATCAGATCGTAGATTTTTAGAAGTATGAATAAACAGGTAGTTTAGAGAGGGAGGTAAGAATGACTTTAGCCATAATACATTGTTGGAGTAGTGACATTGAATGGACGGATGCGGTGGATTCGTAGGCACGGGAATAAATTAATTAGCACACAAATTATCACAGTGTTAACTACTGTTAGATTTATGGCGTATAAGAAAGTAGCGAATGAGTTATTATGAAACTATTTTTATAAACTATTGTTAAAACTTTTTTTATAAACATAATCTAACCTTCGCAAGAACACGATGCTGAAATAGAGAAATTCCGTGTAGAAACTGAAAATTTAATTCTACGAGTGAATGGTACAGACCCAGTAAGGAGCGCGTGGAACCTTTAATTTGGATTGTCCTTCTTGTTCTTCTTCTCTTCCCAAAGCCTCCTTATCCTTTCGTTCTCGGCTTGAAATCTCTCTTGCGTCCATGATTTCAGAGTTTCAGATTTCTTACTATTGAAATCTTAGGTACAAATTTATGTGAAACAATTATCTATCAATATATACTCCGCGTAGATGTCAGTGGGTCTAGGATGACTTCAGTGAGGTCCTTTTGGGTTTCTACAAGCCAGTGTGCTTTGATTTGTGGGGATCCGTTGACGATGTATCAGCGTATTAATCAATAAAGAATGAAGAGTGTAATTTTCAGACACCATTATTCTTAAAAGGTGTAATAACCTGTTACCTAAAAACAAAGGCACTACACAGAATAAGTGGACTACAGGATAATTAATTGTCACTCCTTTAAAAATTAAAAATAAAAAATAAAAAAAGAAAGTGAAATGCAAAAGCAAGCAGTGAAATAAGGACAGTCATCTGTTTTATAACGCTTATTGTATTACAGATAAAAATTTCAATCAGATATTGCAGGAATGCCAGAAATCCCTGATTTATATCAAGAATTCCTAAGTTTATATATTTGACTCTGAAAAAAAAAAAAAAAAAAAAATAATTGGGACTTAGAAATTAACGAATGATTCGTTCGTGAGAAGAAAACTGTTGTAAGATTACTTAAACTTGACATAAGTACACTGCTTTTCACTAAAATTATAATGGAATAATTTCGTACTTATTGGGTTGAATTGAATTAAATAAATAACTGAAACAAATCAAAATATGGTGAAATAAGATCTCGTGCTGTCTTTGTTCCATACTAACTGAAAAAGGCAGAAAATGTTCCTGTTCCAATACTTGCTGTGATAGATATGTCACTTAGTTTCGGAGCAGTTCCCTGATATGGGATTATATGTAGTTGTTTGCTAGTATTAATTAAATCGTCGTAAAACAGCAATAGTATTACCATCTACCAGCTAAAGTAGTAATTATGATGTGCGTGTGTATTATTTTAGGTTTGGGAAATGGATACTTCTAAGCCTCAGACGGCGTTCAGGCCCGCATCCAGTTTTGATGTTATCAGAAAACTAACTGTATCTCATGAATGGCTACTGCTTCCATTCAGTATGATTCGAAGCTCCTCCGCAAGTTATCTACAGAGGTTCATTTACGACTGCGATTAGCTGCAGTCATAAACGAACTAATTTTTTTATGGTTATAGCAGCTTAAATCACTATTGAAATTAATGAAAGAAATAATGGTTGCAAAACGTAGCTAAGAAATGTATTAATTGTATCATTTCATTTCTCAGAAACTAGCAGATGCAAAATAAACAGTGAAATTTTAAATAGGTTCCGTCTACATTTGGGAGGACGGGCGTCAAATCCCGTCCGGCCATTCTGATTGAGGTTTTCCGTGGTTTTCCCCATTCAAGGCGAATGAAATTGTAAAAAAAAAAAAAAAAAAAAAAAAAAAAAAAAAAAAAAAAAAAAAAAAAAAAAAAAAAAAAAAAAAAAACGAATAGGATAAGTAGTTAAATGCAGGAATTACTTGTTGCGATGAAGTACTACAGTGTGGAAAACATAGATACAGGAGGAATTTTTTCAAAAAAATAAATAAAATAAAAAACAGCTTGAAATATTAAAATTAGTTTTTTCCCTCACTACTGTAAAAACACTGTGTTAATATCTCACTGCCTGAAAGGAGAGAAAGAACAGAACTATGTTTCTTCTGAATATAAAATTATCTTTATACATGATAGCTACAAAGAGTACAAAAACCTGCAAGATTTTGAATATATAAGTGAAACGTTACTCATTTTCTGTTTTTGAGACGAAGTAATGATATATACATCTGTATGATATATATTATTTCTGGAAAAAATGTCAATACTTCTAAAATGCTGTTTTTTGTGTCACGAGCCATTTTTCTCCCTTCATATCTAACCGATATAGATAAATGAAGTATCATATTAAAGATTAAAGTCTCCGCCATGGTCACATTATATTTTAAGAAAGCAATTTTTCGTAATTTGATCCTTAAAGGGTCAAAATGTCAATATTCCTAAAATGCATTTTTGTGTCTTGAGTCATTTATCTCCCTTGATAATTAAACACAATTGATAAACGAGGTATGATTTTAAAGACTGAGGTCTTCGGTTGGTTATACCATATTTCAAGAAAGGAATTATTCAAAATTCGACCATTTAAAGGACAAAGGTATTAATATTTCTACAACGCATTTTCCTATCACGAGCCATTTATCTCCCTTGATACCAAACCGAAATCAATAAATGAGGTATCGTTTAAAATATTAAAGTATCCGCTTTGGTCACATCATATTTTAAGAACGAACTTTCTACAAATTCAAGCCTCAAGGGGCAAAGAAATGTCACCATTTCTAAAACTTTTTTTTGTCGTAACCGAAATGGAGAAATGAGGTATCATTTTAAAGACCAAGTTGTCCGCTTTGGTAACACCATATTTCATTAAAGTAATTTTTTGGAATTCCACCCTTAAAGGGCAAAAGTATCAATATTATTTCTACAACTTAAATTTTTTTTAAAAAATTAGCTCCTTCGATATCTAACCGAAATCGATAAATGACATGTTGTTTTAAAGTTTAAGGTGTCAAATTAGGTAAAATCATAAATTAAGAAAGAATTTTTCGGAATTTGATGTTTAAAGTGGTCGCCGTATGAGACAGTTCAGAGTCGATAGATTGCAACAGCAAATATCACAGAGATGTCAATACACTTTTTTTATATACAATAAGTAGCTTTCCGGGTTTTTTTTCTGTTACGAAAGCATTTTTATTTTGCTCTACAATTTCAATGTTAACATTTTATTCGCACAGCAACACATATCATAGAGATGTTGATATGCTGTGTGCATTTTGTTCAGGTTGGTTGCATTCTGTTAAGGTAAGGGACAGTTTGTCGTCGGAGCCGGCGTTAGGGGGGGGAGGGGTAAGCGGGTCAAAAGTACCCGGGCCCCGCCAGCTAATGGGGGGCCTGATCACCGACTATAGGTGCCCTTAGGCCATGAAGCCAAGAATACGCCAATACGCCCATTGTCGCTTGGCCATTTTGTAGAGCTAAAAAAAAAAAAAAAAAATAAATATTTGCTACATAAGTGCGGTTCTACTTTTCATTATACTACAAGCATTAAACCTCACTATTCATCGTATTTTACTAGCGAAATTTTCGAACGGGTCGTCTAGTATCATATATAAAGTAGTCACGCCGCCGGCGTTACGCCGGCTGAAAATGTTCGGCGCGCCGCCGCCGAGATTTTGTTAAGCGGCGCCCACCTCTATTGACAGCAGAACCACTGCGGCTGAAGAAGACAGAGTTTCGCCGGCACAATGTGTATAAGTATTTCAAACTTCTTGTGGACAATGATGGTGAAATTGTGTCATCTATATGTACGCTGGTGAGAAAAGACTTGAAAAGTATGGACGTACTTGATAGTGATGAAATAAAAAACTGTAGTGATTAGTTACCGCAAAAAAAGACCTCATTGCGAAAAAAAAAAATAGGGAATGTACAGACTATTTGCGCTGCACCTTGTTGTGTCGGTTTGAGAACTGTCCAGCGCGTGTATCGTGAGGGAAAATAACCTACTTTGTTTCTTCAGAGAAAAATATGAAACAATACAGCACTCTAACAAAACTTAGCGACTTTGACAGGGACATTGTCAGGAGGTCAGTACACGAATTATATGACCGTGATGAGTACACTACGTCAGAAAGAATTAAAAGAGAAGATAAATTTTACAGGATCTGCACGATCTGGAAGACGTATATTGGACAATATAGGTTTTGAATACAGACGCCAAAATGATGGTAGGTGATTTTTGCTTGAGGGAAACGACATAGTGGCCTCTAGAATCAATATTTGAGGAAAATGAGCTCCATACGTAGCTTAGGTGACACGCGACCTATTTTTTACTTGGATGAAACTTGAGTAACTCGGAACCATTCTTTAAAAAATATCTGGCAGATTTCAAGCCAATGAGGGGGCCTAAAGATACCTGTCGGAAAAAGGGCAATGCTGATTGTTTTGCATGTGGGGTAAGCAAAGACTGGCATTCTCCAGTAAAGCAAGTTGGTCCACAGATGCAGTAAAACCAACAAATCTGAATATTATCACTTATAACTGAATACAACGACGTTTAAAGATTGGTTTCTCAACAGGTTTTAGAATGTTTTTGGAGGAAAGTTCTATACTCATCATGGACAACGCCAAATATCAATCGGCTCTGATAAATCGAGCTCCAACAATCAAAACACCGAACGCTGATGTAGCTGTTTGGCTAACAGAAAAGAAAATTTCCTATCCGCCTACGGAGACGAGAGCTGAGGTGCCAAAGAAGTTCCGCATGAATAAAGAAGAACCGGTGTATGAGTTGGATATAATTGCAAATGAAAGAGGGCATGAAGTAGTCCGCTAACACCCTTATCATTGCCAGTAGAATCCGATAGAGTTCATTTTGGCCCAAGTCAAGAGAGAAGTGGCGGAGAAAAACAACACTTTTAAAATGACTGATGTCGAAAGTGTGTTGCATAAAGCCTTGGAGAACGTCACGGTCGAACAGTGGCAGAAATGTGTTTATCACACCAAAAAACTGCAAAAAGAAGATCTCGAGAAGGAAGTGTTCCGAAACAATGTAATGGAGCCTCTCATAATCAACCTCAACGAAGATTCAACGACAGAAGACGAGAGCAGCTAAGAAGTGGAAGATGATGAGGAACAAGGTATTGATAAAGATGAATGATGACAAGTAAGATATTAAAGAACATTTAACATATTACGCATTAAAATTATAATCAATTGTTGTGCAACTTTAAAACCTTGTACTTAAAAGTTTAATAAACTAAACATTTGTTATGTTAATGTTATTTAAAACACCAAACTCATATTTAATTTGTTTCATTGTTGGTAGTAAGTTACTGTATTACTCTGATATTATTAATTTTGCTTAAAAATATTTGGCTTTCTAATAATATTCATGAGTAAGATATAATATTTTTGATTATTTATATAATGGTTGATTTTTATAAACTTAAAATAGCAATGGCCATACCTTTTTTCTACATATAAATTTTTGGTTTTCGGCAATTTTAAATCTACAGTCAAAATATATCAAAAATAAATTTGTCGTTAATTATGCAAGTTTTTCAGTGCAGAGGATAACAAAATATAATTTTGATTTTAGTTCTAAATATACAAACTGAAAATAAAATTTAACACCTGCTTGTGGATTTTTAGTCACAAATAAAATAAAAGTATTTCAATAAGTTTCCTTAGTCTATCGATAAAATATTTTAATTTTTTTAAAAATAATTTTGCAATTATCTTTTTCTGCGCAGGTAATAATAATAAATAACAGGTCTTTCAAAACCTCCAATTATTTTAAATGTATCTGCACTAACATAACTTTCTTAACGAAATGACATACATCAATATTTTATCACAAAATATCGATTAAAATTATTTAAAACACAGTACAAACTTCAAGTAAATACAACTATTAAGCGTACGGTTTGGTAACGGCGCGCCGGCAATAGGTGTGGCCACAGCTATAGCGAGTGAACATTATTGAGGGGTTCGTTTGCCATTGTAGCAATACGGAAAATATTATCTTACTTTATTTGATGAACCCAAAGATGCATTTCTTTCTCATTTGATGTTCCGTCAGCATTTCACTTCAACCACTTATCCATTGCGTATAAGGCGCGATGCAGAGTCTAATTAGTGATTTACATTTAAGTTGACGTCGTAACTCCACTAGCCCCTGTCGTCAACTGACGGAATGACAGCGTCCCACACGCTTCCCGCCTGTTGTCCATCGCGCGCTGAAAACAAAAGTGAGCTACCTTGCCACGATCGACTGGACTAATAGCCGCGATCGACCGGTCGATCGCGATCGACGGGTTGGCCACCCCTGCTATAAACTATTTCAGGTAGTCACTCAGTCTTTCTGTTTTGGCTTAATCTAAAGCGTTAAGACTATTCTCTAAAGCAGACTTACAACTCAAGTAGAATCTAAACCACTGTGAGCATAACACACGAAAATCAACTTATCGAGATGTCGGAAAAATGTCCGAAAAATTCAGAATGGTAAAACGATTGGAGCAAAGAATAGCTAACCTACTGTGCTGCACGCTTGGGACCACTCGTCCTTAGCTTTTGTCTTTGTTTGTAGGTATGCAGTGGAGGTAACATGACATGATGCCACCCTGACCGACCAACTGCTGTATTTGTCAGAATTTTTCCTCTTAAAAGTCTTTTGCCGATGGTTGTTAACCTCTGAAACAGTCAGTGACGGAAAAAGTGCTCTAGGTACCTTTAATTTAAAGTATCAGAATTTTTTTTCTTTGCGCCTCATTCACGTCGAGGTCATTAGAGGAGGCAAAGAAAGAGGAAGGAGTTCAGCCACGTCCTTTTGAAGGAACCATCCCGGCATTCGCCTTGGGGAAACCAAGGAAATCCAGAATCTGGATGGCTGGCATACGAAATCGCGTCATCCCGAATGCAATGCCAGAGCGTTACCCCTCACCTATAACATGCTGTGACAAGAGCTGATTTGGTTTATACAATTTCCATTTTCAGATCTGCAGAGTTTTTTTGGAGTGTAATTTTGGAAATGCTGCATGTGCATGGACTGGTTTTTGAGATTGGTTGGGCCAATCTACCCACAGAATATTTAGCAGAACTTATAGAGTCAATAGGAAAAATTAATTCTCCACAGCTGACAAAAAGAGAAAACAGAGCCAAATCAATATCTTGGAAGTGGAGAATCGATAAGGTTGGCTCTGAGTCTATGAGATGTTTCCAGTGAATTGAGAAGTGGTTGTCAGATGTTTAGAGCCATAATTCACTGTAATCTTCTTTACTTCTTCCTGTAAGCACTCAATAAACCTCTTTTGAAGATATCTTCCTGTTTCGTATACGTCAGACATTCCTCGATCCCGTCCTAACGATACGTGCATTGAGATATCTCTATGTAAGAGACCATGCTACCTTTCATCGCTCAAGTCGACATCGTCCAATAATTCTATTCAGTCACCAGATGTGGACTCTGTGTCGAAAAATGAGGCAGGATTGGTCGAATCCTAGTGCGCTGCACTCACATTTCTCACCTGGAAGTTACATGATTTGCTAGATCATTCTGGAAGAATGACTGGATTCCTCATCATATAGAGAACTTACATGTGCCGTACTCATTACAAAACTCATTCAACATTTTCTGTTCCCACAATTTAGGAAGACGCATCTTCACTAATCACTACAAAGATAATAAAGCAGCTAAAGGATAGCAGTGATAAATATTTAATATTGTCAGTCAACATATAAATGTCTCTTAAGTGATGAGACTGAACTTCCAACTATAATGTGCATCTACAAAGTCTAACACGTTCGCTTTTGTAGTGTGCAGAAGCATTACTCCAAAAGTACATCAAATAATCATTTTAATCACAAGTCTGATATTTTCGCTATACATAAATTGCGAGTAAAACGGCATAGAACCTGTTTTTACAAATAATTTTTCTCAATAATTGTAATTTCCGAACTGTTGCAAGTACGGTTTCACTCTGAAGTAGTGGGAAATCACTAACACAAAGTACTGGTAAACACCGTCGATGCGATAAAGATTTATACTTAATCTTACATCCACATCTTCGGAGGCGAAAGCAGCGTAGATCCTGGGCAATGTAATCCACCAAGGGTGCATTAGAATAGACAGAGTTAAAAGCGAACACCCGGTATCGAAACATTTCAGGTAAGAGAGGCAAGCCCAGCAGAAAAAGAGGCAGGACACAAGGCCTTAAGGCGACAACCCATTCATGTGACTTACCTAGCTGTGCTTAACTAATGGGCAAATCATCCTTCAAATCACAAGCTTTAGACAGAGAACAGAATTCGGCCTGATCTTCGTGTACAGGAAAAGCAAAGAAAATGACTAAGAATTTCAGAACAGGATGGGAAATACAGAAAGCAGATGGAACACTAAAGACCCAAGAAATAAAATAAATAAAAAAAAAAACAGAGAAAGAATTTAAAGATATGAAGATAGATACAGTTGTAACAGCACAAAATAATTAAAAAAATTGAAAAGCAGCATGGAATTGAATGAATATATCATGGTTTATACTGTAATGTAGTATCACAGTAAAAGAGGGCTGTATTGGGAACAGCTATAATGATTAGTAAAAATCTACAATGAACACATACGAGTGGAATAATTTTGGACATAAAGATCAGAATTATAATAAATAAAGTATTTTAATTATTTGGAGTATTCATCTCAGAAAAAGGACGAATTGAAGACGCGCAGGTTTTCATCGAAAAACTGTTAGAATCTCCGAATGCCAGCAACAAAAATAATTATGTATTTATTTCGGCGGACCCGAATGCTTGAGTGGGAAAAAGAACCTTACAAAATGTAATATGTTTACAGGGATAAATAAATTTTAATTGAAAATTACTTATTGAATTTTTGATACCTTCAAAATAATTTATTTTTCAGCTACCGAGGTTACATATCAATAACAGCTGCCGAATTTAACGTCCCTTTCCGAAGGACGAATCAACGGCAACTGCGGCGTATCTCCTGACACACCACGAATAGTTGAAGTATTACCCTGCACTTTGTTACACGGTTTGGTGACGAGGAAATGTGAATCACCACCTCTCGTGAAATCCGAAAAGTTTTTGCAACACCGGGGCTCGAAGCAGCAAACCTCTGGGCACGAGCAGGTCAGTACGAATAGTGCCGACGTCAACGGGGTTAGCTGGTGCGTATAACGGAAAAACCTTGTGAAAAATCTCTTTCACTAGTTTTGTTGATTCTGGTACTGCTTCTACTTCTGCTCCACCGATTTTGGTTTGCTTGACAAATAACCGATAACACGAAATGGAAAAATTAAAGGCAAGTTCAGTAGAAAAAGAAAAGGAAAAAAAAGGGGATCTGCATGGGGCGAGAAAAAACGAACGCATCGTCAGATTTATTTAATACGTCAGATTGCGTCAGTGATTGATTATCGTTTGCAAGAATTCAGTGGAATGTTATAAACTCGAATGTAGCTGGTGGCTGTGCTCTGAGGTGTTAAATTGTACTTTTTTGTTTCAATAAGTCGTCTTGTTTTGCAAATAACGAAGTGTAAATAACATTCTAGTGTTTAGTTTTATATGCTACAATGGTTCACATTATTTACATATCAGGTTCAGCTGGACGAAAAACTCGCAAACAGAACGCAATCCCATCAATAGTTTACTTTTGTACTTATTTGACGCGATACTTACTTACTTTACTTGACGTGTCCGGACTGTTTCAGATTGTGTTTCCCAGAAACTAGCTGCTTGGATCGCTTTATCGTTGGCTAAGAACAGATCTTCATCTTGGCACATGAAACCCACTTTTTCATGTTGCTCCTGCACCTTGATACTCCTAAGTCATAGTGTCGCAACGATGTGACCATATCTTCGTAATAGTAGTTGCCATTAATTATATTGTTCTAAACTGATTATATGGTTTACCTAATACATGATTATTGAGTTGATTAATAAGTTATATGTCACAAGGGGTATCTGGCCCGAGCACAATACACATCATATATATTATTTCTATAAGGTATTTTTTTGTCACAAGCCTGTATCTTCCTTCATACTTAACCGAAATCAATGAATGAGGTGTCATTTTAAAGCTTATCGTTCCCACTTTGGGCACATCACATTACAAGAAAGGAATTTTCAGAATGCGACCCTTAAAGGGCAAAAATGTCAATATTTCTAAAATGCTGTTTTCTGTGTTACAAGTAATTTATCTCCCTGGATATTGATCCGAAATCGTTTAATGAGGTATCATTTTAAAGATTAAGATTTCCGCTTTAGTGACGTCATATATTAAGACAGAAATTTTTCAGAATTCGACCCTTAAAGGGCAAAAGGATCAATATTTTTGCAATTCGTTATTGTGTCACGAGCGATTTATCTCCCTTAATATCTAACCGATATAGATAAATGAGGCATCATATTAAAGACTAAGGTCTCCGCCGTGGTAACACTATATTTTAAGAAAGGAATTTTTCGTAATTCGACCCTTAAAGGGCAAAAATGTTAATTTTTCTAAAGTGTGTTTTTTGTATCTCGAGCCATTTATCTCCCTGGATATCTAACCAAAATCGATAAATGAAGTATGATTATAAGGAGTAATGTCTCAGCTTTGTGAAATCATATTTTAAGAAATAATTGTTTTGGAATTCAACCATTAAAGGGAAAAAGTATAAATTTTTCTATAACGCATTTTTGTATCACGAGCGATTTATCTCACTTGATATCCAACCGATATAGATAAATGAGGTATCATACTAAATGGTAAGGTCTCCGCCGTGGTAACATTATAATTTAAGATAGGAATTTTTCGTAATTCGACCCTTAAAGGGCAAAAATGTCAATTTTTCTAAAATGTGTTTTTTGTGTCTCTAGCCATTCTCCCTGGATATACAACCAAAATCGATAAATGAAGTAGGAGTATGAAGGGTAATGACTCAGCTTTGGTGACATCATATTCAACCTCACTTTCACAGAATTTTTTTTTCGCGAATTTTTCGCATGGGTCGTCTAGTTCTGATATATTTCTGTTATGACATTATCCCCAGTTATGATTGTTATCAATGAAACGAATCGTTTTTTTTTTTTTTTTTACCTTGTTTCTGATTGTTAGTAACATTCATACTCAAGGTAAACCCTGCGTTTTACGAATGCTGTATGCCGCATCTTTGCATAACAAGTGAAAATGCATAGTAGCTTGAAACACATTCCATAAATTCACAAAAACTAGCAACTAATTGAAGTGGCAAATCACACGCATTTTAAAGATGTGACTAACGGTTCATTCATTACTTCTTTACCTCCTCTTGAAGCAGCTAAAATAGATAAACACTTGTAGCATTGGTCTAGGAAATAAAACGATTTGCAGAGAGATAGCATCAAATTCTTTTCATAAAATTCGTGCTTGCATCTTGAACATTGCCATTACTTATTACCATCAGTTTAGGTTAAGGGACAGTTAATAGAAGCTCCATAGACAAAATCAGAAACAGCGACACAAAGAAGAAAACTGAAACAAGACTACGTAAGTAGGATCTCGTTAGCCTCACTTCACGCTCGGCCACCGTGTGAGCTTCTTGGTTCCACTTGTTGCCAGACCTTTGGCTGTGCGTTGGGAGTGTGTTTGGAAACTGTGCGCTTCATTACTGGCCTGACTCTGATTACACAACTGTAAAGCACAGCGCACGCAGTTTGGTTGGACGTGTGTGTACAGAGGAACCAGGTGGGCATTGTTTACCAGATAATTGGAAGCTGCTACACAAACAGCTACTGAGGGCAGACCGGTGTATTAACCTTCTGAGGGGTGACAAGACTTCTGCACTTCAGCTATTCGACATTCCTTCGGAGTTTGTTACTTCACGTAAATTATAACTACAATAGACTGAAATTGTTTCCATTTTTATATTCATTATTACTTTTATAGTGTTCATTTACTTTGTGGGCGTTCTGTGATGTTATTAAATTGAGCAACTATCAAGTCGGCAGATGATTTATATAATTATATTAAACTAGCTCGTACCCGCGACTTCGTAGGCGAGGATTAAGAATTTTTTTTGCCAGAATTGAATATAGAAAGTTGTTGGTATCGAAGGATTGGTCCCAAACAACACCGAGTCGGCATAACATGACAGGAAAGCTATCACTATATCATTCTACCGGAGAACCTGTCTCTTGAAGAGAATCAATTTCCAACATATTTCTGTCACCATTCGATAAGGTCTCAAAATTTCGTGACTACAACTGTTAATCATACTGGAAAATATGTCCTGTGCCCTTCATACAGATTTTCTTGTCAAATTCCATCAGTATCGATATAGCCATTTAGTCGTCAAAACGTAACAAAAAGACAGAGACTTACTTCCGTATTTATAGTATTATTACTGCAGTTCACACACACACTGACTGCGAACAACCCCTGAGGCATCATTATAACGTAAAAAAGTGTACACCTACAGCATTACAAGACTACTTATGATTTGCCTCGCATTGCACCACTAACTTTGTAATATCTACAGTTTAACCCGAATAACCGACGGCCCAGGCGTGACTCTTACGATCAAAAACAATTTTTAAAAACCTTTGCCTCCACGGATATTTGAACCGGAGACCACGACCCATCATTAGTAAGCCAGCACTTTAACCACTGAGCTACATGACGGCTACACGGAAAAACAGTAGAGAGACCTCCATATCCAACGCATCTGTCTATCGCCGTTCAGTAGTATTTCGAAATTATAAGACAAAATGTATTATTTATACAGATAATTTTTCAACCAAATGTAGACAGTATTTTTCTCCTTGTTTCAAAGGATAAGTTTGCAAAGTTTCATCGAGATCTGATGAAAACTGTGGTTTTTGTATGAAGAGCAAACAAATATATATACATTCATCTTTATATATATAGATTCGTCAGTCTGATACCAGGCGAGTTTAAGTGAAGTAGATTCACCAACTGCGTTAATCAGTAATCGTGGATGGTAATCGTTACTCTCGACAAATAGATAAAATCATGTGCTTCTTACCTTAGGGACATAATACTCACATCATATACATTTGTACCTGAAACAACTGGGTATCACTCTAACGACTGATAAATTATTTGGGAGCACCAGCAGAATGGATTGAATGAGAGTATTTATTCATTAAGTGACTAGATTACATACGTCCGCATATCCGATTAAGCTATGACGGGATGTATGACACGTACAGTAGACTGCCGGTTTACCAACGCGGTACCAAACAATAATTGAACTAAGTCTCCTTCACACGTGAGATACTGTTTTAACTATAGCGTGTCTTGTAAACAATGATAACTATTAAGACTGTGAATAACCAATTAGAACCCAACGCGAACATTATGAAGTAGTGATACAAGGGACTCGAAGTTATAAGTTAAACTATGAATTTAGGAATGCATAATAATTCTGGAACTTAAAGACAGACGAGCTACAGAACAGATGAAATACTAATACTACAAGAAAACAAGAAACAGGCTAGGTCTAACTGCCACGTGGCAGCAGACCGACTCGCAAATCCTTACCCTGCTACATCGTGTCAGTCTGTTCCTCAACTGGGCTGCAGAGAGCGAGGCAAGATGGCGTCTCCCTTTAAATACTAACAAGTTACTGACGCTTGCTGGTTCGTTGCTCTGCGGCACGCGTGTGGAACGTACGACTCAGCGCTTGATGCCGCTTCGGCTGTGCGCTTAAGTGGACCAGCTCTCTCGAATGTTCACGAATCAATCTTACAACACTTATACTCACATCCATAATAATATTTGGACCTTTACAATTATGAATCACAGCGCGTCATTTTGCAGTTGCATCTTATGTGTTAAGCTCTTTCTTCCTTTTTTCGACAAGTTTGTATACAGATTTTTTTCGATTGTAGATTGCACCAGACACATGTTGAAAGATGAAACGCATCTGGATCCTTTGATATATATATGAGTATCAAAACTCATAGGATAGGAAGATTCAAACATCCAAATAGCGGTAGCATCTGCGAACAAACGTATAAATGTGCCGTGCCCTCCTCCTTTCCTCCAATGAGTCTCAACCCAGCTCCCTTATCATATCAGTTACTGACTGTGTCCTGCTATAATTCCCACAAACAAATCTAGCTGCTCTTCTTTTCTTATTTGCACACCTTCCAACTCCTGTATTAGATATTCAAAATGTGGGTCCCAAAGTACACTACCATATTCAATTAATGGTCTGACCAAAGTTTTGTAACCCAACTCCCTAACTTCAATGGTACATCCATTTTGTAACCTTATCCAACCATGTGCCAAATGTGCTCTGCCCAATTGAGTTTGTTATCGAACGTAATGCCAAGATATTTACACTTTCGACAAGCAATTCTGACCCCACACTATAATCGTAATTAACCTTTTGTTTTTTCTGTGTGTACCTAATAAGCTGACATTTCTTGGCATTTATCTTCATTCCATGCTGACCAACCCATTTAGATATTCTATCCACGTCACCCTGCAGCTGTTCATAGTCTACACTTGTTTTGATCCTATTGTATACCTTTATATCATCTGCAAAATACCTAAACTCTGACCGTAATTCATTAACACAGTTATTCATTAAAATTATGAACAGCAATGGTCCCAATACAGTACCCTGTGCACTCTCATATTTACTTCCACCTCTTTTGATAATGTATTTCCTACTCTAACACTTCGCTTTCTGGCTTTTAAGAATTAATCTACCCAACAAGTAACTTTTTCATCCAGTCCAATAGATTTCAGTTTATTTAAAGCAATGATATGGCTGACTCTGTCAAACGCCTTAGAAAGATCTAGTGTCATACTGTCAACTTGGCCTCCCTTGTCAAATTCATTTGAAATATCTTCATGTAGCCCGTCATCTGAAATTCACATGAATATTCTTGCTTAAATCCATCTTGTTGATCTGAAAACCAGTTTCTTTCCTCACAGACATTTCTGATATAGTTGCATATCAATCTCCCCATCATTTTGCCTATCGCTGATGTCAAGCTAATTGGCCTGTAATTTTCAACCCTATTTGAAACACCTCCTTTATGAACTGGTACTACTACCGCTCTTTTCCTATCTTCTGGTAAGTAGCTAGACTCCAAACTCATTTCAAATAAAATTTCAAGGTAAGGTAGAATTTCGTATTCCACAATCTTTAATAAATCTGTAGTAATATTATCTACACCAGCCCATTTAGGTTTTTTTAGCTTGTTGAATTCCTTCTTAATTTCCTGAAAATTTATTTCAAATTTTGTGGTTTCCTCATTTATACTTTTAGGGAGACTCTCCTCTGATTTATTCTCTCCCATCGCAGGATGATTGTCCCTAGTTGTATCACTAAACCAGTCACTCAATATCTCTGCAATTTTAAAATCCTGAGTGATTTCAACTTCATTCTTATCTATAATAGTCTGAATAGTCAGTTTTCTAATATAGTCATAGAAGTTTCTGGATGCATCGTTCATTGGTCCTCCTGCACCAATAATATTATTCATAAAACTACCCTTTGCTTCTCTCTTTGCTGTTATTAATTGCTTGTTGTAGTTGTTTTAAGTATTCCCTACTGCCATTCTGTCTCTTAACTCTGTTGTGTTCCCCTCTCAGTAGCCTCTTTAACCTTGTCACTTCCCTGTTGTAATATGTAGGTTCTGTACTTACCTTTTTTTCTGCTTTCGAATAAACATTTCCTCACCCTTTTTTATTATCTCCTTAAACTCTTCCCATTTTGCCTCCACTGTATTTGTGCAATCCTTCCATTTGCTGAGCCTTTCCCTGAAATATCTCTTCAATTCAAAAGTCTAAACCATTTTGTAATTATACCTTTTCCCCCCTTCTATTTTGGCCACTGGTTTACTGAATCCCGTAATATCCATCAGCACCGCACAGTGATCACTTATTCATTCAGTTACTTGACACCCTATTAGACTATCATCAGGTTTTATTAGAAAGATATCCAACACGTTCGGCCCCTCGTAGTTTGCTCTGCCACTTCTGTAAAACCTCCTTCCCATATTAAGGTATTTGCAAATCTCTGTGCCTTTGTGTTATTCACCTTATTTCCCACCCAGTTGACTTCTGGTAAATTTAAATCCTTCCCAATAATAACCATTCTACGCTCACCTTTTAACAGTGAATGCGAATTTAGTTTATCTCCAGGAACCTCATCTTCATCATTCATTCTTCCATTACGGTAAGCAGCCCACAAAACTACCCGTATTAACTCATGGTCATAATCTATGAACACTAGAGAACTATAATAATGTCTCCTAACCAGTATGAATACCTCTCCACCAATTGCTCCTCTGTCTCTGTGGTACACTCTGTAACTTTCAGGGAAAACCTCATTGTGTAGTACTCCTTCTTTCAACCAAGACTCTACCCCTTCAAATCACTTGTGGTTCATGTATTTCTATTATGTTTGCAAATTCTATCACTTTGTTCATTATACTTCTACAGTCGCTCAATGACACCCTTATTTTTGGCTTTGTGGTATTTTCAGCATTAACCTTTTTTTTCCAGTTGTACCAAATTTCGTTATTATTTCAATAACTTCATCTGTTTCTTTAGCATCTGTATTTTTACCCATAGTGCATGTACAACTAGTTTCCCTTTGATAACTTATTTTTATCCCATCACCAGCAGCCCCTAAAGGCACAGTCCCAACCCCATCATAACTGGAAATGGGACCCCTTACAGTTTTAGCTAACAACTCAGAAAGTACTCCCTTCGCCTATCTATTTAGGTATAGGCGATACCCAGTAAAACCCCACCTACCAAATGTGTTCACAGGCACGACCCCCAAAACAGAACTAATGACTCTTCACGTAGCATCTCTGTTTCCACGTTTACACACCTCACAGCGTGGTTCAACTGTGGCCGGTCATGGCGACTTAGGACCTGCATGAGCTCCGCCCTGGTATGCTGTGCCTCCTTCACCACCTTCCTCAGGTCACGCTCTATACTATAACTCGCGTTTCTATATTTACCGCACCTACCACTACCACAACTCTATCGTTTAGGCAAGATGGGACCCCAGCACATTTTAGTCACAGTTCTCGACTTCCTAGCTGTCAAATAAGTTGACAGGTCACTGTACACTTTGTGTACTCGTTTCATTGTTTTCTTGTGAGCAACCCGCGCTCAAAGTTTGTAAAAGACTTTTTTGAATATATGTTAGATCAAAAAACCATTTTGACCAATGTCATTTTTATTAGTGCCGCGATAGATAAATAATGTACGTGAACATCACATTACTGAAGAAATGAACGTTCAACTATTTGCCACTCCTTTTAAAATAGTTTAAAGTTCGAAAACTTTGTTATTGTTCAATAATTTCATATGACGGAGAAATCATGAAGCTTTCTTTTAAAATTAAGAAACATTGTTATTAAAGACAATTGTAGGAAATAAATAGGGACTTCCATGTTAACAATTTACAAGTAAATGTGCAAAAGATTCAACCAATCTAATTTACAAAACAAAACAGCAGACTGCTAATTGTGATGTATCATAGTAAACAGTAAGATAAATATCTTCTGTTGGACTCCAGGTTAAATATTTCATTAAAAAAAAACCACACACACAAAACCGTATTGAATGACCATGGAAGAAATATAATGTACCGTGTTCCTGCAGCTACTGCCGTTTCCCGTAGGATTCGCGTTAGCCTGTTCAAATATTTGGGCTAATTCAAATGCCAACACGACACACTTACTCTGTGCTGTGCGGTAGAACACTCGCGTTACAACCTTTTCTGCATTAGGAGGGATGCGACGGGGTCAGCGCCAAGCTTCGGCCGTTCTTTAAGTATCAGCGGAGTTTCCTCCATTGTACTCGTTAGACAGCAGGCTTAGGGGGTCTGAGGAGCCGATTCGAAGTTTTAGCTTCGAATAAAAATATTCGGCTTTATCCGGGATTGAAATCCGGTCGTCTGTACTGTAGTCAAAGATTCTCCCGGCTGAACTACGCGAATGCCTGAATATACGGTCTAAGCTCATCTGAAATGATAACAATAAAGCAAGATTGTTTGTTGTAGTATTTCCCCTTTCTCCAAATCATTCCAGGCGAATGCCGGCATCCGGTATGTTTCTTTCAATAGGGCATGACCAAATTCCTTCCTTTTATTGTCCCCAGAATATTCCCGCTTCTATTAACCTCGACGTCGACGAGGCGTAAAGCCCTAAGAAAAAATATTACTGGGAAATTATTCACATACAAAGAAGGCGTTATAAGTACATCATGCGTTAGCCTGTTTAAATATTTGGGCTAATTCAAACTCCAAAATGATGCGTTTACTCTGTGCTAAGCTGTGTAACATCTGGTTCTGAGTTATTAAGTAATTCTTCAGTGCAACTAGTCCTAATACTGGAAATAAACATAACATGCAAGTAGCTGCTAACAGAAATCAAAGAAAGTAGAGAGCAACCTAAGTTTAGAAGATGTTTCGCAATTGATGCCAATAATTTCGTGGCAATCAGTTAAGCATGCCGCTGAGCCACATTGTTATTAATTTTTAATACTGTTCGTAGTATTATTTTTATAAAAAAATTAATCTGATTTATATCAGTAAGAGTATTCGTGAGCTGTATTGAAGGGAATAAATAAGTAATATTTTATGCAATGTTGTTGCAGGCCATGTTTCCGCAGTTGCTTAATTAATTACTAGTTGAAAGATAACGCCAATGCAACTGTTTCATTTATTTATTGATGCTTCGTACGCGTTTCACCTCTCATCGAGGCATCATCAGCGACGAATCTGTGTTACAGTTTTTATATACAGTTTTATCCTATTTTTACGCAATTATGAGCATGAGATATTTTATAGCTAATGGTTACTTATTATTTACATTTTTTTAATACGGTATGCAGCTGCGCATCTCCGTTTCCTTATACAAAGCATGTTTTGCCTGTATCATATTTACAATATTGTTTGTTGTCATCGTTCCGTCGTCTGTTGGCGTCAGCTGGTTTGTTTATGTCTTGTCTCTGGTGCGCTTTCGCGTCCTTCGGTTGTCTACTGTGGCCATCAAAGATATTGCAGTAGGTATGAGAAGTAGTTCATGGAAGGGAAAAGATGACCATGACCACAAGCTGGCACTTGATTTCAGGCACAAGGGTGTGGGAAGATTTTCTTTTTTAGGTAAGGGTGTCAGGGATTGGAATGAGTTACCAAGGGGAATGATGAATAACCTACCGAAAACGTTAAAAGAATTTAAAGTTAAAATTTGTAGAGGGCAAATGTAGGTGAGTGAAGGATAGCGGGAAGTTGGGTGTGTAGGGAAATTGCCACCATCGCAATTAAATTAAATTAAATTAAATCTTGTTTGCATGTGTCAGGTCTCGTGCCGATAGCGCGAGTTTTGAAAAGTGCGTGTATGTGTGATGGTTTTGTTAGTGTGGTTCATATTTAAGTGTGATGTATATGTGTGTGTGTGGTTGTTTTCATATACACACAGTTTTTGTTTATTTTGTTTTGTCTGTCGAGTTTGTGTATATTATATTGAGTAACGTTTTATTTGTGATGTTTACTTGGTCGTTTAGTACTTGTTTGCCTGCATTTTTTGCTTTTTGAATATATAAGTTTTCCTGTATATAGGAAAACTTATATATTAAAAAGTTAAAAATAAAATTATGGTTTAAAAAACTCAAAACACGCTTATGTAGATAATGTAAACTAAAAGGCTAAAAATAATCTTTAAATATAAAGATTTTGTTTAATAGTGATAGGCCATTAATTTTTTGAATAAGCTTAAAGTAAGAATAAAGTCACTAATTAAAAAATAATGATAAAAAAGCGTGGGATCTGTCTACATATTTTTCACAATGACTATATCTTTACAAACAGCTGGCGACAAAAAAATATATGACTGATATCCAGCATCCCACTTTTTTTTTACAGTAAAGCTAATTTTTTAATCAGTGACTTCATTCTTACTTTAAGCTTATTCAAAAAATTAATTTATGAATTTATGCTGAATTGTGGGGCGTCCTATCGCTGTTAAACAAAATTTTTATATTTAAATATTATTTTTAGCCTTTTAGTTCACATTACTACAAAAGCGTGCTTTTAGTCTTTTGAACTATAATTTTATTTACCCTTATGCTGAATTATCCTGAACTGTGTGGTACGAATCCCAAAATTCACCTGGCATTGAACGCACGTGCTAGGTTGCACCCCATATAACTGAAAATTTTCAGGAATTATTCTTGTTATTGTTACTCGATTAATATGGACACACTTTTCTTTCTCGGCCTACATGATGTCACATGCACAAATCACTATTTTGACATTGGAAACCCACCCAAGAGAATATCGACCTAACGAACCATGATGCTGGCGATAAATAAAGATCCTCAAAAACTGCAACCCATCGTCAAGTGTGGGAATTTTACTAAACCTTCCAGAAGAATAAATTGACCTTTACTACATTTTTAACACTTCAGATATCCAGGACAAAAGTCATTGTAATAAGTTTTAATATTTTTCTCATTTTCTCGTTAGAAATTACGTACAAAATCACTGAAAAATTATGTACAACACTTATATCCCAAATCAGACTAGTGTTTAAAATGTTAAGGCCTAATGCACTCCAGAATTATGCTACACGGCGCAACACGTTCCAGAACCTCACATCATAAATTTATTTCCTGACGGCAGGCTATCGATGAAGGAATTTGTCTCTTGGAGGGCTTTCCTTGGCATGTATCTTCAGAACTGATTATTATTGGTAGGTAAGCAATTACGCTTTGGCCTGGTAATCTGGAGGACGTGGGTTTAAATCTCCACCCTGTCCGCATGGTTTCACGAAACCTTTACTGGCAAATGTTGATTGCTAATTCCTTCCCGTACCTTGATTCTCCTCTAATAACGCCTCTAATAGCGTCGAAAGCGTCAAGGCGTAAATACAGAAAAATATTTATCGGTTCCTTAACTTATATGTGTGTTTATGTATGTTCGTTTGGGCCAGCTAGGACCATGTTAAGCCTTTCTTTTGCTTGAATTTGATACAGAAATGTACAGATCAATGTTACACCTAGGTTTGTTAGCCCTGGAAGGGACTTACAGTTTAACTTGGAATCCGAACCAGAAGCGTTCTGGTGTATTTCACTTTACACATTAAGCTGTGCCAGAGGTGAAGGTCGGGTTAAGGCTTCTGAATTTCCCCACCGAGACAGGGGGATTCGAGCCGGAGACCTTCGATCTCAAGTCAGATACCTTAACCACTGAACCCCATGCCACTTCCATTATTTTATATAATATAATACCTGCATTTGACTCATAATTTATAAATGCAGCTGAGTGGAAATACGGAATGCAAATGAATTTTATTTTTGTTTATGGTTTTACGTCACGTAGATGTTAAGGCTAGTAAGGAACTGGGGTAAGGAACGGAAGACATTCGTCCATGTCCTTTTTAATATTTATGTGAACTAGATAATACTTAAAAAAAAAAGTAGAAAAAGAGGAGAATTTCATATGGAAGTGATGTGAATTATTTAATTTCTGAATTTTGTTGTTACTGTGGACTCTACAACTTGTAATGGGAGCCCTTGGTCAAACTGAGAAATTAAAACCTGAGTAATGGAAACATTCAAAACGTATCAAAAAATATGATTGCAAAAATGTTGGCTGGCGGCTATGAAGCCAGCCAGTGTTAGAAAGAAGCTTTGCATAAACATAATTATTATAAAAATTATCTATAACGTAAGAGATATCCAAAAATAGAGACTGGAAGATCGAGCGTATCTAACATATTAAAATGAATGTTTGATGTTTGTTCCGTTTTTATGCATTCCTGTACCATTCATCCGATTACGACGAAACTTTGGTGAGTGGTTGTGTGCGAATGTTTCAGACCAAAAATCCAAAATAACCACCGAGCGAGTGAGTGAGTGAGCGGTAACGTTCTGGCTTCGCATTCGGGAGAACGCGGGTTCGAATCCCCGTCCGGGTGTCCAGATTTATGTTTTCCGTAGTTTTACCCAAATCACTCCAGCTAAATTCCTGGATGCTTCCTTCAAAAGGTCATGGCCGAATTCCTTCTCGTTCATTGTCCCTATCCCGCCACTAATGACCTTGACATCGACGAGACGTAAAAAAAAATAACCCCCCCCCCTCAACCCCATTCAAGAAAATTTACATATGAAACGTGCAAATATCTCAAAAACGGTAGCGAAAATGTCGAAGTGGCTCGATCGGTTCTGATCGGACAGTTAGTGACAGAAATTCTAACTTCAAATAAAAAAAAAAAAAAAAAAAAAAAAAAAAAAAAAAAAAAAAACTTGTTTTCAAGTTAGTGTGGTGAGACATAAACCCAAAGTTTTTATCCGATCAAGAACTAAATACCGTTTATATTTGGTCCTCCTTAATTTTTCAAAATTTCTTTATACAAACCAACAGTTTTTATCCAATTTCGATGAAACTTTGCACATGTATAATTTAAAACAAAGACAAACGTTCAGTCTCTATTAGGCTAAAAAAATAAATAATAATAACTTCCCATTATCCCTATCTCCCTCCTTAGGCAAAATTTAATGTAAAATATTCAGTTTTTTGTAAATATCTCGTAAATGGTAGAGAAATGAGCCAAATTGTGTAAAAATATTCCGCAAGCCCATAAGATTTCCCCTGCCAATCAGCGTTCGACCAATTACGACCGGGCAATTGCTAACCAAGAAATTCGAACTAAAATCTAAAAATTGTTTTAAAGTTGGTGTGCTGACGTATAGATCTATAGTTTTTATCTCATCTACAAATAACTTTGCGCGCGTTTGCGAAAAAATAAATGTGGAAATTATGTCTATGTTTGGTTTACAAAACTGTATCGGCTCTGCCATTTCACCCCTCTAAAAACAAATTCACACTTACAAGTTTTCTTTTTGTTTTCTCTGTCTGTCTCAAATCTGTTAATGTGGATGGAAATCGAAAGTGTTTACGACAATCCGATCAAACGGGATAAATCATCGAAACCTTCAGTTCCAACACCCGCAGCACCACTCTGTGCTGTGCCAGCTAGTATGTATATAGGTCACTAGGCAGCGAGTTGTATCGGGGTAGATATCAGTTGAAACAATGTTATGGAAAGATACACGCATGAATTTCTTCCTATGTCAAAATAGTTCTATAAATCAGGAAACACATTATATGCTGAACTGACTACCATTATCAACACTTGGAAAACGTGACGTTACGGTTGTGGTACATTAAAAATGAAAGTTCAAGAACCAGGGATATACCATATTAATTAAAACTTAAGTTGGCTTATCAATCTTATTACACCAAAACTATGGACCGGTAAAAAGAAACTGAGTTGAATGGTGTTCTAGAACATTGTTTCAAGATTTCAGTTAGTGTTCGAAGAATGAGTGTCATAGCATTAAAAGTACGCATTGCTAATATAGTGTTGTTCGTGACCATTCAGGTGCCAGTTTTCTTTCACAAAAAAATAAATAAATTATGCGTTTTGCCTGACAATTCCGTAATGTTGGCGAAGACAGATACACTGTTGTTTGTGACGATTAATACTTCTGTTATAGTAACCTTTTCAACCTGACATTTTCTTGATTTTGATGAAGGCAGATTTCTTTCGCATTCTTTCATAAAAATGAGCTTTGCTCTACTTCCAGTTCTTGGCTTTAATAACATCTGTTAATGCGAATCAACAACGTGATGAAAAAACCAAGAAACTGGTTCACAAATTAACAACATTTTTGTCCGAAGTACAATTTCCAAGAGAAAAACAAATACTGTTATCCGGGGAGCAGGTACTAGGTTTGAATTCCAGTTCCAAGAATGAGAGTATGAATGTTTAAATTTATACTATATAAACTACTTTTATTCGTGTCTTGAATTTTTTAAATACTAACTTTAGATTTCATTAGAGAATACGTATATTAGTTAAGTAGGTACTTACGTATTAACGCACTGTTGCACTGATGCGACGATAAAGAGCATTGTTTTTGTTCGCACGCGAACGCAGTTATCTTTCTGATTACTTGTTGTGATGTTGTTTGCTGGTTTTTGACGCCATTTTTTAGTTCTACGAAAATGCGTATTTGGGATTTGCCAGAAGCAGAAAAAGATGCAATTTTATTTTTTCAGGAGCGAAAAATTTTACCAAAAAACGAAAATGTACCAATTCCCATGACATGAAACTTTATTTTGGTAAACGTAATTTTTGGAAATGTAATTTAAGACAGTGTGATCAGCAAGTGGGACTTAGAAAAGACAACTGGTTTGGGGGAAGCAGAACTCCATTTTGTTCAGCTTTGAAATTCATATACTGTTGGTGCGAGGAGTTGACGTCGATTAAATTTTGTGAAAAGCAACTTGATTTATCGGATAAAACTGTTATAGATTGGAACAATTACGTGCGTGAATTATGTGTCTTGGATATGGAGAATAAACCAAACAAAAAGGTAGGTGGGCCAGATTGCATTGTAGAAATTGATGAAAGTTTGTTTACTAAACGTAAAAGTAATTGTGGTCGAGTATTACCAGAACAGTGGGTGTTTGGTGGTATATGTAGAGAAACAAAAGATTCGTTTGTTGTCACTGTTCCTAATAGAACTGGCTTTACTCTTCTTGATAAAAATATTGAAAACATTGCAGATGGTAGCACAATTTATTCTAACAGTTGGAAAGATTGCCAAACAAATAGAATAGAAATAGAAGGATTCCTACATGCTAAAGTTGTTCATAAATACAATTTTATTGATCCTGATACAGGAGTTCATACACAAACAGTTGAGAGAATGTGGGGCAGTGCTAAATCCACCGAAATCCGATTGACTACTTTGTTTTTAAATAAAGTGTTTTGAATTTTTAAAGTGTTTTGATTTTAAATAAAAATCCGGTAATATTATTGTGAGTGCTGAAGCGAGAGTAGATAAAAACCGCCAAATCTGTAGCTGCAGTGGCGTTAATACTTAAGTTCCGTTAAGTACTGTAGTACAGAAACAATTAACGCAGGAATTTAAAATTAAAATTCGTAAATCGCCAAAGTAGATAAGGACTTATAGTATATAAGATAATAATAAAAAAAAATACTAAGAAACGTATATTTAGATGATTAAGGAAGTTGTCACCGGAGCATGCGCTACATCGCAATTTAATGCAATTAAGTAGAAACTCTGCAGCCATTGGAGTAACATATGTTTCCTTCCATTACATATAGGCTGTTGGGTGTTGATGAATGAAGCCGTATATTTTCCTTCGCTCGTTGGTTGTTTCCTAACCGGAACAGAGAGAATTAATGATATCTTGCGTGCACTGCCTCAACCAAAATACGCAGTCTCAAGCAAATAAACTGACAGATTGGCATATGGACACAGAGCAAGGAATGCTGCCAGTCACGGTTCCTTTGAAAGTCATTTAAACAAATAATATCCAAAAATATACTGTTATTCTCACAAGAAGAGAAGCTAGCTAGTGCGATTTACATGAGAAATAAATGAAAAAGTTTAATGAAGAGTGCTCCAACTACGACATATTATGTATGTACAACTTCGTTAACCTAAATCTGTTATGGTTAGAGGCATGTAACGAACGCGTCTTGTGACCGCTAGTTACATTAATAAACTATATGTTTATTATTTAAAATGTGGAATATTTTAGTGGGCGTTTGGGCGCAGTGTACATTGTACAAGTGTGGAGCGGCAGATCTGAGGAATGCCAGCAGGCCGGTTCCTAGAATTAGCGAGGGGAGAATAGTGAGTGCCTAATGGAGGGGAGATTTGTGCTTGCCAGGTAGACAAACAGGGTGATCGGCGAGAGTTTTCTGTTTTGCATGTGGCACGACGAACGAGTGAAGGGAGATTCGATGCCGGCCGGCCAGCACGTTCGGACGATGTGATTTCTGGACTGTCTATTCGTGAGTGGGACTGTTGCTGCTACCTGGATCCGGACACCCGCTATTTTGTTTGAGCAGATGAGCTCAGGCAAAGGACGACATCTGAGGAACTGTGCTACACTGGTCCATAGCAGAGAAGACCGTCATCCAATGTGTGGCGGCAGACATGTACATTCGGTAATTATACATCGCCAATGAAGGACACTGTGCTAGCTAGACTTTCAAGTTCATAGTATTGCCCAGCTACGACCCTGCAGATAAGAACTCTCATAGCCCGGAGCAAACATCTCTTTCAGAAGTGAAGTCAAAATGTTGACTTCGTTTACTGTTTAAATTTTGTGTATTTTATATAAAATACCCTGGCGCCCACAAAAGGACAACTAATTAATTTTAACGAATTTTGTTATGTATGTCATGTGATTAATTGAAATAAAACCATTTGTGATTTCTCGTATAAAGTATTCAAGCAAGTTCTACCTTTCATGATAATAAAATAAAATAATAAAATTAATTATAATTTTAAATCAGGTAAATGATGTCAGAACGTTACAGGCACCTACACTCATCCATAGGAGATCCGTGAAACAGGTATTTAACTACAACGAAAATATGTTGGCTACAGCTTGATGTAATAAATACTCGTATAATAAGACCTGAAACAAATCTGTACATTTAAAATATTTTGCGAAACATATCCACGTAAAAACTACTGGTTGAATTTTGATAAGGTACGAATAATATACAGCCCTTGCACCTCGGGGTAAAGTAAGGTAATTTTTCGTAGAACGCGATTCCAGGATTTTACCGAGCGTCTTGGGTGAGTGATAACGCTTTCGCCTGTGGAGGTCACGTGTTCAAATTCCAATCCGGCCATCCAGAATTGGGGTTTACACGGTTTTCCGAAACCAATCGAGCCGAATCTCGGGATGTTTCCTTCAAATGGCCATGGCCAAATTCTTTCCCCTTGCATGTGCCAATACATTCCCGCCTCTAATGAGCTCGACGTCGATGAGGCGTAAACCATAATAAAATTTAAAAAAAAACTTCCGGGTAAAAAGCTGCAGGTATAATTCTGATGGGGTTTAGAACAATATATAGCCCATGGTCCAAGGAGTAACGTAAGGTATGCTATTATTTTGATGTGACGTCGAAAAGCTAAGAAATTAAAAGTTTTTACATATTTGTGTCTATTTAAAGCAAGAGTGTGACAAACGATTGCGATTGCTGCCACCTTATGGGTGACAACACTACGGTTCCAGTCGCCGTGTAGGCGACAACGGTCCTGTTCTAATCACCGGGTCACAGACGTAGGCCCGAGCGACTCTCGGACCAATTAGTGGCGGTCAACCGATCATGTTCGCTGACTGCAGATCAAAGGCGAGGTCGGCTGATCCCCGAGGCGCCACCGTCTCCAACGAGGGCTTCACTGTTTGCACTGACGCAGTCTGGACGGACATGATCAAAGGCTTCCAGGTAAGAAGACCGCGATACAATAACCGAGCAAGTGTTTGTTCGACCACAGGACAGAAACAACCAGTAACTCCCGGAGACAAATTTTTCACCGCGCTAGTCAGGGCAATTATCTTCAGCCATTATCATCTAACCAAAATTCAATTTGTTTACAAGAAAGAAAAAATATCTTTTTTAACAAATGCATATTGAATATTGCTTTGCATATGAATCATAAGAAATTCCATTCCTACTGCTCCAGATATCAGAAATTAAATATGAACGTGCTTATCACTAGTGAAATTAATAAATGAAAGGTAAACCAGTTGAGCCGTTGCAACCTTCAAGTGACCTATGTGAATTATTTTGACTAGAAAATGTAATGGTACTGTATTGCCTAAGTAACTAATATACATCATAAAATCCTGGAAACGGTCATGTAATCCTGGTTGATTACCTGAATAATTCTCATCACTTATGTATTCGCCTGTGGGTAAGCATCGGGACTGCGTATAAATTAATGGATGTGGTCACCACGATTGGATGGTCAACTTAATTTGATTTATTATTACCACAGTACTGGTAGAACTGGTAGTACACCACTTCACCACCAGCCGAAATTTATGAAGTTGCTTATTTTCTACTTAAATAGGATAATGTTCCAAATGGTGGCAGGTTCTTTTCAAATAAGAAATGAAAGTTTAAAGTGATTTTACTCTGTTATTTCGCTAACAGTCAATCATAACAATCACTGATCAGTACACTATGCTGGTACTAATACTTTCCGAATACAACTCTCTTTCTTTGATGATTGGCGCGGAACCTCGAGTTTAATTAGTATCAATGGACCCGACACATTGTACAGCATATGTCCATTCACAGTTACACTCACGTTAACAACTTTGCCTCGACTCCTGCGGTCTGACATCGACCACGTACTGTTCACTTCGATCTACTGAAACCTCGTTTTTCTCGTGGTCGATACTCCGATAGTTTAAACCTCTGTGATATTAACTTGCAATTCAATTCAAAAGGGGACTCTTTGGCATACTGTATTGCAAAAAAAAGTTTTGTTAATCCTTATTGACAGTACGAACGTGTTATTTCTTATACGAATGCGGTGCAGCATAACATCAGTGTGTAGGAGGTTACTTCGTCCTCTCTTATATTTGTCTGTATGGTTTAAGACGAGTTGCTCCTTCATTTCTGTTTTTTTCTGCTGTCTTGGATATTTTTAGATAATTTTCCTGCTCTCCTACTTAGCTCTGCAACTTGTATCGCATCCTGTCTCGCCTAATAGACATTATCTTCTGTTTTACACGTCGAACTACACTAATGAAGGTCTCTGTAATTTTTTCCCCCCCCCTGTGTGTGGTGTCTTGCTGCATTCGTCCTTGTTTATAGTTACAGCAAAAAAGTCCACACTGTTAAGTAATTAGCTTCTTGTGCTGCCGTATATTGTTAATTATATGAAGTAATGAATGTCTTTCTCGATTATTCGTAATCCATATAATGCTGGGCTTGAGTATACTTACCCAATTTCTGTAGAATTTTTTATTTTTGTTATGGCTTTATTTACTCCTTAATAATATTTAATTACATTGCAATGGAGCGCATGCTACAGTGGAATTTTCCCTACACACCCATCTTCCAATTCTACTGCACCCACCTACATTTGCTCTCTGCAAATTTTACCTTTAAATTCTTTCAACGTTTTTGGTAAATTATTCATTTATCTTGGTAACTTACCTACGTCTATGTCTTTCGAGGCGCAAATAACGGGAAGACTTTTGAACTAACCATTCCAACATTCCTCCCGAGTGATTTTGGAAAAACTATGGGAAACCGAAATCTAAATGGTCGGACCGGGATTCGAACCTGCGTCCTCCCGAAGACCAGGACACGAGGTTCGGTTAGCTGTTTCTAATAAATACTTTGAGGATATTTCAGTGTCACATTACTGCGCAGATTTCTCTAGCTTGCTTACTTGGCTTTCTATTGTTGTGGCAAAGGTTGTTTTAGCTAGTCGAGACTACGAAACCATTTTCGCTGGGAACATGATAAATGTTTATTCATGGAACTACTATGGAGCAACAACAATGAACGACTTTAATATTCTTGCGGTTGGGGAACATGTGGGTCAGAAACAACTAGTGAACTAATGGACGTCAGATTATCATGTAAGTGGCAAAGATTATCATGTCAGTGCCCACATGCTATCGCGGTGGCTGAATCGATCTTAGCATTTCGTTTGATGTAACTGATTAATCTGTGAATTTTACGACTCTAAAGTGAATTCGATACCGCTTTATTCACCATCCCATTATGACGTGGAGTTCGTAATCGTATTATCTACTCCGGTATCAAACAGAATGATAATGCCTTTCACTTCAGCCGGATAGCCTAGAACACCTAAATCAGAATAACCTTTTCCTATGCTCTTTGCAGAAACATGTTTCCTAATAGGGTCATAACGCTCTGGACTTGCATTTGGGAGAATGCATGCTCGAATCCCCTTCCGAGCATCCAGATTAAGTTTTTCCATGATTTCCCCAAATCACTCCAGGTGAAAGTCGAGATGGTTCCTTTAAAAAAGGCTATGGTAGAATTCCTTCCCGTTCCTTGTTCGCAATCCTATCCCGCCTCTATTAACCTCAATGTCGACGAGGCGTGAAGCCATAAACAAAATATAGGAGGGACCAGCCTGTTTCTCCCCCCAGAGTGTTCAGACTGAATGTGGGGGGTGAGCGGTAACGCTCTGGCCTCGTTTTCGGGAGGACGCATGTTCAAATCCCCGACGGGGCATCTTCATTTGGGTTTTCCGTGGTTTTCCGCAAATCTCTCCAGGCGAATGCCGGCATGCTTCCATCAAAATGCCATGGTCTTATTCCTTCCCGTTCCGTGTCCCCAACCCCATTCCGCATCTAATGACCTCGACGTCGACGACACGTAAAGCCATAAGTAAAAAAAAAAAACTGTTCAGCTAGATAATTTTCTACGCCAATGCCAGACTGGTTACTCGAATCGTAGACTCCTCCTGTATGATAGGTTGATCTGTTTGGTGATCTCAAAGCTTAACATGCAGTAAAAACCATTGTTCGCGCTTTCCTTATTTCATATATACAACCACGTCAGGAATTCTGTACTTAACCGCCACTCATACATGTCGCGTAGGTTCACTCAGAAATATTTGCGCCTTACCTCGTCTATTTGTTCATTAATTTACATCGATATTTGAAATTTAATCGATGTTACAGAATTCGCTTTGTTTAGACATGTATATGTTAACAACTGTTTTGCACTGAAATATTTATTTCCAGAAGCGTTTCGCTCTTTTTATTTCGAGCATTATCAAGGGTTGAAAATTGTTTGAATGTCAAGAGTATATCATAGTAATGCACTATGAGTTTTTATACAAATAAACCCCATTTACAGTTATGCATTTTCATGTTAACCAGTAACATCATCAATAATCAAAGAGCTTCTGGAAATAAAAGTTTCATACGGAAAAATGTTCACAGCACGGCTTTAATTTAAAGCATTGCCAAGCAATTGCGGAAAAAAGTTAACATTCAAGTTAAGTGCTTAAATGAATTAGTACAGAGCTCTGCTCTTTACAGACGTAATGAAGAATAAAAACAATTTTTCTTGAATACCTGTCAATTTCCTGCTCTTTTGGCCAGTGATTGTGCGGGCGTGTTTCAGTTTTCGGGGAACGATTTTTTAGTTTAACTAAATTTTAAAATTTCTAGGAAAAATTAATTTTTACTGCGAGTTTTCTGAATGACCGAAAATTTGTCTTTCATCTGATTTTTTATACCATTTTGGTGTTTACAATTGGCATTCTTATGCCAGTAAACTACGGTTATTGTCACTGCAGGCCAGTGATCTTACGAAGATATATCTTCCAGATTTTTCAAATGAAATCAATATTGAAGTTACTACCTTAAACTCCAGATTTTGAATGTTTATTATTTTAGCTGAGCGTCGGTGTCTATCCTTTCTTGTCTCTTACGGTACTTATGAATTTTCTAAGAACTGTATACCAAGCGAAATACGATTCACCCGTAATCAGATCATTTGTAATGTATTGCTAAAAGTTTACCTACCTCTTAACTACAAATCATTGCCTCTTTTGCTCCTGGCTTCCTTTAGTTACATAAAATTACTGTTGTATCTATTTTCTCATTCATCCAAGATTTTTGTCTGGGTTTTGTTATTAACGAAGAAGTAAATTTAACGTTCCATAATTCGACATTGTTATTGCTAATGCCTGGTGGTCCAAAAATAAAAAGCAGGGGTTGACTGACACATTCCTCCAGCAATGTAGTTACTATAACAATTTATTACTGCGTTAGTAGAGAGTTAATTTCTGTCTTCATTTGTTAACATAGAATTATACAATCAGTTATAGATAATTTTAATTCACCTATGGTAGCAATAAATTTTTGAAACGTTGTGAATTCACTCGCGATATGTTCATGCATAATGAATTATTTCTGTCTAGTTTTAATTTTTCGCAAAGGTTAGTGGAGTTAAATACTGCTTTTTTCAGAATATTTCTTTGTCTTCGGTTATAAAAACATAATTTCTTCTATTATTAGTTGAAGTTAGCTTTTTTTACTAAAGATTGTAAGTGTTCATTGAACGCATCAATAGGTTCTGCTTTTGGATGAAACTAGTTATGACTAGCTGTTAATAATCTGCCGCAATTCGTTCTGCTTATTCTTGCAGGCGGGTAGCAGGGTATGAGAGTAGTTGGTTTCCACTCCTCTGACTAAGTACCTACTCGAATACAAATTACGCGACTCTGTGCGGAAGCTGGTCGCCGGTAAAGGCAATACGTTTGCCGACACGTGCACCTAATTAGCTCGCTGAGGGTTCCCAGTTTCCCCAGGTGAACTGCTTGAACTAGAATACATTGAAATGGACGGCTAGGACCGGCAAACTAAGTTGCGACATGCGACTCCGTTTTCGAACTTCGTACCGTCACGCTGCCGGCGCTAGCAATGACACCAAAGCTACTTAACAGTTATAAAAACACACCTACTCATATAATTCAAGCAGAGCTCCTTGATAATTACGTGTCTTTTCTACCGAGCATGGTGTGTGAGCGGCAACGCTCTGTTCTAACATTTTGGAGGACGCGGAATCGAATCACTTCCAGAGTTGGGTTTTCCATGGTTACCCCAAATCATTCCAGACGAATGCCGGGATGGTTACTTCAAAAGGCCGAATTCCTTCCAGTTCTGTGCCCCCATCAATCCTTTCGCGCCTCTAATGACTGCAACGTGAACGATGCGTAAACCCACAAGCAAATTTGTGTGAGATAATTGTTCTCCGTATATAGATACATCAGTGAGTCTCAAGCTCTCATTCAAAATTGTGTATAAACATGCAATAATATTATTAACATTACATAAGTATGTAAATCAATACTTTCACAGCTCAAGTTGCAAGCGATAACATTATCCTTGCCAAACATGATCCTTAATCGGTTGTTGGTATCTTCTGCAAGTTTTGTATTCTTCACACATTCAGATAATGACGATGAGAATACTTTTATATATAAACGTTAAATTGTGTTTTAGTTTTCATGAGTGCTGCATTGGATTTTTTTAAAATATATTTCACTATGTATGAAACTGAATAGGAGAAGAAAGAATGATGTATGAGCGAAGATAATGGAATAGCAATGTTTAAAAATGATACTTCCGTACGTCAGGCATGAGGGACAAGAGATGCTGGTGGTGTTGAATACAAAATTTGATAAATATTTGGTGAATTTTAATGATGGAAAGAATAAGATAAGGATGATAACAAGGCAGGGAATAGATGGGACAAATAATAGAAAGTTCGGTTGACAAGAACTTGGAATTATGGGCAGCTACAGCTATTTAGGAAGCGAATTTATGGAAAATTCAAAATAATAAAACGATATAAGCAGATGGGTACAACATGGGAATTAATTGTATTAGAATGTAATAAATCTTTTATTGAAGAAGGAAGCCATAAAGTAGTGTTATGAAGTACTTAATTACTATTATATACCCATAGTGACGTTTGCTGCGCGAATAAATGGAGGATAAAATGCCAGCCAGTCAGCTGAAGTTCTTGAAAAGTATAACAGAAAAAAGACAATGCGAGGTAATGAGAAATTAAAGTGTCAGAAAGGAGATTGGAGTTGCGAACCTGTATGACAAAATCAAGATGAATAAGTGACGATGGTTTAGAGAAATAAAGACGAAGGAAAAGGAGAGAATATCCAGATGGATGATCGAAACTAGCATTAAAGGAAAGAAGGCGGACCAAGGGAAGTATGGTTGGTTTAAGTGAAGATCATGAAAGGGTAACCCTACTATTATGAATGGTTTAATCTTTTCTTACTTTATCTAACTATATACATTGACTTATACTTCTAGTTATGATTTAATACAACAACGATCTTCCTTTTTTATCTTTTGATGATTCTTTATCCCCTTCTGCCAGAAGGAATACATTGTGAGTCCTCTTTTATGTTTTAAAAGGACGCCAAATATTAGTTCTAAATTTTAATATTTAATACATTCCGTTTACCTTGAACAAAACAGACTTAGCCTTCTCCGCAGGTTACGGCAGACAATTAAAGGCATCCGCTCCGGTGTCCTCCTTCTAACTCTTATTTATTTTGCAATTGTACATTTATTAGTCTGTACTTCATAATAAACCATTATAATTGATGTAATTGATGAAATTGCGATGTAGCGCCCGTTCCGGTGACAATCTCCCTACACAACCCTCTTTCCTCTTTCAACCTACTTTTGCCCTACACTAATTGTTACTTTAAATTCCATCGGCGTTTCCGATAAATTATTCATTACTTCTGTTCGCAATTTATTCCAGCTCCTCACACCCTTTCCTACGAAAGAAAATTTCCCCACACTCTTATGCCTGAAATCATGTGCCAGCTTGTGGTCATTATAAACCTTACCCTTCCAAACAACTCTCTTAATTTTCCCACCAATATCTTTCCGTGATTCTTCACCAGTATAGGCTTTGTACACTATCATGATTCTCTTAACCCTCCTTCTCTTATCCAATGAATCCCACTCCAGCTCCTTTATCATATTAGTTACCGATTGGGTTCTGCGGTAATTTCCAAAGACAAATCTGGCAGTCCTTCTCTGCACCCCTCCAACTCCTGTATTTGATACCAAAAATGTGGATCCCAAACTACACCACCATATTCCAGCAGTGGTCTGATCAAAGTTTTGAATCCCAATTCCCTTACTTCTCTAGTGCATCCCCTCATGACTTTTCCAACAGGTAAGGGATTTTGAATCCTTTCCCTACCACCTGTCCAATGTGTCCTGCCCAGTTAAATCTGCTACCAAATGTTATCCCAAGGAATTTATATTTCGAGTCTTCAGTAAGTAGCTCCTTCCCGGCTTTATAATCATAATCAACCTTTAGGTACCTAATTAGCTGGCTCTTCTTTGTATTTATCTTCATCCCATGTTTACTCACCCAGCTAGTTATCCTATCTAGAGCACCCTATCTAGAGCACCTTACAGTCTTCTGTTGTTTTAATCCTTTTATATAAATAAAATTATGTCATCTGTAAGCAATCTAACTTCTAACATTAAACCATTAACACAATCATTCATTAGAATAACGAATAACAATGGTCAAAATACACTTCCTGTGGGACTCCCATGTTCACTCCTACTTCTTTTGATACTGTATTTCCTACTCTCATTTTTTGCTTTTTACCTTTTAGGAATTCTTCTACCCAGAAAATCATATTTTTATCAACTGCAATAGTTTTTACGTTATTTAGCACCATTTTATGGCTCACTCTGTCTAAGGACTTTAAAAGATCTAATGCTACATTATCAACTTGACCTCCCATGTCCATTTCATCAGAAATACCTTGCATATAATCTACTAACTGAGATTCACATGAATATCCTTGTCTAAAGCCATGTTGCCGACGTTAAAACCGCCTACTTTCATCACAGACACTTCTAATATAGTTGAATATTAATCTCTCTATTAATTTTCCTCCAACTGATGTCAAGCTGGTTGGCCTATAGTTTTCGACTATATTTGTCACCCCTCCTTTTGGACCAGTACTACCGTTGCACTTTTCCAGTCCTCTGGTAAACAACAAATATCCAGATTCAATTTAAATAATTTTTCATGGTTAGGTACAATGTCCCATCCTACTATCTTTAAGGCATCTGTAGTAATATTATCAACAGCGACCCCTTTACCCTTTTTTAGATTCCTTAGTACCTTCATGATATCTTCGTATTTAATTTCAAATTTTCTAATCTGCTCACCTCCAACTGTACGATAGGCTCGTTTTTTTTAGATATAACCCTTGAATTATTGTACCTAATGGTCTCACTGAAACACTCTGCCTTTTTCAAATCCTTAGTTACTTTTTCTCCATCCTTATCTATAACTGTCTCAGTACCCTCTCTTCTCCTCAGTTTTCTGATATAGCTATAGATGCATCAGTCAGAGGCCCCCTTGCACCAATAATATTCTTCATAAACTCATCCTTAGCCAGTTTCTTTGGCATTATTAATTCCTTGGTTAGTTATTTCATGACTTTCCCTACTGCCTTGCTGTTTCTTAACTCTGTTATGTTCTCGTCTCATCAATCTCTTTAAACTCCTCACCTCCCTGTTATAGTATGAAGCTTCTGTACTTCTCTTTATTCTCTGTTTTGGAATAAACATTTCTTCACCCTTTTTTTTATTATTTCCTTGAACTCTTCCCATTTTGTCTCCAATGTACTTGTGCCATTCTTCCATTTAATAAAATTAACCCTGAAATATCTTTTCAGATCCAAGATTTGTGACTTTTTATAATTGTATTTATTACCCTCTTCAATTCTGGCCACTGGTTTACTGACTTCCCTTATATCCATCACAATTGCATTATCATCACCTATTCCTTCAGTTACTTGACAACAAATTAGGTTATCATCCGGCTTTATTAGGAAATTACACAACAGGTTTGGTCCCCTTGTTTTTTGTCAACCACCTGTGTAAAGCCTCCTTCATTACTAAGGTGTTTGAAAATCTCTGTTCCTTTGTATTATTAATATTATTTCCTACCAAGTTGACACCCGGCTCATCAATAATAACCATTCTATGCTCAGTTCTGAACTCTGAATATGAATTTAGTTTCTCCCCAAGAGTCTCATCTTTATCATTCATTTTACTAGTACAGTAAGTAGACAACACTCTGAATTTTTCTTTTTTATTTTCCCAGAAGCTTACCCCAAGTAACTCGTGGTCATGATCTCTCAACATCAGTGAACTGTTATAATCTTTGATAACCAGTATGAACACCACTCCCCCACTTGCTCCCCTATTTCTGCGGTACACTCTGTAACCATTGGGATAAACTTCATTGCCTAGTACTGCTTCTTTTAACGAGTATTCTACCCCAATAACTACTTCAGGTTATTCTATTTTTTTAGTATTAGTACTTGAGGTTATTCTATTTTTTTAGTATTAGTGAATTTTCTACTATGGATCTACACTCAGTATCCTCATGATTACATATTTTTACCCCCTAACCAGCCGACCTTAGTCTAAACACAAATAGTATTGGCCACAACCATTTAAAATTCTTTATGTACCATAGCCCTCTTGTGAATCTTTATCTCTTCAAGTCGTCTTTTCACCAAATGAATTCTTCATCATTCCGACTTCTACTTGTTCTTGTGTGTATCTCCAACGTCTCTCATTTACTCCTTCCCGTCGGGTCGTTCTTCAATACAGCATCTTTAACAAATTATCGTTTTTTTACATTTATTATAACACAATTATAATGAGCCTTTGATGTCTGCAGTGATATATGTCCATTCGGGAGGACGTCGGTTCGAATCTCCATCCAGGCATCCAAATTTGGGTGTTCCATGATTTCCCCAAATCATTACAGGCGAATGCCGGGATGCTTCCTTCAAAAGGCCATGGTCGAATTCATTTCCGTTCCTTTTCCCTAATCCCATCCCGCCTCTAACGACCTCGACGTCGACGAGGCGTAAAGCCATAAGTAAAAAAAAAAGATATATGTCCCTTAAATCCAGCACACAACGAATGAAAATCGGTTTGAGGAAAATTGTAGAGGAAGAGAGGGGAGGTAGAAGTGTGTCAAACATAACCCGATCTTTCAGGAGCTGGATAAGAGATGGTGATGGATTAGCAGCGATATATGTCTACATCTCCCTACTTTCCTCGATGGCTTTTAACTACCATACTGTATGGTAATTAGGTAGCTTTTAAGATTTTTGTCGAAGAAATTGTTCATGACCTATATCGGGACAGTCGCGTGGATGGTTTTGTTCAGATACTGGGAAAGCGAAATGTGGATTGTTATACTGGTATTCGAGCACAGGTATCCATGGACGTCAGGCCTACAACTCCGCTTACCGTTCATTTCAGATGCAGCTCATACGTGCCAGTGCTGTGCCTGATCGAACAGTTGGCTCGAATTTGGTGGATTCGTTCAAAAGCTGACGTAACAACAGCGGTCAAGATTAGCGTAGTTCTTTCTCGGCCTTATCGCCTGGACGTGTGCGGGACAACCTCAGATGTTGGTGGGAAGAACCGTTACGACTTCCACTTTCCTGCAAAACAAACTGGCTGAACTTTCACTGCCACTTAGCATTCTATCTGTCTCCTAGATCACGTGATACTAAAAATGTGTAAATATAGTTTCCGGGAAAGAGAGAAACAACTAGGAGAAAATATGTGATCTTACTTAACGCCACACGTCGGGAAGTAAATATTTAGTGATAGCAACGTATATAAACCTTTCGTATATTAACTACAGTATCTACACTAAATCCATCGTTGGTGCAAACACATGAAATATTCCTCAAACGCACCAATTTCAAATTTTTCACAATGACCTAACTTGATTGAAGGTGATGAGCGATCAGCGAATCCTTAATTTAACTGAGTAAATGGGTGATAAAGCTAAATTAGACGAATACTGTGGAGGAAAATGTATAGCTTTAATAATAAAAAACACGAACTTCAACGGTGATGGGTTGGCTGCCATATTGATAATTAGCAGGTATCCACACAAACAAAGGGAACTCAGAATAAATGCCAGAGGTAAAACAAGTTCACGCAACGAATAATAGAGAGCGCTTGTTAATAGAGTGTATTGGAAAGAAATATTAGTATTATGTTGATAATTGCCTTCTGATTCGAAACTGAACAAACGTCAAAGTTATCCATTTACTATAAACTGATTAATTAACTCTTTGACCTGTACCCTTCAAACGGTTAAGTGTCTCGAATTATAAAAAAATACATCGAATGGTGGAAAATGAATTACTAAAATTAATGGCATGGGAGATGTTAAAGGAAAACACAGTATTTGAATGCACGGCAGTGCACCCGCCAAGTCGAGTCAACGGTGGCACTGCCTACCCTTTTCTCGAAGCGATTCGGGACATTTTTGAACCTCAATTTCTTCGGTCGTATTCATGCTACATGTCTCAAATTTCTGTTATGCATAGATATCAGCAATCTTAGCCATTGTACTAAATTTTATTTTGTTACTGTTCTTAGTTCAGATGTTATTTAGATGTAAACTTCAGTGATTTTGTCACCCACTCATTCACTCACTGATGATAATCAAAACTCTAAGGTACTTCCCGCAGCCGCAGAAAGCTGAAATTTGGCCATTTTACCCACATATTATAAGAAAAGTCTGAAACTCTTAAATTCCCACATACCTACCCCTTACCTACTCCTAAAGTGAAATCGCTTTCTACCCTAATAACTTTATATACCTCATATTTTTATTGTGGAGTTGAACTAATGTGTTAAATTTTACTTCTTTCCTTTTCTTAACTTGGAAGTTATTGAAATTCAAAATTTTATTTCGGCATGACACCCCGACTTCAAAATTCCACTGCCAGTAATCCTAGAAACAAGCAATTTGGTACACACATATGCTTTCATCCATAAATCATAAGAAAAATCTAATATTGGAGGATTCCTCCGTATTTATTTAATTACAATCCCCGACATGAAAAATTCTAGACATACTTGCGGCTTATTTACTTTGCTCCAGATGAAGCTGTAAATCTGAGATTTCTGTACTACATGGAGGTGAGCAAGTTTAACCAAAGCCTTAAATTTTACTTTGTTCCTATGCTAACTATAGAAGTTACTTGGAATTTACTCATAGCGAGGGTTAATTTTATGGCAATCCTGACTAGGTCACCCAAAATGCACACTCATTGATTGCATGGCATTGAAGTGATACTTCAAATTCAAAGTTACGTGCGAAATAACGCTGTACAATAAACTTTACGAAGCTTGTCAGGAATGTTTTTCTAGCAAATTTTTAAGGTGCGAAGCGGCATCAGTAACCTATGGAATCATTTTAAGCAGAAAAATAAATCATTTCCTGCTAATATAGAAGAAAAGTGATAGAAACTGCAACCAATAAATGTAGTTCTTTAGTATTTTTACGCGGAATGTATAGTTTGTTCTACATTATCAATAATGATAGCGATGAGAAGAGTGTTTTTAGCAACCTCAAGAGAAAAAAAAGGATCCCTCGCTGTGCCGGAGAAAGAGGTTTTCCCGATAATTTATCATTTGTATTGTTGGTAGTGTCACCATTTGAGTGAGAATATTTGTAATTACATAAAGTAAATAAAGCAAATATCGGTCCTGTTTATTATATACGCAATAATTTTAATGGTAGGGTAGTATGGTATGAGAAACAGCAAAAATCAAAATAAATAAAAAGGATATAATTATGTTCAACTCCATTGTGGGCTGTCAGGGTACGTTGGGGAAGCAAGATGTTCAAATGAGACCAAACTGGAGCATATCGTTATGGACGCACTCTTACAAAAAGATATAACATACCACAAAAACAATAGTTGCAAAAATAGTCCGAATCACGTGTTTTTTGGTGACAATAAGTTATTATATCTTGTCCTGAACCGTCTACTTTTTACGTATTGTATTCATTTCAGTTTCTAAAACAGAATGATTTCTCTGGTTGTTATAGATCGTGGACTTAAAATTTACGCATGTGTAATTTTTACCGAAATGAAAGTCATTATTAGCTGATACCCGCAACTTCGTACGCGTGAACTTAAAATTTCATTGCCAGAATTGAATATAGAAAGCTTTTAGTAACGTAGGATTGGTCCCAAACAACACCGAGTGGGCATAATATGACTAGAAAACCACCACTGTCTCATGAAGAGAATCAATTTCCAACATATTTAAAAACAGAAAATCAAACGAAGGTGCTGGAATGTGAAAAAGGGAGGGGGGTGGAGTCTAAGAGCAGCTTTATTTCAGCTTGGTCTTTTCTTCTTTCTTCGGCATGTGCATCCGATTCTTGGGTTCTAATAACTTTAGCTGCTCGTGCTCTGTTAGAGTTACACCTTAGGCCACGTATACACCCGGAAGGCATCTCAAAAAGGAGACAAAATAAACTGGTGAAAGAAACTTTGAGGCAGAACAAAAGAATTGTACAGTGCAGAGCAAATCGACATCTAAACTAAATAATACGATTTGTCTTTAATCGAAATTTACTAACAAATCATACACTAACAGACCGCGCGAGAAGCACCGCTTGAGCAACCGACCTAACATTGCAGACTAACACACGCATCCGTATGTCTATCATCATTCGATAAGTTCTTAAAATTTCGTGACTTCAACTGTTATTCATACTGAAAAAACCGTTCTGTGTCCTTCCCTAGAGATACAAAGTATTTCCTTGTCCCATTCCATCATTATCAGTATAGCCAATTAATAGCCAAAACGTAACAAAAGACAGAGACTTACTTCTGCATTTATACGACTGCGAGAGTAAATCCCCGAGGGGTCAATATAGCGTAAAAAGGTGTACACTTACAGCATTCCTACACAACCAACGATTTTCCACTCATTGCACCCCTAAATTTGTGATATTTACAATTTAACATGGAACCCTAACAACTGGCGGTCCAGGCGTTTCTCATACACCGAGAGTGGTGGTGTAACGGCTAGCGTTCTGGCCTCGCATTCGGAAGGACAGCGGTTCGAATTTGGGTTTTCCATGGTTTCCCAAATCACTCCAGGCAAATGCCGGGATGCTTCCTTCAAAAGGCCATGGCCGAATTCCTTCCCATTCCTTGCCCCCCATCCTTTCCCGTCTCTAAAGACCTAGCTGTTAAGAGATGTTAAGCAGTTAAAAAAAAGTTTCTCATACGATTAAAAACAACTCTTAAAAATATTTGTTTCCACCGGGATTTGAGCCGAAGACCATGCTGCAAACATCAGTAAGCAAGCACATTAACCGCTCAGCTATCAGACAGCTATGTGGAAAGGTGCTACACAGACGTACACATCCTACGCTTCTGTCTATCGATGTTCAGTAATTTTTCAAAATTACGTGACAACATGTATTTGGGGGTATCACAGTGCGCCCAAGTCGAGTCAACGGCGACACTACCTACCTTTTTAGAGATTCGGACCATTTTTGAACCTCAAATTTCTGTTATGGATAGATATCTGAAATTTTAGCAAATACACTAAGTTTTATTTCGTTACTGTTCTTAGTTTGGATGTTTTTCGGATGAAAACTTCAGCGATTTTGTCACTCAATCACTCACTAATGATATCAAACTTCTAAGGCACTTCCCGTAGTTGCAGAAAGCTGAAATTTGGTGCACAGATAAAATTTTACCCACATATTATAAGGAAAGTTTGAAACTCTTAAATTTCCATATATCTAACCTTAATCAACCCCTAACGGGAAATCGCTTTCTACCTTAATAACTCAGATTTACATTATAGAGTGAGCTTACTAAGCTTAACTTATGTGCTAAATTTTACTTCTTTTCTTTCCTTACTTTGGATGTTATTGAAATTCAAAATTTTGTTTCGACCACGACAAAATTCCACTGTACTTCCAGTAATCCTAGAAACCAGTAATTTGGTACACATATACGATTTCATCCCTAAATCGTAATAGAAGTATAATATTTTAGTTTCTCGCCGTATTTATTTAATGACAATCCCAAACATGAAAAATTATGGCACATACTTGCGGCTCCGGATGAAGAATTTTTAATGCATAGAGATCAGCAACTTTAACTAATATGATACATTTTACTTTGTTCCTATGCTTAGTTTGGAAGTTGCTAGTAATTTTGTTTATGGTGGTAGTGAAACTAACGGCAATTACTCAGTTACGGCGCAGAACCACTGTTTTCAGAGTGGTGCATTGTTGGTAATGTATATCGATATCTTAAATTCTGAAATGTTCTTATTCACCGATTTTCAAATGGAATCGTTACATTTAGCTGCGATTCAGAATAAGCGATAAACTTACAAAAATAAATGAGATCCCACAAAAACAATTCTTGTAACAATAGGCCAAGTCTCGTGTTCGTGTAGTGACAAAAAGTTTTGACATATTCTGGCCAAGTCTATACAGTGTGTATTCAGTTCACTTTGTGAAACATAATGGTTTCTCTCGGTGTCATAGATCGTTTATTTAGGATAAAAAAATCTGATGACTTTGCCAATACGCACGTCATAATTTTTACTGAAGTTGAGGGCATAATACATACTTGTCAAATTCGAAAAAGAGCAACGGAAATCTCAGCTTTTACGTATTTATAAGTTTGATAAAGCAACAAATTTAAGGTATTTATACAGTTCGACTGAAACATGGCGTATAAAATGGCCAAGTCATCAGATTTTTTTGTCCTAAATAAACGATCAGTGACACCGAGAGAAACCATTCTGTTTCAAAAAGTGGAGTGAATGCACACTGTGAAGTGTAGACTTGGCTCAGAAGAAGATCTCATGACATTTTGTCACTACATGAACACGAGAAAGTAACGTACTTTTAGTTTTACTTTTAGTTTTATTTTTAGTTTTACAATTCAGTTAATTTTTGCCTGCGACATTCTTAGCGTGGACGACTAATATGACAACAAAATTAATTAAAGATTTGGTTAAGGACTGAACCTTCAGTGCTTCGACGAACTAGAAATTAAATAAGTAACACAAAATAATAATTTAACTGTAGTTTAATTCTTTTATACATTTATGATCATTTACGCTGACAGATTTCTCGTTCAACTATCTGCCTATGATTCTCAACCTTTAATAATTTCGTGAAACTTGGTGCAGGTCACATCGTCGTTTAATTTGATAGGATATAATTTTTTCACTACGTCAGCAACTAATTATAACAAAATCAACTATGTTAACAACAACTATGACAACTATAACTACAACAACAAACAAACACACCTACAACTAAGACAACAACCAACAATGAAATTAATTTCTAATTTAACATTGAAATTCTGTGTTTTCTAAAATCTTTTTTTTTTTTTAAATCGATACAAACTTAAGTCGAATCTTTTGTTTTCAATTCCGCAATCTATCGACAGAATTAAATTTCCAATAGAAAATTACTATCAACTATGTTTACTACTCAAATGGTCGTTTAAAAACATTTAACAATTTCAAAATACATTTCTTTATTTAGAAATTAAGTCCATCTTCAAACTTTTTATGTCAAAAGATTCTCGGGGTGTATAATTTGCAATATTAAGTTCCTTTGAATTCTGACCAATTTTAGTTACAGGTGACAGTTATATAAAAAAATTTGCTTGCTATAATTTCGAACGAAAAATCATTGCGTTTAAGTGAAGTTCGTGTCTATAAAGTGCTGTGAATGCAGTTTCTGTGTCAAGTAGGGAAGCAGTGTATTTACTGGATAGAGAAAGTTTCAAAGTATGTAACCCCCACCTCTTAGTACCATTCACTGCCGCCAATGACGCTGTTTTCTGTTTACTTGGAAATGGCGACGCAAAGGAGAAGTCGTTTTATTTCGCACAGTATGCAAAAAGTGAATCTATTGTTCATATGCGTGCATTCCGTTAAGTTCTATAAAGTCCCACCTTGTCGTGAACAGAATTATATCTGCACATGAACAATAGATTCACATTTTGCATACTGTAGCACGCAAAACGAATTCTCCAGCGGCGTCGCCATTTCCACGTAAACAGACAACAGTGCCGTTGGCGGCAGCGAATGGAACTAATAATCGGTGGTTTCAAACTTTGAACCTTCCTCTATCCAGTAATGTGTAACACAAATTTGCATCTTCTATAGTATTTGAGAAATAATAATAATAATAAAAAGAAGCTAAACCTGCTGCTTCTTTTTGAATAATGCTGTAGTTTATATCTACGCCGCTTGCAACGCTGGCGTCCCATGAACCTTTCAAAGTCAACTAGTTCGACTGTTTGCTAACGGTGTGCGAAGTTATATTCCATCGTTAACGTTTTCTTGTTTCTGTGTTTATAATGGTTAAAAATTAGTTGCATTGCTCTTCAACTTGTACACCAGTGACATTCCTGAAACAAGCGGTAATAAATTCTGCTACGTTGACGACTTAGCTATCACTGTTCAAACTGCCACATTAGAGGAAGGTGAAAGTACTCTCTCTAAAGACTTGGAAACCTTGAGTGCATATTATAGGAAGTGGAGACATTCTCCGAACCCGATAAAAACAGAAGTATGCGCATTCCACTTATGCAATAGAATAGCACACCAGCAGCTCAAAGTGAACTTTTAACATCAGAGAGTGAAACATAATTTCTAACCTAAATATCTTGACATCACCTTAGACCGTTCCTTAACATTAAAAAAAAACACCTGGAAAACACAAGTCAGATACTTAAAACACGAAACAACATCATGAAGAAGCTAGCTGGTACTTCGTGGGGAGCTGATGCATATACACTACGAACAACCGCTCTCACCATTGTGTACCCTGTTGCTGAGTACTGTGCTCCAGTGTCGCAACGTAGTGCTCACTCTAGAAAAATTGACGTCCATCTGAATGAGTGTATCAGAGTAATAATTGGCACCCTAAAATCCACCTAATCAACAAAATACCACCTCCAGTGGTAAAACGCCAAGAAGCAACGGCACGTGAGTGGATAAAACTACACAATCCTGACCATCCACAGGATCTCCCAATCCACGACTTCCTAAATGACTTACCCCCACTCGTCTTAAATCCAGAAATCCATTACAGAAAGATGTATTTGACTTTGATGTCAAGGAAAAATGGTTACAAAGCTGGAACTCCTCATCTGTGAAAAATCCAGATATTAAAGATCTCACAACTGGACTTTCCGGATTGCACCTGAATAGAGACCAGTGGGTCAAACTAAATCGCCTAAGAACAGGCCATGCGAAATGCAACGCCATGTTGTATAAGTGGGGTCTTCAGGATTCTCCTGCATGTGACTGCGGTGCTCCTTCCCAGAGTGTGGAGCATATTATTAGGGAATCCCCTCTACGGAAGTATGATGGACCATTTGAAGAAGTTTTCGGAGCTACAACTTCCTCCATAGAATGGCTGGAAGAATTGGACATCAATTTCTGAACGCTGCAAACATTCTTATCATTTTATATATTTATATGTATTACATAACTTCCTTAGCCATACGACAAATAAATAAATAAAATACAAATAAATGGTTAAAAATTGAGAACACTGCCAGTTGTTTAGTCAGATCGGTTATTCGATTCCTTAATTCAATAATTGTGCAAAAATGTGACATTTACTGTCAGATTAAACAGATTTTCGGAGACAGTAAAATTTTTGAATAATCAGTTTGATGATGCGTCGAAATATTAACTCAGGTAGAGAGAACGCCAATCATAATGTGCGAGCAAGATGCTCGTCCGTCATTACAGGCATCTGAATGAATTTAAGAGTCGAATTCTTAAAGAACTGTTTGGTGCATCACACTTCATGAAATTGGTAAGCAATTATCAAACGTGTTATTTTATTATGTAATTGAAAAACGTTTTCAAAGTGGTAAAAGCCTGAAAGATGGAGTCACCACTTTGCTCAACGAACTTGTGGCGTAGGAATGTGAGGCAGGGATATAAAAACTTATTACATGATTCTTCAACCTTCATCAGCATTAGTTAATGCCACTTCCTTATTGATTCTCTAAATAAACATCAATATTATTAAAATTTTAGTCGGTATTTTAGTTATTAACTTAATTTAAGTAAAATTTGAAATAAGTGTTGTATATTGTAAATTTATGTAAAGCGTAAAATATACTTTATAAACACGTCGCAAGATGTAAGAGAAGGATTGATAGCTCTATTCTTGTAATGTTGAATAAACCTTTAAATAAATAAATATTACAAGTGTTGGAATTTACGTGCTGATTGTGTGGGAAAGTTGTGTCAGTTATGTTTAAGTAACACATTCTTTTAGAAACCTTAGCTGATTTGTTTTTTTTTTTTTTTTTAATTTTAAAATGATACATCTTTTCGGACAATTCTTGTACATACAGAAACGAAAATTAATATACATTTGAAGTAACTAATACATGCAATTATATCCAACTAATAGAATCAAATACAGTTGAAATTGATGATATTCACTCAATGATAAACTGAATAAACGTTGCAGCTGGCTGTTGTAATATCATTTTCTCATAATGGAACCAAAGTAATATAACGAAATGAGGTGATGTTATAATTGAAATAAATTACTATATGTTAGAGAACATTTATTTAAATTTTTAAATATATTTAATGGAAATAATATCTGAGTTTATTTATTAATTGCAATTCAAATCTAAGGCAATTGAACAAAATAAATATGCAAAAAAATTATGCTTACAGAAAATCAAATGATTCCTTCCTTAATATGAGTTCTTTATCTCGAAGATAATTTGGCCTGGTATAGGATGTTCGTTAGCCGAGAGAACAAGCACGTAGCTTCAGCGGATTGAAGATAGTCATTACTACCGATTTTGTTGTCGGCTAATAATGTGGACGGGCAGATCGCTGCAACCGGCAAGCAACTTCTCCAGCGTTCTCGTGTTGTATCTTTGATGCTCTGGCTGCGTGGCCATCTTGCCAGGGCTTGATAGCCAGGAGGTAATATCGGCAGATTCAGAGAGCAAGCATCTGGTCGCCCGATTGACTCTGTATTCTGACGAAGTCTCCATCTCATGATGAAATCAGCGTATGGAATCTCGCACATGGAAACAAATCAAACAGGACGAGATGCAATGAGAACCATTGGTCTCACAAACAGAGTTTGGCAAGTCTATTCCTTACTCGGGGTCAACTAAAAAGTTTCCCCACCACAGCAAAACTCGGTTATACCATAACTGGCTGGAATGTAGTACACCCCACATTTCTGTACCCAATCAACAGACAGTAATTTGTGGGTGAAGAAAAGTACATATTTTTTCAGCGGGTTTCGAATAAACATATCCCGTTTCTCCAGGCTTGAACAGGCAACACGTGTAACATTATCACTATATCCAATTCATTTCTCATCATTATTGTTGAATTATGTTGCACTGTATAATTATAAGTATCATGAAGAAATGTATTAATGTTCGTAACTTGATTTGTAATGTTGTTGGGTAGCCAAAGACCTTAGTTCGTTTGGTAAACGGAGTAGCATAGTGTTGTTACATTTAAGTAACAATTTTTCACACTGGCCAGTACAGCTGTGCTGGCAGCGTTTGTTGATTGGGCGCCTGGATTTCGCGCGCGCGCGCGTGTGTGTGTGTGTGTGTGCGTGTGTGTGTGTGTGTTGTGCCTCTTGGAGAAGATTGTATGGAGGGATTTAGCGCTCTCTGTACACAAACTGAATTAGTTTGTGACATATGTTTGAAACTTGTTCACTCATTTAAAGAAAAAAGAGGTTGATTCTGAGTTAGTGACTGTGTTACCAGAAAGAAAAGACCACCTGCCTAAATATCTCTCTCTTTTATTTGAAAGTCTACTAGTTTAAGCGACCATCAAAAATGACGGGTATCATCTATGTTGTCTTTATGAATTTGTTCTGTAAAAGTTTTAAAGGAAAAATGTATAAAAATTAATCATTAACTTTTTTATTGATATTTTCGTGATACGAGCTACGTTTGATTAATTGCTCAGAGTATTTGGCTAGAAATTTTTTAAATAACCATATTTAATTTTGAATGACGGAAATTTTTATCGTTAGGAAAAAGTTCTTAAGTATAATTTGATATATTTAGTGATTACCTACGTTTCGTGTAAAGTTTCTCTGAGTTTTAATAAACTTACCTGTCTGTTATCAACTGTCCAAAAATTCTTAGGCTATGTTGTCGCTTGGTTCGTGTAACTGGTACAGAGAATACATCTCACACTCTTCTCATTCATAAATTTCTGCACCTAGTCGTCGCAAATAAATAAAAAGCAACATATAAATTTCAACGAAAGTCACGTTATATTTTTTTTATATATATTCTGACATGTAGGTACACTTTTCTCATAAACTACTAAAAGGAGAAAGCTTATTTTTTAAACAAACATGTAATCGCTGCTACCTACTTGCCAATTAAGAAAACAAACTAAATAGTTAGACAGTTTGAAAGTTAAAAAAAATTAACTATGTTCAAAAGCTAAAAAAAACTTTAAATTTATGATTCATTTTTTAAAAATGTATTAATTGGAATTCATTGGTTATCAAATTTAAACATTACCTATATACTGCGGAATTAGGATAATAAATTTGTTGAAGATCCTGATGTAAGTTACGTGGTAAAGTGAACCTAAACATAGACAGAACTGATTTTTTTTTTTTTTTTTACCTTTGCAGGTCCTTGTTTAAATAATTGTTTAACAAACAAATTTCACAACAAATGATCATGAGAGATACCAATCTATTCAAAACGAATCAAAGAAGGCAAGCTAAAAAAATGATGAATGTTCTTCAATTAAACTGAAGGAAATGCTAAATGTCATTTACTTAACAATTTAGCATGCAAAGGCTTGCTGTCTGGTACAGGTGCCGTTAACAAGGTAAGTGCAAATGAAATCAGAGTCGATTATTTATTTGTAATTTACACTTCATTTTAACAATAATGCAAAGAAAGTCAATGAAGTTATTGATTTAGAATATCCTAGTCAGTCAAGCAGCGCTGTGGCGGCCGCCAGTAGGTCTGGCATCATCCGACCTGCCGATGGTTTTCGAGTTATCAACATCACGTGCAGCCTCCAGGTTTAAAGCCTTTAATTAAAGTGGATGCTTTTGATTACAAAAATCCTGTGGCAGCTGCATACCAATTACTGTGGATGATCTATACTAATATTATAAATGCGAAAGTAACTCTGTCTCTCTGTCTGTCTGTTACGTTTCTTGGGCTAAACCGCTAATCCGATCGTGATGTAATTTGACGAGGAGATGTGATTGGCCATTAGGATGGACATAGGATACTTTTTCCGTATAAATAGTACATATTGTCATGTAATTTTGAAAAATTACCGAAACGCCGATAGACAGACGCTTAAGATGTGTAAGTTTCTTTAGTAGCTTTCCATATGGCGGGCGGTAGCCCAGTGGTTAACGCGCTTGCTTACTGATGTTTGGACGGTCAGTTCGCATCGAGCCGCCGTCGCGTGCGGTTGCTCGATACTTTCCTCAAGCGAGGTTCAGTGAGTGTATCAGTGAAAACTTAGCTTGTGGTTTACGATAGTGAAAATGGAATCGACGATACGGAAGAATACACTGAAATTTGCGTTCGACGCGAAGGAGACAAGACCACGTGCATATGACTTCCATGAATGGCTGTATGAAAAATTCGACTTGACAGACGCAGATGTATACGGAATCCAAATGGACTTCTTGACTTATGCAGTATACGTTAAAATGACAAATGACAACTTGTGCAATATTATCGTAGAGAAAACTGGAGGGAAGGCCGACTACCAGAACCCAGATGGAACCGTAAGTACCGTATATATAAGCCACGCAGGGCTGGGGCTACGATCAGTAAGAGTTTTTAATGTACCATTTGAAATTAGTAATGCTAGTGTAACGGCAGCAATCCGAAACTATGGTGAAATAATAACGGCGACCGACGAAAAATGGAGCCCTAAGTTCAGATTCCAAGCAAACAACGGCATACGGTGTGTGAAAATTGATTTAAAAAAACATATACCTTCCTATATAATGATACAGGGTTTCAAAGCATTAATAATATATGAGGGACAACCGCGCACATGCTCTGTTTGCAATGAACCAGGACATCTAAGATCTGAGTGTACAAAACGCCGACCATTACAACTTCCAAGAGTAAAATTGTCAACATCAGAAACTATAACAGCAAATGCTACAATCGCGGAAGCGAGTAAGGAAAGTAGCAACACAGCGTCTTATGCAGAAGCCGCGGCACAAGTCAACAGTGTAAACATAGGCCACACTGTAACATCAGCATGTGAGCCACACACAGAAACGTTGGAAAACACGGAAAACATGGAGATCGATGTAGAGGACAACTCGGAACAGCTCGGCGGTAAACAGGAAACACAAGCCGAAAAATCTGGACAAGAAGAAGAAGAAAACGAAGAACAAGAACCGGAACAGAAATTACATGAAAAAGAAATAGAAGAAGAGAGTATCCCAGAACATGTCACACACATAGAAACATTTACAAATAAAACAACTCACCAGGCAGAAGAAGATTCCGAAACAAAACAACGGATTGAAATGCACAGCTCAACGATCAATGACAAAGCCGAGAAAGAAATAAGCGAGAAGAGAATAACAAGACAATCTAGCAGAAGTGCAAATAAGGATGGTGCCAATACCGCAAGTCAATACATAGCAAAAAAACGCCGAGCTCTCAGTGAACGACTCGAAAACAACGGCAAACCAGTAAAAAGAATAGCAGAGAAAGTAGAACGAACAACAAATAACGCCAAATCAAGACAAGAAGAAGAAGAAGAAGAAGAAACAACCAAAGTGAGAATTGAAGGACAAGACACACCAAAATATGTAAACGATCAGAAGATAAGAGAAGAAGATAAACCAAAACTCCTCAGTAAAGACAGCTGGTACGAGGAAGTAATGGAGGGATCTGATGAGACGTAAAATAACCAATGACAAGCAATCAAAGTTATAGCATTGCAACTATAAATATGAACAGAGTAATTACGCCATTCAAAATAAAATGCCTAGCGGATTATATTAAACAAAACAGTATTGACATCGCAATGTTACAAGAAGTGACTTTTACGGAACTAAACATCCCTGGATACGATGGAATAATCAACTACTCCAAAGAAACCAACACGGGAACGGCCCTCGTGATTAGAGAGGGAATTGAGACGGTTAGTACAGAAACATTAACAAACGGCAGGGCCATTGCAACTACAATAAATAACACGCGAATAATCAATGTTTACGCCCCCTCTGGCAATAATAATCGAGCCCAAAGAGCACATTTCTACAAAACAGAGCTACCCTATCTCCTGCGAAATACCACAGGTGCAATAATAATGGGAGGTGACTTTAATTGTGTACTAAGCCAAAAAGATCAAACCCCAAATTTCAATGGGTGCAGGGAGCTGACTAACCTCATTCGAGGGATGGACTTTCACGACGCTTGGGAATGCATTCACGGAAATGCCAAAGCCTACACATATGCCTCAAACAACTCGGCAAGCCGACTCGACAGGATCTACGTAACGGAGACTCTCCGGACCAAAACAACCAGTGCAAACATTTTTCCTCTAAGCTTTTCAGATCACAACAGTATGCAATGTACTGTCAACATGCAGAGGCAGCCAGTTAGCAGAGGCAAAGGATTCTGGAAATGTAACATCTCTATGCTTGAAGACCCGGCGCTAGACGAAGAAATCAAAAGTGTCTGGGACGAATGTCTAAAAAACTGTAAAAAATATAAAAGCACACTATCTTGGTGGGTTGAACATGTGAAACCGAAACTAAAACGAACCTTAATCTCCTGGGGGACACAAAAGAACTATTGGATGAAGGGCACAATTGAGTATTATTACAGATGCATCAAGGAATTATACCAAGAGCCCACCATAACTGTCGATACTAATATAAAAATAAAAAAATACAAAGCCAAGATTCTATCATTACAAAATATGCAAGCAAACAAACTTCTGACAACTTCAAAACCGACTGACGTCGCAACCAAAGAAACGGCAGCCCTGTACCACCTTATAAGGAGCACAAAAAGGAGTAAAAAAACTTTAATAACCAATATAATTAAAGAAAATGGTGAAAACATCAAGGACGGAAGAGATATAATTAAAGAAATTACCACGCATTATAAAAATATTTTTAAGTCAACCCCAACTAGTACGGCGGCAATCTCCGATTTAATATCCAACTCAAGTAACACAGCAAGTGTGGAAGAATCAGCAACTCTAACAAGAATTTTTGACCAGGATGAAATTCATACATCGATAAACAAAGCAGCAAGAGGGAAATCCCCAGGACCGGATGGGTTACCCATAGAATTTTATATTCATTACTGGCCCATGCTAAGAAATAAGTTAACAGAGATTCTAAACGACTTATGGACAGAGGATAATCTTCCCACCGCCTTCACAGAGGGCATCATAGTGCTAATACCCAAAGGCAACCAGATCAAAAAAATCAATGAAATACGGCCAATAACTTTGTTAAATTCAGACTTTAAAATACTAACGAGAATCCTCAAAACTAGACTGGAACCCCTCATGGAGAAAATCTTAGGACCTCATCAAACCAGTGCTACTCCCGGACGTAGCATCTTAAATACTGTGTGCGAATACCGTGATATTATCAGCATAAACGCAGAAAAACAAACGCCATCAGCTCTACTATTCCTCGATTTTGAAAAAGCTTTTGACCGAATTGAACATAATTACCTCTTAAAAATCATGGAACATAAAGGACTTGGCTCCCCATTCGTGGAAGTAATAAAGAAAATAATTACAAACACACATTCAAAACTTCTTATAAACGGACACCTGTCAGCGCCCGTCAAGATAGAAAGATCGATAAGACAAGGATGCCCGCTATCAATGATCCTGTACGCACTGGCAACGGAACCCCTGCTTGAAAAATGTCACCAAAATTTAACAGGCATTAATCTAAACGGATACAAATTTACATGCAGAGGATACGCAGACGACATTTGTATAGCCGAAACTTCAGCGGAGGACATCCAAAAAACGTGGGAAATAATCACAACGTTCACGGAAGCAACAGGCGCAAAACTTAACCCAAAGAAAACTGCACTGCTCCAAATAAGTGGAGCAGAGATCCCACGTCCAACAGACATCTGGTACGAGCAAGTAGAAGAACATAAGACATTAGGCATTGTTTTTCAAAAGAACATTATGAAAACAATAACTAAAAACTGGCTCATAACACTACCAAAAATTAGGGCTGTTATAAACATGCACTGTGATAGAGATCTGGATGCAATACAGAAGGCTAAAATCGTACAAGTATCTTTATTGAGTAAAATGGTCTACATCGCCCAAGTACTGCCGATACCCGACACAATTGCAGATCGGATACAGAATCTGCTCGGGTGGTTCGCAAGCAGGGGTAAGATCTTCAAAACAGCGTTCAAAACAATGACTCTACCCCTAGGAAAAGGAGGCATAGGAATGATAAGCGTACGCGAAAGATGCTGCGCATTATTCCTCAAAAGAACCATAACGACAGCGGAAAATGACCCAAACGGCCCAACAAATAACTTTTTTTTTTTTTTTTTTTTTTTTTTTTTTTTTTTTTTTTTTTTTTTTTTTTTAATGGCATTCGGCAACGGAGGCCATACAGCCAGCTCAATGTGTATTTTTTTTCCAATGTATGGACGCCACAGGACGGACAGGACATTCACACAGACACACAACACTTAACATCCATGCCCGCGGCCGGATTCGAACCGGCGTCCTTCGGCACGTGGAGCTAGCACTCTAGCCCCTACGCTACCGAGGCCGGCAACAAATAACTTGATTAAAGAAACAAAACCAGTCACTGAGGAAATACCTTTCAACATGGCCGCGATAAAGTTCAACTTACCACATATGAGAAAATTTCACCTAGAAACAACTTATGCAAAAACCAAAGGATGCACCCTGTACAACAAGACAACAAAAGAAATCTACAAAATAATCAACACATCTAACCACAGAAATAAAATCGAAATTAAAAATCCACAATACAACTGGAGCAACATCTGGAAAAATATAACGAATAAAACTCTAAACACTAAAACACAATCCTTGTGGTATGACGTCGTAAATGAAAAAATCTCAACCAACAGAAGACTTTACGAAATACATCTATCCCCGAATGACAGGTGCAGAAATTGCGGAAATACTGACACCCTGATACACAGAATTACGTGTAACCAAAACCAGAAAATATGGACTTGGGCAAGAAGAAGAATAGCCTTCCTTGACAGAACATCACCTTTAACCGTGAGCATCCAGGAAATACTGAAACCTGAGAAAAATGAGATATCCTGAAACGAAACACAACACGGTACAATGGATACTAGGCAATACCCTAACTTATATGCTACAAACGGAAAAGAGTACTTACGACGAATATATAGCATATATGAATACTATATATTACGAAATTATCCAAACTCAAAATTATAAAAAAGACTTCGCACGGATGCTCGATATAATAATGACAGAATCATTCCAATGATCACAATTTTAACCAAATAAAACTGTTTATAAACCCCACCTAGACCCAAAGAGAGACTTTTTGAATCAAAGGCACGAGGGGAACCTAACTGTACCAAATATTCAAATCATAAAGAACAAAAAAAAAAAAAAAAAAAACATAACATCCAACTGATGGAAAATACCACTAATAAATACAAATCAGGAAAAGAGAACATTGAAACCCAAATTTTATTATAAAAAGGTTAGAGCCAGGCAAAGAGCCAACCACTGGCGAGCGAAAGGCAGGGCTGAAGGGGAGGAAGGAGGCCCTATATATTAAAAAAAAAAAAAAAAAAAAAAAAAAGATGGTAGAGCGCTCGCTTTGCATGTGAGAGGTACCGGGATCGATACCCGGCGTCTCCATCCCATTTGTGTTGTTAATTTTGCAGTAGTGTGAAGTTTTGTAAGACATTCAGTTTTGGCGAATTTTTAGTTCTGTGTGGTAAACAGATGAGAAAGCACTGAACGCGTGGATTGAGTCAAAGTATTTATAATGCAGCACTAGTTTTGAAACTGTTATCAGAGAAAAATCTTACCTCGTCAACTATGTATGAGAAGCAGTTTGCAATCAGTCAGGTTGGCCGAGTGGTCTAAGGCGCCAGACTCAAGATCTGGTTCGCAGACGGGAGCGTGGGTTCGAATCCCACATCTGACAGTACGCTTTTCTCATTCGTGGATTCCGATATTTGCTGCAATCTATGCAGTTTGTGTTGAATACATCTGATAGCTGTGTTACTTTCGTTGAGAATAGATTGTTTCTAAGTACAAGTGACTGACACGTGCCGTATTATTGCCCACTTCATTCTAGCACATTGTATCAGTTCTTACATATTTAAACATTCTTTGAAGATCGAGCATTCCACGAATTTACTCGAGTTGAATACAGGCAGCGAATGAAAACTAAGGGCCTGATCCCACGCCAGCCATGTGGGTGAATGTAGTTCAATGTGCTCCCAGCAGGTGACTGTAGCGTCGTTTAATCCGTCAATATTACTTTTCTACAGTCTTTCATAAAAACACGTGCTTCCCATCGCTACACAAGTGTACACTTTGACAGAAGTTCTGCATCACAGCATCCATCAAAGTCAGCATGGGAGGATGGGCATTTAAAAGAATCAGGGGCCTCTTGCATCCCAGTTTCAATTTCTGTAGCCCAATAGATACACCTGACCACACCTGCGAGCGTCAGCGAGGCGTCGCGAGAAGTTTGCGAAGTCAAATTGGAGTGTAAATTAATAACAATTTAAAAAAAAAAAAAAAAAAAAAAAAAAAAAAAAAAAAAAAAAGTGGTTAACGCGCTTGCTTACTGATGTTTGGACGGTGGTCTCCGGTTCCAATCCTAACCGAAGCAAACATTTTCAAAATTTGTTTTTGATCGTATGAGCCAGGCCTGGACGGTCAGTTTTTCTTATTCCGTGCTAAACTATAGATACCACAAATTTAGGGGTGCAATGCTAGGCAAATCATACGCAGTCTAAAAATTCTGTAGGTGTACACTTTTTTACGCTATATTGATCCCTCAGCTGTTGTTTCTCTCGCCAATGTGTGTGTGACGTGCACCCATCTATTAGTATAATAGACAAGATGTAGCGGTGTCGCACCTACGTCATGTCACGCGGTGACGTCAAACTATGACGTTGCGCTATGACGTCACGCTTTACGATATTATTTGTGGGAGTGCGCGTTATTTAATATTATTTCCAAGCAACAGTGAATAAATTAACTCACAAAACACTGAAATAAAAGTATGTATTGCGTTAAAATCGATATATCAATCATTAGATGCTTATATTTACGTAATATTCTTTTGATATATTGAAGTATTCCTTAAATTCTTTGTCCATAGATATTGTAAGATAAAAGCTTTGTATTTCGAGCATCAGTGCTGCTAAATGTTTGGTTGGAGTATAACTAGCATGGATTAGAATTACAAGTTTCATTTGACGTTAACGCAGAGGGCATGAATAATTTAGTTTTTTTTAAAATTTAAACTGTGTCCTATTACTGAAATTATTTGTGTTTAAATTGGCATATTAATTATCAGTTTTTTTACTGAAACATTACATGGTTCAAATGAAAGAAGTTGCAAATTGTTCGCGATATATACGCCTAAACCAGAATGAAATATTACATGGCATAGCTTAAGTTGTTATAGCATCCTTCGTTCTTGCTGGAGTCATTATTTCAGCAGATGTAAGTGTTCTTAGCCGTTAAAATATCGATCTTCATCATAGGTAGCTATTAAGAAAGAAATGTGTCAGAACCTGTGAAGATTTGGGATCAAGTTTATATCGCGATGCATGGAATGTATTAAAATGCACGTGATTGAAGCTTTGCTTTTCTATCAAAAATTTTAGCGGATATTATGGTTAAGCTGAAATGCAACCTGGACCAAGATGACAACTGAAGCTTTTTGCTACAGCACAATGAACGATAAATTACAATGAGCTTTATTTTGTAACAATTCTGATTAGTTAAGTAAGTGCAGAGAAATATCCACGTTATTTAATAACATTTCTAGGCATCCACGAATAAATTAACTGACTGAACATACTTATTAGTTGCTTAGATTTATTTAATATTAGTTTATGTAGAAGTATTCGTTGATATCACATATATGTAAGTTAATTTTCGCAATGTTAGCAGCAGTTTTGATAGATTGTTATTAGAATTGGCACTTGAAATTACAGCAGAGGGCATGCGGTTTTTTTTGTTTTTTTTGTTTTTTTAGTAATTTTTTTCTGTTACTTAATTCATTACTTCGTTCTAACGAAAGTGTTGCTAACATTTTTCGGTTGCGTAGCGTCTTACGTTTCAGAATTTTTAATTTAGTTCATGGCGACGTTTCGGAAAAAAGGAGGGTGCAAATGTGAAGAAGATGCCATTATAACGAAGCAATTGATACAAATTTCAACAGGGCAGTACCAGTTTCCGGCCGGTGGAAAATATCATCTTCCACCCATTAAAACTAATATTACGTTGGAATGACGTAAGCTGTTAAGATTTATTTTTAATTTACTTTTGTTTTACTAATGCCTTATTTCAGCCGCATCTAACTGTGTCAGCTATTCAAATGTGTTAGTATAATTCTGAATAACGAATATTAAAAATTAAGATTGAAGAACCCTTATAGATTTTTTATTTGGTTTATTTCGCGATGCAATGTGACCATTGAAATGTGATACGTATATGTATTAATGTGCGTGTAAAGTAAGTATTGTTTCTCTGGCGGCCTGTTTAGCACATGGAGGAAGGAAATATTTCCTCCATGTTTTAGCGTAGTACTGTACGTGGTTATGGGATTCTACGATAACCGTGAAGCCGCAATTTGTTGATGGATTCTTATGTAACTCGACGAAAAAAACTGAAAGTAGAGAATAAAATGTTTTGATATTTTACTTAATTCTTGAGATATTGTATCTCAAAATTGACGTGGTTAGAAGAAAAATTTCGACATTGCTAAATTTGATGATCATATCGTATGTAACTCGAAGAGACAAATCGAAAACAAATAATACATTTTCTTTCCATATCTCGCTTAGTTCTCGAGATATTGTATCTCAAAATTTAGGTGGTTTGGGTGAAATCTGGCCTGGACCAGAAAAAACAAATTACCAAAACCGCTATATCTACACTGTGGAAATGCACTATATGTGTTTTATTTTCTTCCTGGTGGTTGTTGTTAGGTTGAAATACGTCCTGGACCAGAGTGAAACTTCACCAAAATCACAGTTATAATTGATTTTCAACATGCTATATCTCGAAAACCAAGAAAGATATCAAAAAATTTTATTCTTTATTTTCGATTTATTTCGTCGAGTTTTACAAGAATTCATCATCAGATTGTGGCACCACGATAATGATTGAACTGCCTGTTGTTAGATTGAAATGCAACCTGGACCAGGATAGCAACAGAGACATTTTGTTATTGCGCAAGGCAATAGGAATTATATTATGATTTATTTTTGTGATTATTTAAGCGATTGCTAAGAAATGATTTGCCAGAATACTGAAGTTGTTATGATTTAATTTAGTATCCTTCGTTTTCACTGTGGTCATTATTTCAACTGTAGGCTATGTAATTTATGTCATCCGTTAACACATCGATCTTCATCGCATTATTAGCGAAGATTGTGGTTTGACTGAAATGCGACCTGCATCAAGTTGACAACTGAAACGTTTTGCTACATCACAAGGGATGAGAAATTACAGCACATTGAGCTTTATTTCAAAACAATTCTGTTTAGGTAAGCAACTAAAAAGAAATTAATTGCCAGAATACTCCAAACCCGTCAATTTTGACGGGCTTAGTGGCTAGTAATATTATAAATGCAGAAGTCTCCATCTTTTGTTACGTTTTTTCGACTAAATGGCTATACCGGTATTGATGGAATTTGACAAGGAAAAACTTTGTATCTGTAGGAAGGGCACAGGACATTTTGTTCGGTATGAATAACAGTTTTTAGTTACGAAGTTTTGAGAACTTATCGAATGGTAACAGACAGACGGATACGTGGTTTTTTTCTGTAATGTTACGTCGGTTGCTCAAGCTGTGCTTCTTGCGTATTATGATTTGTTAATAAATTTCATTTAGATACAAAACGTATTATTTAGGATAGATGTCGATTTGCTATGCACTGTACCATTACTTTTCGTCTGCTTAAAAGTTTCTCAAACCAGTTTGTCTTCTTTTCTGACATGCTTTGCGGGCGTAAACCTGGCCTAATGTGTAGCTCTAAAAGAGCACGAGCAGCTAACGTTATTAGAACCCAAAAATTTGATCCTCATGCTTAAGTAAGAAGAAAAGACCAAGCAGAAATAAAACTTACCTCTGTTAACCCCCCCCCCCCCCCCATTTCCCCCACATCCCCGCACCTTCGATTGTTTTTCTGTTTTTAGATATGTTGGAAATTGATTCTCTCCATGAGATAGGTTCGACGGTAGAATGATATAGTGGTGGCTTTCCTGTCATATTATGCCGACTCGGTGTTCTGTGGGACAAATCTTACGTTACTAACGGGTTTCTATATCCAATTTTCGTAATGAAATTCTAAGTCCACGCGTACGAAGTCGCGGGTAACAGCTAGTATAGCCATCAGTTGGCGCACGAACTAAAATTGTGAATGGTTAGCGGCAGGAGCTAGTAGCTAATAAAGACAAAATTACCATCTGTCTCCATGGGCTGCGGTTTGATGCGCTAGAGGCGTTGATGCGGAAAACAGACGACTTGTGGCCATTCCTAAAGGGAGCGTTGCCCCTCCACACGCATCCTGCCGTGCAATCGCTCAGGCTGACGTCACGCCCGGCTGCCTCCCGCTGGTCTAATGAAATTTGTGTCGAGCGCTGCTGCTGTTCGCTCGTCGTTTAGCCCACCGAGGAATGTGCACACTGCGGTTCCGCCGGCACTCGTTTACGAGAAATCCGCCTTTGTGTGGCCGTCTCCAGGTTTTCTTGCTGCCTTCAGAATTCACGAGAGAATGTTCGTACGGACTTTCCGCACACAATTGACATTGCAGAATGTTCTGAACCAAGTTTCAATTATGTACAACACGTTAGTTGTATTTAGCTAAATTTAAGGATAGCTACATTCAAGAATTAAATCATTAAAAACGCATGAAACTTTAGCTGGACGAATTGTATCAACTTGTCGTCCAACGTATACCTATTACATTTCTTTTTAATTTTAACGGCTGTTTAACAACATTATTGCGGTATTTTTTAATTCCGAGACATTGTGATACGAACCTCCCAAAAGTGTCGGTACTTTCTCAAACGCTAGCACAAATAACTTAGCCTTACTACGATACATATTAATCGCGTTTGTGAGTTCTTATTATTTTTTTAAATTCGGGCTTTACATCTTATCGATGCCTAGGTCATTAGAGGTGGGAGATGACTGACGGCCAGACGGGAAGGAATTCATTCAAGGCATTTTGACGGAACCATCTGGGTATTCGTCTGGAATGATGAAACCTTGGAAAAACGGGGATTTGAACCTGCCTCCTCCCGAATCACAGACCGGACCGTTTACACTCATCCATCTGGTTGGTCTGTTAGTTTCTATCAGCAGAGTACTCCACTGTAATACTGAATTACAGTCAGTGTAACATTGCATCGTGTGTAAAGTAACACCAAATTGCTTTTTTTTTTTTTTTTTAAAAGTTAACACTGTGCTATAGTGTCGTATTGTATATTTAGTCATCCAGTTACGTAAATATACATTACACAACGTTCTAACTGAATTGACGTGGATCTGTTTAGTCTGAAAATTCTTTGATTTAACACAATTTGTAAGTTAGCAGCAAGACCGCCTGAAGTCTTTATTTTGAAGTTACTGGTGTGATGGTGGAGAGTTGTAGATCGTATTCCGAAGCCTATCTTGACAATATGTAAAGCATTAATTTATCCACAACATACGGGATCCCTGCTAATGCCATTAAATCACTAAAATTAAATGTTCGGAACCGACTCTGATTTGTTACTCCACTGTCTTAAGGAGACTGTCGGTCTGTGAAAACTAATCAAAATCTGATTCGTAGTTATTGTATGATGTTGGAAAATACAAAATACCCAGAAGCAGTACTTTTGATTATAGAAACCTCTAAATAATCGTTCCCGATATTCTTTCATTCTCCGTTTTACTCTTTTTACTTCTCGTTGACATTGAGGTCATTAGTGGCGGAAAAGACTTGGAGACAATGAATGGGAAGGAATTCGTCCATGGCTTTTTGAAGGGACAATTGATTGGGGGAAATCATGTAAAACTCAAATCGGGATGCCCGATTCAAACCCGCGTTCACCTGAATGCGAGGCCAGGGCGTTGCCGGTTTCAATAATGAATAGGGCACACGCGACTATAAGTTCTTTGAAAACTATCATGTACTGAAATGTATTAACGGTTGGTATATTCAGTACGTCTTACGTCATCGAATCGGTGAATCGATCTACAGAACCAACACTTTTGGTAAATTCCCTTAGTTCTTGTTATGCGTCTTTTCGTTAAAGTCACATTATAAACCCTTGATACCTTCTGATTACAGATTTCAAGCACTGCCCTGGTTTTACCTTTCTAAATCGGTCCCTTACGACGTCGCACGTCTGCTTGTCTGTCGCTCCTTCATGCACACACAATCCGTCGTCTCCCAGTTCAACATTTACAAATAATATTAATATACTATTTATTATTAAATGTGCCAGAGATCACCTGGTACGTTTCCTTATACGAGCAACACACGAACAATACTATATTAGCAAGTATAATAATAGCAGCAATTCGGTCATATGTACTTAAATAGGACATGGGTATTCAGCGGATTTTGAAACTAGCTGTTTAATTTACTTGATATTTACAACTGCCTCAGAAAATAATAGGTAGAGCATGAACTGCTTATTTATGTAGTATTAACTACAGGGCCGTCTCTATTTTTTTAACTGCTTAACGTCTCTTAACAGCGAGGTCTTTAGAGACCGGAAAGGATGGGGGCAAGAAATGGGAAGGAATTCGGCTATGGCCTTTTGAAGGAAGGATTCCGACATTTGCCTGGAGTGATTTTGAAAACCATGGAAAACCCAAATCTGGATGCCCGGACTGGGATTCGAACCGACGTCCTCCCGAATGCGAGGCCAGAACGCTAACAATTACACTACCAACCTCGGTCCATCTCTGGTCTTGAGGGATGAAATATTAGTTCAGTATAGACTCTGAGATAATTGATTTACCAATTCTGCTTTAGGTCGCGACAAATTGCCGCAATGCTGTCAGCACTATCTACACCGTAATCAATCATAGTTCAACAGACAAGCCTGGTGCGTAACCGTAGTAGCAAACGATGACTCTATATGAGCTCTGTCGAAGTCACAAACAAACCTGACACATGTATTTAAACAACAGTCACCCCTCATCACCTAGCGATAATGTATGGTAGCGAAACCATGTTTGCAATCTCGGCTTACAGCTGCTCTACCTTGACCCATTTAATTCCACAGGTCAAATCCAGGCCGATTATTGATCACAGCCTCCGGCGATGAATTCCGTTGTGGTCGGTGCGAACCGTTAAACCGGCCGAACCGCACCTACGACCGCGCCTCGCCCACCGTGCACCAGAAACAAACTGCAACACTTTCAGATGATTCGTAATCAAAATTTACACTATTGGCTATTACATTCACTCACTCTCCTCGTACACATTCAACAGTATCGTTTGCCGGCAACAAGTCCAGTCACGCCAAGACTTCCTACGTGGCATACTTCATCGGTTCCTTGTTCTCGGCCAAAGCAAAATTTATCATGTCTCCTTGGCCACAACCTTAGGCATCTCGGATCTGTTCACAGTTTATTACGCCGTTTCATGAGAATCATTATCTCTCGCGCCAGTTCTGATTGTTTCGCTCCTTTGTTATCCTCAGGTCTTTCCCTCAACCGGGCTGAAATGTAATTTGCCAGTCCCATTGTACAAGAAGACATGTGGTTGCTCTGGCACACGTACTTCCTCAATGGACTCCTCGTCTCCTGCTGACACTGTCTGTACTAGGGCAGTGCGAAGATACCGACCCTATGTCTGTGTATACCCCCGAGCAATTCTCAATAACCCAAGTAATTTTAATAATTGATTTTTAGAATGCAGCAGATACCACAATTGTTTGGAAAATAAGTCTGAATCAGATGTGAACAATGGGTGGGTTCTGTCATTAGGGAGCATCAGTAAACTACGCGGCCCTGTCTAGGAGGGGGGGGGGGTTGGCTGGAAACCTACGCTATGCTACGTGGAAAAGAGGGGTGGGTTTCAGACCCAAGCCACGAAGCTTTTAATTCGTATTAATTGTCACAGTTAAAATAATGTAAGAATACCCAACAGCAAGTGAATATTTATTTCTGTCATTTAATTATCGCCGTATATAATTTAAGATCGTCTGACGAGAGAAAACAGCACAAAATGTCTTCCGGCTACGTGCGACATAGGGAAGGGCAGGAGGCGAAGAGGTGAAAGCCACGTCGGGCTGCGTGTAGGGGTGGGGGTGGGGACGAGTGAGGGGTGGGTGGGGGATTCATTGCAGGGCAACATGGAGATACATCGTTTATGGACTCTTCCCTGCTTAGAAAGTGATAATCTGATGAGAACAATCACTTAATCGCAGTTTTAATTGGTAGTTGCAACAATTGACTTGAACAAACGTGTTTAAAAAATTTACATAACAGGACAAACCTCAAATTCCACATGGACGAAGTAATGGGTTCAGCTGTTTACTTAATATGCATGGGCTCGCAAATTAGTAGGGGCGTCTGACTAGAACATGGTCGACCGAGGCTTGATCACCATCGATAGACTATATGACGCAGTGCTTTAAGTCCATTAATGGGAAAATCAAGCAAGATGCGTCGATGTGATGCGCAGATGAGGCCAAATAGGAACTTAGTTAAAAGCAAAAATCATCAAAGTTTATGTTTACGTTTCATCAACGACAAGAGAAGACCAGCTATCTCGTGGATTGGTCGAGATGTTGATAGAGACGCCGACAAGCGAGTAGAACAGCAGGAAAGGTCTTGTTACTCTTCCTATTCTATTTGAGATCTTCAAATTCATCTTCGAGAACATGCATGGTTTTATAAGCCATTATGATCTTCAAGTCGAACGTTAGCTGTTAGAACTAGTAAATACGAAATTTCTTGGTCAGGGCATTGCTCGATTCATATGTTAGTTATGTTGCTGATAAGTGTGGGTTTTTCACAGTGCAGTAACAAAGTTTGCTCGGAACCACAAGATTTTATGAACAGTCAGGGAATAATAAATGATTCTTCGAGCTGAAACAGAAATAGTAATTATGTTTTAAACGTGGGATAGTCAGCCTTATTTACCTACCGCCTACTTTTGTATCTTTGTTAACAGTAAAAATTTTCAAACCAGCTACCGCTTACGCAATAACAATGATTTACAATGTAGGGAAGTAACTTTTTTAAATATTTAGGCGATTTCCTTTTTTAGTCATAATATGATTAACAGCACCCAAGCCTGATTACACGAGATATGAGACAGGGAAGGTATCAATAAACTTAATACCATTTTCCACTTATTTAGATATAAAACAGGTATTATTTGTATTTTGACACAGGTTTTTCGTATCCACCACAATCGAATTTATATTACCTTTCATCATTAGATCTAATTTTTAGCAAGTTGTTCTTGGCAAGTTGTAATAAGCCTCTTCAATACATAAGAAGATTTTTCATTCAGTCATACTCCTTAAATTTCAAAATAAATTTAAACAGTTTTCAAAAAAAAAAAAAAAAAAAAAAAATCAAGTTCATTGAAGTGGCTACGGAATCTGTCAATAACCTCTGGAGTTGCATTATCTTTTATAGATGATAATTCTGGGAACTGATGAAATTCTCTTCTCAATAAGTTACAACGATGTAGTTCGAATTTGTCAGTAAATAATGACACAATACTTTCATAACTAATAAGAGTTTTATTATCTCCTTGAAGCTGCAAAGTGACATCATTAAATTTAACTAAAATTAAAAAAATTAAAGTGCTTCAATATCATACAAAACCGCTACTGCCCACCATGAAAGCTGGAACGCTCACTAGTGGGCGGTATGGACCAGGTTGACTGCCACTATTCTAACAAACGACATACACAATTCTCACCATGACACGATAGCAACCCTGAGATATTGCTCCGATGTGCTAACCGTGTAATAAGTTTGCTAGAGATTTGGAATTAATATTCGCTGGCATCCAATACGTCATACTGTAACTTCAATTTATTGCGGAATCTGTTGCTTCTCATTCTGATAGTTAGTTTGTAATGATCATAAAATGTGTATTATGAATTATTTAAAATTGTGCAACGTTAACGAAAGATGTAGCATTTACTTGTCTCCATTTATGAAATTCATTAATTAAATCTAGTTTGTGACTGTAGTAATGAAACAATTAGCATTTGATTTCATCTTTAAAGAAATATCTCTGCACTTATTCAAACTGATGACGAAAATTAAGTGTTAACAGTAAATGCGACTGCATTAAGTACCACGTCTCTTCCAGGACGCAGATCTGCCCTGGAAGAAGACCCCAGAATGAGGGTCGAAACGTCGGTTTCAAGAAACATGACGCGGCGCCACCCGGACAGCCAAGAATCAACCATTTTGTAGTTTTATTCCTTCTTGTTTTCTTATTCAAATAATGAATACTATGTAATTATATTCATGTGTATAATAGCATTTAATGTACTGTAAGCCTTAACAAAATTGTTAGACGCATACAGAAATTGGCTAGGATGTTTCACATCCTATTGATGAATTAACACGAAAATATTCTCTGATAAACCCTACAAATTCCAAAATTACGTATATGGTTTTCTTTTCCAGATTTTAAAAAAAAATCTGTTTCACGTATGACATAAAAAATAAAATATCTGTGACATTTTACAGAGACAGAGGTTCTGTATAAGAGGGAGTAAAGCCACACGTTTAAAGATATTGTATAGTCTATAACCATGGCACTGAATGTCTTGTAACACTTAGTTTTCGTCTTTAATAACGATTATTTTATTAAACAAGAGCGGTAATAATCTACATCGAGAAATAGTACCATTAATTAACTGTTTAGAGTGATGGTATTTCCACACTGCTGTGTGGGGCTCTATCCCTCTCTCTCGCTATGGTAGATTGGAAGGCTTAGGTCGAATGTGGAAGGTGGAGTGCACTACGCTTCAAGCAATTTCTGCTCCACCAGGTGAATCGAAACTCAATTTCCTCCGCGTCTCCTGTGAGATACCGCATACACTGCCCCTATAAACAAAACAAATCGCAGCATTTCCTTCCCTCTTCATGATGTTGACCACGTCCACATCGTCCGGTGAAACACGTATTCAGAAATGAAAGATAAATGATCTTAAAAATTCTTCGTTAGACGCTAGGGATTAATTGTTATTTATACACGACATTTTCTTCCTATATTATTTACAATTGGAGAAAATTTTCATCTGTGCAGATTCTGATAATTTTTTCTCTGTATATGCTTATATTTTTTTTCAAAAATACCTCTCGTTGTCATACAAATGCATTGCAGAATTACTACAGATAACAGCTTTTAACTTGTTGATTTGTTTGTATTTTCATTAAGTATGAAAATTGTATAAAAGAGATGATATTTTCGCATAGGTGACAGGAATTTAAACTAAAGGAGTCAAGGAAATATCTATATGATGTCATTTAAGGAAATCTATAAACCTAATACTTATTCTGTACACATGAACTGTACGTCACAAGATGTCTTTTCCTCTTTGTTATGTAGAATACAATCTATAAGATATTAATCAACTGTTTTGATATGATAATGTTAATTTCTGGCACAATGAATGGATTTCAACGAAACTTGCTATAGTGATAGCTTACGTCATCAGTCAACGTATAGGAAACTTTTTATCCTGATTAGCAGCATATTTTGAGCATGATGGAGAGGGCAAACCCGTGAATTTTTTAATTTTTTTATATCTGTTAAATTGTGTTTCCACTTAATATTTCCCACCAAGTGCTTTGGTGACAAAGTTGGTTAATGTGTAGGTACGTTTGTAGGGTTAGGTTGGGCAGCTAAGATACCAACCGCCGCGCAGGTAACAAACTGCTAACACCAGGTATTTGAGACAGTGAAATTATGTTATTTCTCGCAAATATTTCTCGCAGTCGAAATTTGACCGGGATAAGTGTTATATATCCAGTGATGATTGTTAGATTTTTAGAGCATTATCACCCAAGTGACAGGCTACACTCGGTTAAGTAGGGTGAACTATCCACTGACGATAAAGTAATCCCTGCATTTTTTTTGCGTGGTGGAGTTGTGGATCTTCTTCTGGAGAATTGACTCGTGTGGCAATAACGTCGCAAACCGGTCTGGACAATCATGTGTTGTGATTTTTTTTTTTTTTTTTAAATGGGCGAGGATCGATGATCCTTAGTGAGCAATCTGAAAAATTGTAGTTTGGCATTTCTTTGCGTTTATATCATTCCAGGCTAGGGCTGTTGATATTTTAAAAAATATCGGATTTTCGATATATCGATATTTAAAAAAATATTTATATCGGATTCGATATATCGAAGAAAAAGTATCGATATATCGACCCTATTATATAAAAATGTTACAAAAACAAATCATTTTAAAAAAGGGCGAAGTCTTGTGGCTATTTAATGATGAAGAGTTGTGAGATATTTTTCTGAATCAAGTTTTGATTTTCTGAAAAAAAAAAGTTTTTCATGACGTTACGGTTAATTTTTTTTTTTTTTTTTTTTTAAATTGTGATTTAGCCATTATACTACTACTTTACTAAAAGTAAAGGCAGAATGTTTATGATTTACTCCAACACTTGTGAATCCAGAAAGAGCATCGAGGGAAATCTTGGCTTTTGTGAGTTTAAATGCTCAATAATGCAACATTGTAGAGGCATTTATTTAGGTTGATGTTCTATTATCAGAGTTTGCATAATGACCAAGTCACTTTTTTTACAAGCATTGTTTTAAGTGGAATTTAATTTCTTTTTGTAGGTTGATAGCTTATTCTGAGTCTTCTTACTTTTTTGGACCAAATGTTTGCATCTTAGCAAAGATTGTGTATCCGAATTTATCAATATTCCTGCTTACATCCAATTTTCATGTCAAAATACTTTCCTCGACAACGCACGCTCATGTAAAACAACGGGCTCGAGTCCGATTCGTTCTGTGCGAGCTTCGCCGTGTCTGCATTGTTACCATCGGTGTAGGACTACCAATAACTTCCAAATTAAATGTAGTAACAAAGTAAATTTAATTTTGTTTTTTATGCTCCTGATCTTTGTGCAAAACTGAAATTCAAGGCATATAGCCTCATCAAGAAGAAAGCAATTAACCTACAAATTTTCTCTAAGACGTTTCAGCTTTTAGATTGGCATTGAAAAAACACAGGAACGTTTCTTATACTATGGGGATGAAACCAAGTATATGTACCAAATTACCATTTTCTAGAACAACTCGATGTTGCATAGAATTATGATGAGAGAACGTCATAGTTATTTAAAAGAGTTTCATATCCAAAAAAAATCCAAACTAAGGTGGTGAATGAAGTAAAATTTTGCACCAAAACTGATGTCAGAAACTTCATTGGACATACTTTTCAAGAGCATGAACTCATGTTTCTCCCGTTGTTTCTTCTACTATGAATGGAGAACTCCCTACATGAATTGAAAATTTCCAATTCTTTGATATTGCTTCGCAAATGGGCAACGCTTTACCATAATACAATTTTTTAAAGCTGAGATTCTAGGTGGAATGTAGGATTTAGGGCGAGGGGTGGGGGCAAACCGGAGTACTTGCTCTGGGCGATAAAATCGTGTCCAACAATGCGTTTTGCAAACAGTTAAAGTGGCGACATCAATGCGTTTGGCCAACAATCAAGGAGGCGATTCTCGGGGTCTGGCTGGGAACAATGTTTGAAGAGGCGGCAATCTCAGTTTTTCCCCGGCTTGGAAAAATCCTAGAGCCGCTACTGTCAAGGCAGTTCCCTTGGCATTAACAAATTGTTTTTTAAAGGCACCAATCTATAATAAGTTTTTAGCATAGCGCTTTGTAAAGGCAATCCAAAAGTGGTAGATTCTTTTTTTCAATATCTTATCTTAATAAATTCGTAAGTGATATAACAAAACTGGCTGTGACATAATTTTGGAGCTCAATTCTTCTGTTGGTATGGAACAAGAAGCGTATCCAATTCGCGCGAAATATTTAGCTGTGGAGTGCCAGATACAGGCTTATAATTTCCGGAACATTTCTGGGTCTAAAAAGTATTTTAAGGGTATGTTTAAAGAGTGAACAAAAATGCAAATTAATAAAAAATTCTATTTTAGGTAAATATGCTATCTAACGTATATATAGCACCTCTTTTAACTTTATTAATTAAACTATGGTAGAAAGTCAACATAAGGTATTATGAATCAAAAGGAAAAATACTAAACTTAAAACAAAAATTGACCACCTCGTTAGGAATTTTTTACTTTGGTACAAAATCAACATCGGGTATTATCAATCAAAATCTCAAAAATATTAAACCAAAACTGAACACTTCTGTTAGGCTCATTAATTAAAATTAGGCAGAAAATCAACACCAGGTTTTATCAACAAATAAAAAAAAATAGCATCTACCTTTTGCTAAATCAACATCAATCAAAAAAGATCTTAATCATCTACTTTTAAAATATTTATTACTAGATTTTGCCATTTTCATAAATATTTCTCCGTCACTGCTTTGTAAAACTGGTAAAATTTCTCAGCAAGTCTTCAAAATTGATTGAGTTTGCAGTTCAGCCTTGATCGAATCCATGAACGTTCTGTTTCGCTCTTATTTCATAAATTATTCAACGGGCTAAAACTTGTCTCGTAAAAGTCATTGCTTGTTGGAATTGACAAAACAAAACCAACTATTTTTTAAAAAAAATATTCAAAATCATTAAAAACTCTTGTTCTAAAGAAATTGGCCGAGATTTTATCGTTTGGAAAGTCTTTTGGAAGGACCTGAAAAACACGTTTCAGACATGTGAACTCTGTATAAACGGAGTTAATGTTAACTGCATCTAGAATTTTCAAAGTCCCAGAAAATTCAAAGAGTATTTTCCTGTCAGTTTCAATTCCTCTGATTTAAGGCACATTCCATCCTCTCGCTGCGAGCATGGGATACTTGGCTTGGCCTCATGACCACCGTGGTGAACTGAGTTTGAGAAAAAAACTAGTATACGGAAATTCCGGGACATTCCTGAACACGAGATCAGAAACAAAATTCCGGGACATTCCCGGATTTTCCGGCTATCTGGCAACCTTACCCATACCTGGTACATTACGATTAGTTTCTTAATGCTAATACTTTTGCACTGATTGAAGACAAATTTTAAAAACATTTTTCAAAATGTCCAGACAAGAATTCTAATGAATATTGAATGAGTTATTTTACCTTCGTTTTTTACTTCTCCACAGGCCCGCCGCTAGCTGTTTGAGCGCCCACGTGCAATAGCGATTATGCCGCCCCCTGTCTAACTACAGCCAGTGGTGGATCTAGGAAATTTCCGAAACGGGTCAAAAAACTGTGAGATTGGCGCCCCCATTGTTGCCATCCCCAGTGTCGCCGCCGACCGCCCGAAGCAGCTGTTGAGCTAAAAAAAAAGGTCGCCCGCTACATAATATGCTGCCTTGCACCCCCGCTTACGGCGGCCCTGCTTCTCCATGTGCTCGGATCGTTCATTGTTTCTTAAAATTCTATCTATGAAAATGTATTGCATGTGCAACACAGGTAATCGTTTTCCCTCCAATAATAACTTGAAATATTCTACGAGGAAAACGGAAAATAACCACTTATTTTTTAAAAATATCGGACTGCGATATCCAGATTTCAATATCGATATATCGATATATCGTCCTAAAAAATATCACTCATAAATATCGACATTTTAAAAAAAAAATCGATATATCGATATTTTATCAACAGCCCTATTCCAGGCCCTTCGGAAAGATGGGGACATTGATAGTATTTTCCGCTTACTGGCATATCTCAAATGAAAAAAGAAAAAAAAATGTTTAGAAACTGGGTTGATATTTAGTAATTTCACCGACTAAAATAACAGTGGGTAATTTCTTTTGTTTTGCAGTCTGTGTTATTTTTACGTATTACTTCAAGGATTGCGGCGAGGGGAGAGAAGGTTATGAAGGGCTTTGGAGAGCAATATGGAGCTCTCTGCTCTCGTTCCGTCGGCGCTGCGGGCCATTTATATTGCTTTGCGTTTGAGAGGAGCGTCTTGCTGGTAAAGTGAAAAAAAAAAACCTGCGTCGAGCGAATCGCATTCTCTACTTCCCATTCGCCTCGCTAAATACATAAAAGATGGCACATCCGACGGAGGAACTGTTATTGCAGAAGGGAAACTATTTCCCAACAACAAACTGCAGATGTTCGTGTTGCCACGGAACTTCATTTACTTCAGAAAGCAGCAGAAACTGAAAGATGGATAAGGTAGAATATTGCAGGACTAGGGGAGCGTGTGAGGCTAGTGAAATTTTTTGAAGTGTATATGGTTAACTACCACGTAAAAGCCCTTACCGCATTGTAAAAATCCCACTCCACCCGTCGTTTTTTTCGCTACTTGTTCCACAACAGGCAGTGGCACGTAAAAAGAATGCACAATGATTGCAGTCGTGGAGTGAGATAATGAGCTGCCTGCCATTTTAATGTTTTTTATCTCTGCCATCCGTGTTTGAGCTACTTGCTGTTACGTCAGCAGAGCCCGTCAACGAGGACGGAAACTTCTTTTATTAAAATATTTCTACGGGAAACATAATTTCAAAAACGAATTCATTATTTGACTGATATGTTTAGTGATATCTTAAGTTTCGCGTAAACTTTCTCAGAGTTTGTTTAAACATTCCCACTTCTTATCTTGCGTGAAAAAGGTTCTTGGATTATATTGTGACCTGTTTCTAGTACCTGCTATAGAGAATGGATCGTAAACATAAGATGTTCTTCTTTTAACATGAATTTATTTATTTAATAGTTGTACATAAATCTCAAAATGTAAATTTAAACGAATGCTGCACATATCTCTGCCTCGTATCATATTTTTTTTTATTTATGTCCTTCGTATTTTATTTATTTATTTGTCGTATGGCAAGTAATATAATACATATAAATATATACAATGACAAGAACGTTGGCAGCGTTCACAAACTGATGTCCAGTTCTTCCAGTCATTCTATGAAGGAAGTTGTAGCTCCTAAAACATCTTCAACTGGTCCATCATACTTTCTCAGAGGGCATTCCCTGATGATATGCTCCACAGTCTGGGAAGGAGCACCGCAGTTACATGCAGGAGAATCCTGAAGACCCCACTTATACAGCATGGAGTTGAATTTCGCATGGCCTGTTCTTAGGCGGTTTAGTTTGACCCACTGATCTCTATTTAGATCGAATCCTGGAGGTCCAATTGTGGGATCTTTAATATCTGGATGTTTCACAGATGAGGAGTTCCAGTTTTGTCGCCATTTTTCCTTAAGATCAAAGTCAAATACATATTGTAATACTGGATTTCTGGATTTAAGACGAGTGTAAGGTAAGTCATTTAGGACCTCGTGGATTGGGAGATCCTGAGGATGGTCAGGATGGTGTAGTTTTATCCACTCACGTGCCGTTGCTTCTTGGCGTCTTATCTCTGGAGGTGGTATTTTGGTGATTAGATGTAACCAGGGGACTGGGGTGGATTTTAGGGTGCCAGTTATTACTCTCATACCCTCATTCAGATTTACGTCGATTTTTCTAATATGAGCACTATGTTGCCACACTGGAGCACAATACTCAGCGACAGGGTAAACCATGGTGAGAGCGGTTGTTCGTAGTGTGTCCACATCTGCTCCCCACGAGGTACCAGCTAGCTTCTTCATGATGTTGTTTCGTGTTTTAAGTTTCTGACTTTTGTTTTCCTGGTGTTTTTTGCATGTTCGTATTTGTCTATAGTTACTTCCTCTAAAGACAATTACTCTTTTTAATAATATAAGTGCAAGCAAAATCAGACGCAGTAATTAAAAGCATTTTATTTAAAAAAGAAATAGTATTAACATGTGTCAAAGTAACTTCAAAATCAAACCTATTTCTCGTATTTCTCGAAACATAAAAAGTATACTAGATCTAAGAATTTTTAGTATCTGTCGAGTAAATACAGGCTATGAAACATATTGCAGACAAATTTCATGTTTCTAGATAATACCGTTTTTTTTAGATGCATCTTAAGATAAAAATGGTCTAAAATCCAATAATTTGACGTCCAGTGACGTCTTTACTTTCAAGTAAAAAAAAAAAAATCAGAGAAAATAAATGAGCACTATAGCTATGTTTTTTTTACAGTCTGCTGTATTTCTGTGAAAAAAAACTCGAAAATAACATCAACGAAACACACATTATAAACGCGGATTAGAAGTTTTCTACCTATTCCGTTTGAGTTTTGTGAGCAACCGACAGACAGAAGAGCATCAGCAATGATGGCCCATCACCCTTGGCAACGGAACCTTTATAAGATGTTCTATGATCCGTGCATAAAAAAAACCATTATGAATAATGAAACGAATACTTTGGTCTCTGAATATGCACACATACTCTGTCGATAGATGGTTTGAACTCGCCCCTTTGTCGGCAAAAGATCTGCGTCAGCCGTAAAGAATATTTTATGCTGTTTATTTATCTATTGAGATCATTTTTCCCCAGAGATGCTTCAGTATTCCGAGCAGCTAGAATGACATCAGGACGTGGGCTCGGTAGCCTTACATCATATGATCCTGATCATCGAACATGGTATTCGGTCTATCTTCTTTCTAAGAATAAAGTGTTTCGTGCTGTTTCAGTCCTTGTGTTTGCCGCTCCTACCTTCTTTTTGCCCTCAGTTGTATGACCTTAAATCGCATTTAATCGCCACCATATTGTGATCACAATCAATATATGCCGATGGGAAGCCCCTGCTATCCTGAAATCTATTTTTATGTAGGATTTAATCTATCGGAAGTCTCTTAAATCTCCAGGGGGGCTTTCCATGCACCTTTACTTCTGCTGTTTGTACATGTGTTAGCTGTTACCAAACAGTCCTTCTAATCAAATTCAGCCTTACACCCCTTACACCTCTTTCGTTTTTTTTTTTTCACCCTTAAACCAAAATTACCAACTATTTTACTATATTTTCCTTCTCAGTTTCCTAAGATTATGAAATTTCGTTTTCTTTATCGCATCTTATCACATTTTTTATCACTTTATACGTTTTATCCATATATATTTCCTCTTCTTATGACGTTGACATTAGATAAGGTAATTCCGTTTGTTTTTGTATCTTATTTCAACAGTAGAGTTCTAAAATTATATTTCACATGGCCTTGAATTCTATTCCCCAATGAATTACATAGGATGACTTTTACTCCACCTATCTCAGGTCGATTTCCATCAATTACGTATGAATGATCCGTAAATAATTAGGTAGGAGAGAATGGGGGAAATGGATCCTACTTAGGCAAAAGTGAAATAAAGTGCCTTAAAAGCGATTTCCTTGTATGTTTTTGAATATTTAGATTCTGTTGTGCCTAACTGATGGAATAAGTAAAACTTCACTGAAGATAAAACAAAGAAAAACCAAACTGAGTCGAATGGCTCTCATTACCCGGACAACTGGTAATGAGAGCCCCCAATAGGGTAAAGAGATTCACATCTAAATTAATTCATAATACTGATACAACTTTAGTCTTCTTAACAAAATCGAAAATTAATATATTTCTTTTCACTCTTGTGGATCTGCAAATTAATCATTTACTTTTTATACTAGAAATATATTATTGTTTCCTATCACAAAATTTACAAATCAAGGACAGTTCATCTTCACGATCTGCTCAATCCAGATGTGCTAAATATTTACACACCTCACAAGACATGAGAGTGTCATTTGATTCTACTTCTGTGAAGCAAAGCAAGCAAACGGTTTTTGTACGGGAACCATCAGTTCCATCGCTAATTAGAATCAATGAAGATTTTGACAAACAGCTTGTAGCCCTAACACGTTAATTAGCATTCACCGTTGCTTTCCATTTTTTACAGCAGAAAATGCGGATCTTTTATTCGGTGCACCGTTATTGCCTTCTGTCTTCTCTTTCTTTCGTTTTTCCTTTTCTTCGTAGAGTCAGTGAAAACCTCCTGATGCTGTTTTTTTGATTATTTGGCTTAGGAGAAATTATGAAGTAATCAGAGCTAAGCTCCAATTTTCCCATGCTCATGGCTCTCATTACCCCAAATTTTAACGCTTTTGTTAAAAACTAAAAAACATATAATGTAATTTTTCTCTCCCGTTTTACACAGTGCTCGTTAAACTACATTAATCACGCAACCATTACAATATATTAAGATAACTTTATAAGCAATATAGCAAACTCACCTGCTTAAGATAGCAGCAGCTAAAATTTCAGTTGGATAGCCTAAATTACGCTGTGTCATCTGTTTGACGAAATTGGGTGACTGACGCCCTCTAGGGAGCCTTCAACGAAACTCCCAGGTTTCTAGCACGCAATATTCAAATGATCCAGAATAAGCTCTTGTTACCCGTAGGCTCGCAGTTCCCCGTTCTCCCCTGCTGCCCAGACCAGATATCCACAGGCCATTGCCAACGCATTACCGATAACCCTAATATATTCAGAGCTTTGTTTCAATAAAGTTCTCACATTCCCTGTAGCTATCGTCCTCCTAACTGATTTATTCGTTAATGTAGAAATATTTTTTGTTGTCTCCATCAGAAATTCAGATGAGGGATTTTTCGTACCGTTTTGAAAGGCTTGATCAGCATCACAAAAGAGTGGGGGTATAATCAATTTCTGAACAGGGGATTGGCACAATATTTACGTTACAGGCCTGTGATTTGGTATGACACGAACTTAAATTCCCGTTTAGCCATTCTGTGAAAGTTTTTCATGGTATCTCGAAATCACTCCTGACGAAATCCAACGTAATTCCTTCGAAAGGCCATGGTGGAATTTCATCCTGTTCGTTGCCTACTTTAGACTCCTGCCTCTTATGGTCTAGAGGTTGACAAGGCATAAGGACAGAAAAAAATACGTCACAGCCTCTAAAAGTTGATATTCCTCAGACGCAAACAAAAGAACCTCTCGACAATTTCCCATACATGGGGGTTAATAACATACAAGGTCGCTCCTGTAAATAATGATAGCTGCCTGCATCGAAAATGAAATTTTAACTATACGATGTTGTGACGAAGGTACAGTTGGTGATTAAATACGAATGGGAACTGAGAATGGCATCAGAATACTTAAATCTCAGTACCAGTGCACCGAACCATTCTAATTAGAGTTTAATAAGTTTTCTCTAATCACCTAGTTGGATTTGTTAGATCTCACTTTTCATGTCAGATCTTCAAATCACACAGACAAAAAAAAAAAAAAAAAAAAAAAAACAGATAGCAAAAATACAGGAGAGTTCGTAAGCGGGTGGAAGCGCTGGTTAGGAGTGTTATACGTAGCCAAACGTGTCTGCAAGACACAAGGAATGAAACAGCCCTATGGACGACAGCTGGATCTCAAGCCAAAAACCGTTACACCACGTGAAGCTACAGGTTTTTTTTATTTCTTTTTTTTTTACTTATGGCTTTACTCCTCGTCAACGGCTAAGGCTCGATGGGACTGGGGACAAGGAACGGAAATGAATTCGGCCATGGCCTTTTTAAAGGAAGCATCCCAGCATTCATTCGCTTGGAGTGATTTGGGGGAAATATGGAAAACCCAAATCTGGATGCCCGGACGGGGATTCGAACCCGCGTCCTCCCGAATGCAAGGCCACAACGTTAACTCTTCACCCACCACGCTCGGTTTGGAGCGTACTTCAACGCTGACCAATATGAACTGGTAAACATGACCCAAGTATACAGCGGTGATCCGTAATATAAGGAGACCGTGATGCGTATCTACACTACTGCTTAAACAGGGGTGATGGCAAATATAGCCAAAAAGTGATATCAAGCAACATAATTTGCGTAATTAATGACTCCTCATTGTTGTACTACTATCTGAGCCGGAAGTGCAAGCTGAATAGTACAGCACTGTAATAAAGAAACAGTTACAACCATAGTGGAGAATGGTATTGGAATACTTAAAGCTTGAAGTATTTTATCTCAAACATCCACAGCTTAAATGAAGGGCATCTTTTTATAAAAAAAATTAAAACATCAAGAGTCTCCGTTCCATGCGCAATCCTTAATAAATACCTGAATTTCAGACATCGTTAATAATAACCTAATTTGGCAACACAAGGATTTGTGACAGTTTCAAGTATTTCATTTCATCAATTTCCAAGTATAAGTACCATCACAAACAGACAAAGAACGTACGTTCAGCCGAAAGAGTATTCAATAGTTAGTGTGCTGTTTCTGTTTACCTGCAAACAGAAAGCTAATATCCTAGTATTGCTCTTCTGTTCAGTTTGGATAAAGGCAAATAAGTTGCCATGCAGTCGGTGCTTCAATCAAAACAAAGTTACTGACTGCTCTTCCGGTTTCATTATTTTTATTTCTCTCGAATCGTACGGCTGACTGTTTCCGTCTGCCATTAGAGAAAGTTTTGGTATCCGGTTTACTGGTGCGAAAGCAGTCTAATTATCTGAACTCACCTTTGTGATCCCTGTAGCCGACGAGCAGGAAATGAGAATCTGTGTTAGCTGAACTCTATATACGAGTTTTACTTTGGAGCTCGCTTGGAGTCTGCGAACTGCCACCGTGTACTCACTCAAACAACTGTTGCCGCAGACCGACTGTTGAAACCAGTTCTTCCAAAAGAGGGCGGTGCGGCCCACCGGTGGTCGTTGATGAAGTGTGTGTGTGGGGGGGGGGGGGGCATTACTGGTACAAGGCAATCTGAACTACTTGTAGTGATTGAAACAGGACGTTAGTAGCTCCTATTTTAGGTCGGGCAGTAAAGAATACGTGCAACTGCATCGCCCCCATTCTTTCCACTATTATATCCGGCTTTAAGGGCTGCATTCATGAAATTTTCAATTCTATACTCATGATCATATGTAGCCAAACGAGGGTTTAGTGTAGTCAGCAATTTATTGACCAAGAATAGAAACAGATTGTCAACAGTGGAACGTGATGTTTTAAGATTGCTGATGACTAATATGGTACAAACTATTGAAAAATTAGTTCAATTATAGCAAGACCTCTAATTAATTATATTTTTCGTAATATTTATTTGTTAATCAAACTGTGAATAAAATAGTATATTATGTATATTTTTTAAGAAATATGCTCTTGTATTTCTATAATATTATGGACTTGAGAAACGCGGCACCAAATCACTGTTTCAAAAAATCGAGCACGACGGGTTATATTATTTCCAATAAGAAGGAAAGTCAGTGTGTTATCAAAAGGCAGTGGTGAGCAATTTTCTGTTTGAAAAGCAGGGTGGTGCTTTCTTTTTTTTTGGGGGGGGGGGGGACCGATGGTTTAAACAGTTGGTCCGGGCCCGCAATTACATATAAAATTTATGAAAACTCCTATCTTTATTTTACATTATATTTGATCAAGTGAAAGGTGTCTGTATGTGACTCGTATATTAATAATTCTGTATTACATATTGGTCATTGATTAATGTCATATAAAGAATTAATTATAGTTGTTTACGGGAATAAGTGCGCTATGACCGAAACGTGTATGTACCAGTTCCGCGCACTCTTTACTACCCGACCTAAAATAGAGGTTAATAACGTCATGCTTCGATCACTGCAAGTAGTTCTGCATAATACAACAAATAAATAAAATCGGAATAATTATTTTTTCTTCCAAAATCTCGAATGCTGCTTTCTACAGCAGGAACTACGTTCTTTCCTTACGTCTAGCATGCAAAATAAGAGGCTCAAAATCACCAAGATAGCTAATTTCATGTTTGGTTTTGTGATGAAAATATTTTTAAGCTATGAACATAAAAATAAGCCTAATTTGTTACTAAACATGTTTATAAGCAATAGTTAAGTAGGTCCAGCACAGGACTAATTACTTTTTTATAATATCGTTTTTAATGAGAGACATACCCAAAATCAGTCATTTCGGGAACGTTTTTGTAAAGTCAATGAAGTATTAAAAAAAAACTTAGAACATTTGTTTTTGCATTGGACAATAGCTTAGGTACATAGATAATAATAATTAATTTAAAAAACACGTAAAATATTGCATACAAAATCGTTTTAAAACAAAATACCACCACAAATAAGAAAAAGTTACTATTTGTATGTGTAAAATTTTCAAAACATAAAAATATCATCAATTGTCACAGTAAAATTAACTTTAGGTACACAAAACAACATTTTTAATGTAACTATGATATTTTTTTTAAAAAAAATAAAATTGTCTGTATTTCGTAATTTTAGTAACGTTCCCGGAAATGATCAGATGATCACGGAATGACACATGTATTCCCTGAATGACAATATAGCTACAATATTGAAAGCATAAACAACAATTAAATTAAAAAAAACTATGCATATTTATTTATTTGACATAAGGCTTGTAGGTACTTAACATAAAATTAACTTTACTTAGTTTTAATCAGTAGATGAACAAGGGCAATATTAACTCATGACAGGAAGCAACACTCTATTGTAGATTACCATGGCAGCCTAGAAACTCATACCCAAATTTTCTTTACGAACACTCTTCAGCTTCACAGGTAGTACAGAGATTTTTTCCACAAAGTTTTAAGATGTTCAGTCACGTTAAATCCTTCCCTTATAGTGATTCCAAGGTATACATTCGATTTTGTATATTGTACACTTGACTGCAGGCTTCTTTTGCAGCCTAAGACTTAAACCACTGTTACGATCTCCAATATTTACGCCAAGACGTATTTACGTTGATTTGAGTGATGTCATCTTATCTGTTTCCTGGGAGAACGTCAGTCCTGCCTTAAGACTCCACTAAAAGAGCAATTTCAGTGCACTACTCTCCTTATCCTAGATTTCCCCCCTGCTTGATCCTTCTACCAGTCCGTCATCGGCGTAAGCCATATTCCATACACCATTTTCATGGCCAGGGAAAGAAAATCCATAGATTATTTCGGAGCAGTAGTTCCATGACGGAACCTTGAGGACAACCTTGCGTGGTTTCTACTCACCGCGTAATCGTTTTTTACCTGGTAAACGCTTTACTATCACTTAAATAATTCTTTAACAATTTATACAAGTTTTGAGAACAGTTGAGTCTTTTTAGTTTCAAGAAAACACCGGGCTACCAAGAATTTTCGAAGGCACCATTTATGTTAAAGAAAATCGCCAAGACATATGGATACTTGGACTCCGTTAAATATCGCTTTAGCTTTGCTAGGACGTCCTGAATTTTGGCAGGAGACAGGTCCTTATTCTCCTCTCATGATTATCATTATGGAACGTCCATAAACTACGTGGCTCGGCCTGGGGAAAAAAGGGAGGGGGTTGGAAAGCTAAGCTGGGCTACGTGGGGGAGAGGGGGTTCCCAGGTAAGCGATGCAGCTTTTCATTCATATTATTTTTCGCAGTTAAAATAAGGTACAGAGCCCCCAACAGAATGTGAATATTTATTTCCGCAATTTAATCATCTCCGTATGTAATTTACGATAGTCTGACAAGAGAAAACACTAGAAAATTGTCTTCTGGAATCAATTTGAAAAAAAGGTATGGAAGATAGAGGCAAAAGCCACTCCGGGATACTTGTGGCTACGTGGTTATGGACGCTCCCTTAGTACGTGGTTCTTAACTGGCCGGATCGGAATAAAAAAAAAATCAGCCATGGTACTCCACTTTGTTTTTCTTGTTGTATACATGTTGGGTAGGGCAGTTTGTTGCCGGTGAGGTACCTTCACTTTGCAATTAACCAGTTCGCTGTTTCTACTTGCTCGACAAGCACTGACATGATGTTTTGCATACAAATTGGACATTTCAGTCGTCAGTCGCTCAGACGTGACATTCACTGCGGCTGTCACCATGTATTGGAAATGTCGCTAAAAAGAGCGAACACTGGACGACTGTACTATAAGGCTAGATGTTGACTCATTCAAAAACGTGCTGCTTTGTAAACGGATGGCTGATTGATGCTCTGGTAAATGGGAACACGTCATTCACAATGAATTCGTGGAACAGGGGGGTGTGTATAAAACGGAGGCAAGTAATGACGTGGCCCATGCTGACTATGCTATGATTTTACATCGCAAAAATGGCAGACAAAAGTAAACCAATCATCTCCGTATGTAATTTACGATAGTCTGACAAGAGAAAACATTAGAAAATTGTTTTCTGTAATCAATTGGGAAAATGGTAGGGAAGATAGAGGCAAAAGCCACTCCGGGATACGTGGGCTACGTAGTTATGGACGCTCCCTCAGTACGTGGTGTAACATGACGCGCTGTCGCCACGTTACAAGGTGCATTTTTATTATATATGTCATAATGTTGGGGTAATTTACATAAATCTTGGGCGACCACCTAAATAGATTTTTGTTGTAATTTTATAAAGTACGCAAGATTCCAAGTGAGGACTGTAATGAAATGGTGAACATACAGTGTATCTTGGTAAAGCGAATATTAAAGAATTATTGAGATAGGTAGGCTTGAAGCTAATCTGGTGTTCCAGAACCTTGGCGCGGATTTGGGGCTTGCCGGACCACACACTCTGCTCCCTAGGGATAGGCGGTCAACAAGGTTACTCACCGGGCGGGAAATGCCTGCCGCCAGAACACAGAGTCGTCCCCGAACGTAGCCGAATATGTCCGACCACTGTTAGATACTCTGGCCAAATCACACATCGGGGATATCACGTGACATTAGGTGCCAACCTGAAGATCCAATCCAAATGAGCGTAAAACTTAAAATCCTGGGAATTTTTGTTATATGTGAGCTTCGAGACTACAAAGGGGCGGAGCGAGAAGTTTCCTCGTGGGAGAGAAGAGCGACGAGCTTCACTTCGATCTTCGAGTCCAAGCTATGCGAGTCTAGTCTGAGGTTGACTTGGAAAGTTGGCTTCTCTCGCCAACTGCCGGTATACAATATCTGGCTGCCAGCTTGCCTTGCTGGAGCAAGCTTATCACAGCAACACAGCCGGTAATGCGATGATGCGCATCGTCAGACCAGATATGCCTATAGCCGACTTGTGAGATAATCTCACATATCGTGGGTCCGCTACAGTAACCGCAGACATCAGACCCAGAACTACAATGGTAACTTATTACGACCAAGTTATCTGATTGTGCATTCGGTGAAACAGAACCCGTAAACGACTTTGAGAGGATAGGTCCATGTTCTCACTTTGTAATTGTAAAAACCCCTGAGCTAGCGGCATAATTTGCCAGAACTAGTTATTTTCGAATGATATATTGTTCATTCTGGCGCCCATGATTTTCTTTTTTAACTGTAAAGTCACAGTATTATGATACCTTTGTCTGAGGTCGTCATAACTTGTATTTTTCATTGTTTCCAATTGTCATTATTTCTTGCATTTTGATTCTGAGATATATTTAAAAGTAAATATACAATTGTTTGCTTGCTCATGACGGCTAATTGTAACTCTGAGCGTTGCTTTTATGATTTTGCCAATTTGTGTTAATGTTAACGGTAAATTCGCTCAGACTTGTAATCGCCAGAGATAAGAAAATAAATGTCGTATTGTGACAATTTTTCCTAAATTCCAACTAACGTCGAGATTCTTGCAAAATTAATAAATTTTCATTCCTTCATAAAAATTAAAATTAAAAATCCACAATTATTAATCATAAAGGTATGATAGATAATTGTAACGTAGTTTGCCCACCAAGGCACCCACTACATTGGTTCTTAACTGGCCGGATTAATAGCTACAAAATCCAATTTGTGTCCATTAAATGTATCTAAAAATTTTTCAAGCTTGCACAAAATTTTACGTTCATACCCGTGATTCAACTGCAAAGATTGACAGTACTTCAGAAAGTAGCAAGACAATGAAAAATGATTCACTGCATAACAGTATATTGTTAAAATGAATTTCTTCAAGGAACCGGTAAACACATAATTAATAAAAAAACTGGATTACAGTTTACTCTTTTGATAAACATTAATTGCCGATAAAATATTAACGATGTAATGACAGAGTTTCTATTTGCGGTACATTCCGCCTCTATAGACTCTTAACATTATTCAGTAATGATTAGGTATAAAGGTAACATGTAGTTCTACGTGGACTCAAAAACAGAGTGTCATGGCAACGTTCAAATTAACTGAATAATGCTTTTGCCAGATGCGAATATCTCTTGAGTCCACGGCAGTGCACCCGACAAGTCGAGTCAACGGCGGCACTGCCTACCCTTTTCTCGAAGCGATTCGGACCATATTTGAACCTCAATTTCTTCGGTTGTATTTATGCTACATGTATCAAATTTCTGTTGTGCATAGATATCAGCAATCTTAGCAAACGTAATAATTTTTTTTCGATAGTGTTCTTAGTTCGGTTGTTGTTAGGATGCAAACTACAGCGATTTTGTCACTCATTCACTCACTGACTGATGATCATCAAAACTCTAAGGTTCTTCCCGTAGTTGTGGAAAGCTGAAATTTGCCACACAGATAAAATTTTACTCACATACATACCCACAAACTCGTAAATTTCCATATATCTACCCCTTACTTACCCTTAACGTGAAATCGCATCCTACCCTAATAACTTTATACACTTCAGATTTCAATTGTAGAGTGAGCTTACTAAGTTCAACTAATGTGTTAAATTTTACTTATTTGCTTTACTTTTTCTGGAAGTTACTGAAAATCAAAATTTTTCTTTCGACCACGACACCCCGATATCAAAATTCCACTGTACCTCCAGTCATCCCAGAAACAAGTAATTTGGTATAAATACATGATTTCATTCCAATATCATGAGAAAATTATAATATTGGAGTTTTCTCCCGTATTTATTTAATTAAAATCCCAAACATGAAATATTCTGGCACATATTTGCGGCTTAATTGCTTTGCTACATGGCTGAGAATTTTTTAATGCTAAGAGATAAGCAAGTTTAAGTGATATCTTAAATTTTACTTTGGTCTTATGTTTAGTTTGGAAGTTACTAGTAATTTATTTATGGTGGTAGTTAAGCCAGCGGCAATCTGCATTGCTCGGCTATCGGGCACATCAATTGTTTTCAGTGATTGGGTCATTGTTGGTAAACGTATATTTATGTCTTAAAATCTGAAATGTTCTAAATAACCGATTTTCAAGTGGAATCATTAGATTTGATCGGTGATTCAGGGTAAGCGATAAACTTACAAAAAGAAATGAGATCCCACAAAAACAATTCTTGTAAAAATAGGCCAAGTCTCGTGTTCGTGCAGTGACAAAAAGTTATGAGATCTTCTTCTGAGCCAAGTCTACACTTTACAGTGTGTATTCACTTCACTTTATGAAACAGAATGTTTTTTTTTTTCTTTTTCGGTATGATAGATCGTTTATTTAAGATAAAAAATCTGATGATTTGGCCATTATGCACGCCATGTTTTAGCTAACCTACACAAACTTATAAAAACGTAAAAGCCAAGATTTCCCTCACTATTATTTGAATTTGACAAGTATATATATTATTCCCTCAATTTTTAAGTTCAAATTATGACATGCATATGGCCAAGTCATTAGATTTTTTATCTTAAATAAACGATCTATGATACCGAAAAAAACCATTCTGTTTCATAAAGTGAAGTGAATACACACTGTAAAGTGTAGACTCAGAAGAAAATCTCATAACTTTTTGTCACTGCACGAACACGAGACTTGGCCTATTTTTACAAGAATTGTTTTTGTGGGATGTATCTTTTCGAGAAGAGAAGCGGAATCAGCCCCGCTGCCGACTACGCGCGGTCTCTTAAAGAAATGGTTTTAAATGATTTCCAGTATCGTTGAAGCGAATTTACAGTGGTTTCATCCAATGAGATAATAGTGGCGTCATGACGTCAAGAGTTTTGTTCGTTCGTTCTTCTTCGTTTCTTTTGGGAATTCTCTTTTTTCCATGGGCTTCCATAAGTTAGACCTGTATTGACTATCAAAATGTACCTCATTTGGTCCTTATAGCGTTATTCCCGCAGCTGTCTACAGCTATCAGGTCTACTGTTGATCTCCCTGGTCTTAAGTCATACTCCTCTTCCCTCAGCTCTTTTTCAACCCAATCGCGTATTCTTTCGTCAAGGATCTTCTCGTAAACTTTAGCACAGCGGCACATCTTTAACTCCTTCCTGCCTCCTCTTCTGAAGATTGATGGAACTCTTCCGTTTCTCCAGTCTTCCGGAGCTTTCCTCTCCTTCAATATCTTTCTCTCTCTTTGTTTTGGCTTTACTCCTCGTCGAAGTCGAGGTGATAAGAGATGGGAAAGGACTGCGGGCACGGAACAAGGAGGAATTCGGTCATGTCCAATAATGGAACTATCTCGGAATTCTCCTGGAGTGGTTTAGGGAAACCGAAATCTGGATGGCCGGACGGGGATTCGAACCTGAGACCTTGCGAATGCGAGGCCACAGAGTTACTTCTCACCCAATACGCTCGGTATCTTTCTCGTCACACGTAATAACCTTTGGTTTCCTACTGCTGTTGCTGCTTTTACTATTTCCACAAATGCCAAGGTTGAATTCGTTCCCCTTCCTTGTTGCCTCTCCAATTTTCATCTTACCCAGACCTGCTTCTACTTCAACCAAAGTTAGATTTTTCCTGCCTCTCTTGTGTTGTTGTGAACGACCTATTTCTCCTGTAGTACTGTGTCATACTGTGTCCAATCTGGGTTCAGCAAAGCTTAAAAATACTCCTTCCACATCCTTTTTAGTGTTCTTGTACTGTTTATCCCTTTTCCATTATCATCCAGCAAACTTGGGGTTTCAATCAGACTCTTCCTCCCCCTTTTTACTATTAGTAGGCCTAATACCGGTAATTAAATAGTCTGCAATAAATAGTATTTAACTTAAATTCATAGTACACTGCCTTGGCCTTCACACCACGTAGTAGCGAGCACTGTTATTTTCTTATGTCTAAATTTCGCTAAATTTCTTATATCATAGTTTACTGGTAACATGGCCATCTATAAACTTGGTTAAGAATTTTACAAGGAACTATTTGTATTTGACCCATGTAGGTGTTCGGTCAACTTCAGTAGTAAACGTGTAGGACAACTCAGGAACCGTTCCTTGCATTTGCGAAGACGCGATTACAAGTCCTCATCCGGCCTTCAAGATTTCGGATTCTCATGGTGTCCCGAAATGCCCAATGTCTCCCATCTTCTCCTGAATATGCAAACCTTCGTTCGCAACGTTCGTTGGAGGATCGCATAAAACGCGAACAAGGTAGTAAGCCGTAAATAAATTAATCAAGTTTACCCTCGTACTGTTTTAATATCACCTGGAGCAGCAAATTAATGGACTCCTCTGCTACTTAATTAATTACCAGCAGATCACTTTGCGTGTTAAACTTTTCATAAGACAAGCATGGGCGCTTTGAGAAGGTATTAATCACAATATATTAAAATTATGATATTCACACCGTTACTAAAGACTTCATTGCCTGTAGAAAAAAAAAAAAATAAATAAAAAAAAAAATAAATTATGGTCTGCCCTTAATGATCTCACAGAATAGTTGCGTAGTTCCTTCCATTCCGCCTCTGTTGTGATGGAATCTGTAGCTTAATGAAGTAAACTTTGCCAGGTGAAGGATAGGTGAGGTTAAATGATTTAAAAAAAAAAAAAAAAAAAAAAAAAAAAAAAAAAAAAAAAACATTGAGTGTCATTGACGAAACGGTGAACCTAGTCTGTTGCCTTACTACATTTTGGCACTAAATGAAGCATTCATGCTCAAGACTTTCGACAACATATTAATTGTAATAACTGCATAATTTTGTTAGGAAAATAAATGAGCTTCGAGCTCCTAATTGTTTACATACACGAAAAAAATTCCCCCAAACATTGTATATTTATATACAATTTACTACTACAATTTCCACCCATTTCCGACCGATCCTCCTTTTAGAGCATTTCCAAGGGTAAACGATAAGAGAAGGGCCAGTAACACATTAAAGTATTTTAGCCTCAGTAGACCGCCTGCACCTGCTCAAATGTCAATCGTTCACCGTCATGTTAGGACTGAAGAGCGAGAGGGTTCTTAAGTTGACTGATACTTTCTTATCACGAACCTTCATGCTCCATAATGCACCATACCAGTTTCAAAACGTGCAAAGAGTTGGAGTGCTTTTATCTAGTGCCCATACTACTTGCGAATCTATTCAGGCCTACTATTACGAAAGGCAGAAGAGTATCGCCAAGATTTTAATCTCCCTCCGACCCATGGGTAACCGTCAACAGTGTCTAATGCCCTCGGAAGATGGAACTTCCATCCAGCAACAGGGCTCAAAATAACGAACCCCGTGAAAAGCGCCGAATACCATCAAAGACGCGGCGGGTAGCCAGCTTCTTACGTTCTACCAGGCGACATAGCTCAGCAAGACTGTATTCTTTTTCTGTAGAATTTTTTAGATGGAGCGTTTAGCTCTAATTTGTGTTGGTAGTACGTGAAATGATTGATATAATGCTCCCGAATATTACATATGCAATTATATTCCAGAGTATCTGGTTTCCAATGTAATTATCATCCAGAGGATCTGGTTTCCAATCCTGATACAGCCACCAACATTTCGGTTTTGGAAAGCAACTTCTGTCGAATGTTGGCATTGTTCCTTCATGGAGCCAAATGCGTTAAGGTTCCTTGCTCTTCATCCAAGACCCGGCTATTATGAATTCGACGTCGTCTGGCCGTAAGAACTATGCGTCCTGTGCAATAGAAAAAGCTCAAATATATTACAGTCGATAAGAAAGAGTACAATGAAACATAGAATTCTGTTTCCATATCTTCTAAATAGAATCAAGCAGTCGTCATGAATTTCCTTTTTAACATCACACTAGATTCAACTGCTATCGGTATTATAGTTATATTAAGTATTATATTTATATTAAGATATACTCGTACATGTATACTTGAGAGCAGATGGGAGACTGAAAGCCACAAGTGGCTGGCACAGTGTCCGTTCGAGCTTTCTTTTGTCTCAATACTTCCTCTCTTGCTATGTACATTTCAAAACACCTGCGCCTCCTGCCACTGCCAACCAAAGATTCTACTACATAACTCCGATGCTACCACTCTTTTTCTTAGCTTCCTCAAGAGTATAGAATACGACTAAAATTGTTAGAAAACAGTGAACAGACCAAAGATGGTGGATGTACTCATTTGTGCACTTCTGGTTTGTTTCTCGAAAGGCTGATCCCGTTGACCAAGATTCTGGTTTTTTCCTCTTGGCTGCATCAATGGATAACGGAAATAGTTGATGAACGTAGAAAGGTGCGAGCTGGCCTCAACACCACGGGAAACAATTCTGATGTGTATAAACCCCTGTGAAAGTGATTTTGCCGATGGGCGCAGGAACCTGAAGACATCCTACAGCCGCAGCATGCAAGGATGCCAAGTAAGGAGCAGATCGCGACGAAACTTCGACATACAGTGCACTCTAATAGAGTTTAGTATTGCCCCGAGTGAGACCATCATTTATCACGCCACACCAGTATACCGCGGAACAAGGCAACGTCGAGGAAAGCGGATACAAATTACCTTCAGAACGATAATTTATAACACTTCAGTTAAATGACCCTCAGATATACAGCTTAATACATGTATAACTGTCTCATATTCACTGTATGTTATACATTGTGTTGGTAACCGAAAAATTCCTATATTTTATTAAAGACTGAGATGAGTAGCGCAATAAAATGTATAATACGCCGTATTTAGCAGTTTTTCCGGGAGCGTGTGTCAAAATATTTTCACTCGACAAGCCACCGCGTCCTAACGGAACACTCCTGGATAGATACAACACAAAGCTGAATGGGCCTTGTTTTCGACCAGGGAGATAACCGCTAAAATCCCTTGGATCGCAGTACGGAATTTCGGACATCCGTGTGGAGCCGTCAAACATGGACACTTATGGTTAGGCTGCTTTCCACGTAGGATTAAAGATCAGACTTCTCGGACTAAAACGATCACTACCGAAGCCATTCGATTCAATCAGCTAATCATAATTTTTTTTTTAATTTAACTTAATTGCAATGGAGCATAGGCTCCGGTGGCAATTTCCCTACACACCCATCTTCCCCCTATCCTGCACCTACCTGCATTTGCCCTTTACAAATTTTATCTTTAAATTCTTTCAAATTTTTCGTTAAATTATTCATCACTTCTCTTGGCAACTCATTCCAATCCCTGACACCCTTACCTAAAAAAGAGAATCTTCCTACACCCTTGTGCCTAAAATCGAGTTCCAGCTTGTGGTCATGGTCATCTTTTCCCTTCCCTTCCTAATGTTTGAATACTGAGAAATTTCAGAACGTCCGTGAGTTAGCGAACAGAAAAATTGTTGAAAAATGTTATTATTAGTTCATGTTGTTTGTATAATGAACTTGGATAATATGCCAAATCATGTCACCCTCTTAACTGGCGGATACTGCAAGACGCAAGATAGGCCTGGAGTGGGAGAAAGTCGGCGAGCGTCGTAAGCAAAGCTGGAAGGAGATCTTCGTGTTTGGGGAGCGTGCATAAACCACGTAGCTCCATTTTGGCTTCCTGTGAACCCCCTCCCCCCACGTAGCCCAACGTGGCTTTTGTTTCTACCCACCCCCTCCCCCCACGTAGCACGTAGCTTTTTTCCATATTGATTCCAGAATACATTTTGTACTGTTTTCTCTTGTCAGAATATCGTAAATTACATCCGGGGATAGTTAAATGACGGAAATAAATATTTACATGCTTCTGTGTGTTCTGTATCTCATTTTAACTGTGACAAATAATATGAAAGAGAAGCTACGTGGCCTGGCTTGGAAACCCCCCCCCCTCCCCCACGTAGCTCAACGTAGTCCCCCCCCCCCCCTAGAACGAGCCACGTATTTTATGCACACTCCCCTGGCGCGATGAAGGTGACGGTTCTGCCACGTGCTGGCAGCTTGAATAAGCGTCCAATAATTAAGTTTCTGAAGTGGAAAGGGACTTAACGTTTTCAGGAAGCAGTGACCGGAATCATACATTTTTTCAGCTGGTGCTGTGCCCCAGAATATTTTAGTGTATTCTGCTGAAGTTTACAGCTACTGCCACCGTACAGTAACAGATTGTATCGAACATTAAAATATTTGCAATTATATAGTACTCTCAGGAACACAACTAAGGCATTGAGTGGAGTGATCCAAACGATTAAGAATTTTTTTACCGAATAATGCTGAGCAAAGTCACGTGCTGATATCACATATTTTAAACGGAGCTAGAGGCAGTAATCCAGAAGGAAGTGTCTTTGATTTTTTTCATGGATATTTTTTTTTTTTTAATTTATGGTAATTTCGGTCAACCTGATTGTCTCATGTTTTTCATTCACCTTTATGATACAGCTTGAAATAATATAACGATCGTTAATGTAGGCCGGAGTTGTAGTTTATCAATGTATTTTTTGTTTTTTTGTTTTTTTTTGTTTATGGATTTAAAGATAAATTTGCCTACCGTCGGTTGGCCATGTGAATTTATGAAATAAAAGGTCAGGTTATGACGTGCTTTTAAAATAAATTTTTAATACCTGTTTCATACATAAATAACTGGCAAATAACTTCATTGCGAAGGCGTATTTGTTGACTCAGTTTAACAATGTGATAAATTGATTTCAGTGAGTCATTCATTAATAAATAATGCTCCTTAAGTGTATTCAAATCCTCGATAGAGAGTTTTCAGTAAATTTTGATTATATAAGGAAGCAATTCAATGTCAGTCAAGCGCTCTTTAGAATCAGCATCTAATTTTTAATTGAAGATATAAATTTCTAGTAATAATTCATTAGTGTAATCCACAATGTCTTCGCTAATTTGTATTGTATCACCTAGTTTTTGTAAAATGAGAGATAATGATTACCCACTTTATTCATTGAATTAATTACCGTTTCCTAATTTCGGACTGTGCAACCAGGAATCATGATGTCAACAAAAAATTTATTATTAGTATGTTAGCCAAAGGAAAAAATTAATCCAATCATATAAAGCGATGATTTCTATGTACGTTCAAGCCAGTTACTTCAAATGACTCTTCCGATGTGATGCTTTTTTAAAAATTAAAAACCCTCAGTTATTATAACGAAAACTTAAAAGGCACTTTGATAGTTGCTAGCTTCTCCTTGGATGGCTGGCAGCGCAAATGTATCATTGGGTTATGATGTCTTCTCGGGAAACTATGAGCATACATAATTACAGCAAATAATGTCCAGGCTCCATGGCGGGACAGAAGGAAACCTTGCGAGTGAGCAAAGCTTTTTCCTCTGCCACGGAACAAGTATTTGCTCTTCTCTGTCAGAGTGGAACAACGAAAAGCACATACTGAAAAACATCGCTCTTAGCCGACTTCACACCGGGGACATGAAAATGGCGAGACAAAAAGTTCCAGGTATACGATCAAAGGTTTTCTACACCACTCAACATATTTCTGTCACTCTTCATAACTTTACATGAAAAGAAATTAATATGTTCCCCGGAGAATTCGCTTATGTCTGTATATCTACTGTGAGTATGTGCGCCTCGTTATTGTGAGAGTCTGCTAATGTCGCTGTATCTTTAGTCGCACACTGCTAATTTCCGTTTTAAACGGCCAACGTCATGCAAACACTCCCACACATTGTCCTCGCCGGGAAAATAAAATAAAAATAAAAATAAATAAATAAAAACATGCGGCGGTCAAGTCTCGCGTGGATAAGCATTTGTGAACTTTGGGGTAGTTGTGCCGCTCCTAACTGAATGTGAATTAGGCATTAGCGACAACACTGGTGGCGTTACTACAGTTAGACTATATGCAAAGTTTTACGGTGCAAGGGATTATTCAGTTAACAGTGTCTCAAGTCCCGTAAATAAATAATATAAGGTGCTGAAAAGTACTGGTACACTAACTGAAACTATACACGTGTTTTCGTAAAAAGCTGCTCAAAGCAGGACACCACAGAGGCGTGAAATATGGTCACAGCAAATGTAACTTTTGTACTGGTTTTATCATTATAAAATACAAAAATTCAGTATGACTTTATTGGCGTCAGAAGCGTCAGGATAATTAATCTTGTGTAGCTGGGATAACCGATCGCCGGTTTTGCTCGGTCTCGGGTATGGGCGTTTTTATTAAGCTGTTGTTTTATTATTGAATTGTCCCTATTGTTAAGATGAAAAGCACTAAATATCACACATGAAAAATGATTACTCAACACTTCACATTTGAACTGTACTCACTTTTCGCGTAAGAATCGCCAAGAACACAAGTTAGATGTTTAATTATATTACGTTCCTCCTTAATCCATTTTATGGTGTACCTTGTTACCACAGATTGCATTAATTACTGCTGAAAATAATTATTGCACCTGTGAAGGTATTTGCTAGCTTTACTTGGTTTTATCACTCTCCTGTTAGTCTACTTTACACTCGCAAAGTAAATTATGATACTTGTCGGAAAGAATTTATCGATGTATAAGTCAACTAGAATTCTTTTTTGTTTTGTTTGTTACTTCCCAAGATTACCGTTGCTGTATATCGTGTCTCGTTCTTATCGCTATTTACTAGCTGAATCCTTCATTTACAGGGCAACTATATTAATGTACACCGAATTCTTATACTCACATGTGACGAATACAAGTGTCTCGAGCGTGCTGAGTGAGTGGTAATGCTTCGACCTTTTATTCAAAGGGAACGCGGGTCGCCGTCCAGCCTTCCAGATTTTGGCTATCATGATTTCCCGAAATCGCTTCAGGCGAATGCCGGGATAGTTCCTTCGAAAGGCCATGGCCAAATTTCTTCCCCTTCCTTTCTCCTGTACTTTCCGGTCTCTAACGCCCGCGACGAAAGGTAAAGCGCTAATCAAAAAATAACAAGAAGACAGAATATTACTGCGATAAATAACTACCGTAAAAATAATAAAAATCGTTTTTTCACGAAATTAATGTCACTTAGCTCTAATACTTGTTTTAAAGGGAAATGTATTATTAAAAGTTATAAGTTAGATACGCATAACAGAAAAAATTTACTATTTTTTCCTGTGGAAATCAAAAGCGAAGGTGATATAGAAGCCTTAAGAGCACCTGTAAAGTAGTCGAAAAGATACCATCCGAAATTCGTTATAAAGAATTAGGTATACTACTTAAAATATCATTTCAGCACTTCCTATCACCTATTATAGAAGTAAATCTTGTGCACTTTAATCTTAATACTGTCGTTCATAGTATTAACCACCAGGAATAAATATAACACCCACGATGAGTAGAATGCAATTCAGTTGTAAAAGGGGTGTTAGTACATTACAAAACCTAAAGGCTTTAAATAAATGATTGTATTTCCGAGTAATTCAGTGCGAGAATTGTGCTCATATACATTGCACATTAAAGAATACCGAAGTATAAATAATATTGAGAGCTCAGTGTGAATTTCATGGCCTAATGTGGTCCTTTAAGAAAATTTGTTTAATGTCGTAATTGAAACTATTACTTAGATTATTACCAGTTAAAAGGATATTTCATACTGACATATTATTCCAGTATTTAACTCATCATTATTAGTGTTATTGCTGCTAAATATTTTTTACTTTGGTTATTATCTAATCATTTATAGTTTCCTTGTCTATATTAATTTTAATATCGTTAATTTAAGGTACTTATATTATAAATGAATTAACATTTTAGAAAAGTGCACAGACGTCCGCAGTAATATTAACACTCTCCCACGACAACATTGCTTTATATTACTCCTAGCAATAACTGGTTAATTATAACTATTAGCCCATGGAAACGCTCATATTCAGATCAACTTTATACCTCTGACTGCGCCGTAATTACTACTGAACATTAAGCAGTTACAATTTTTCTCTAATAACTGTTTTATCTAATGAATTCGTTTATAATTCAATATTTAGGATGAATTTCATATTGATATAGAGTAAATGAATTCACATTAGTGTAATAACTTTCGTGTCGCACGCTCAGTTGGAAACTAATTTAATTAAAAAGACTGCAGCAGAGGTAATTACAATGTAGAGTAATTGCTTCTGGTCGTTGTTTAGCGTCATGTGCGAAACAGAAGTACCTGAATGTTCGAAAATTCTAATAACAAATACGGGTCACTGCTATAGCGTCATTAGTACGATTTTGTGAAAGATGTGAAGTTAGTGCTCGGAACGTGATTGCTGGCTGCAAATGCAACTGGAATAGGAAACTGTGGTCCTAGTGCACGACTTGAAAATGTTACATTCACCTACGGAACTAAAACTAAACCGTTGATGGACGGTCGGTGTAACTTTATACTAAACCTTTAGAATTTGCTGGTGATTTGCCTGCCCTATACAGCATAGCTTTTCCTATTCCAAAAGTTCCGTTCATCAAGTCATTCTTTGTACACAGAATATTTGTGAGCAGGCATAATGGTTAGGATCAAGACTGTTGGCAACAGACGCTGCTACAGTATTTCCAGAAGTCGTTGTGTTTGTCTATCGGAGTTCATGCTGTTGGTACTGCCACTGGAATTAGTTTCTACTAATTGTATTTTTGGACAGCTAATAAAACTAAGCCACATCATTTCCTTAGAAATCATTTAAATTTGCTGCTGTAGCCATGATTAGTTCCATCAGTTTTCAGACGATTGCTACTGAACTTGTCAATTTCTAATGTTTTCCAGTATGTGAGAAGACAAAGGTTTTATTTTATTTTCAAAAATAGTTTTTACTTTTACCTTATTGGTGAATGGTAATCATCTGAGACAGCGTCTAGAGGCTCTATCAATCTCCTTTAGCCCTTAGGTTAAGGGATTCTTGTCAGACGTACTTGCCGTCTTGGCATTGCCTTCTTTTATTTGCTGTTTCCGTGTAAGTACTTGTTTTACTTTTATATTTTTCATTTCTGTTGAGCCTTTTATTTTTATTTATTTAAATTTTATATATTTTTATTATTATATTTTTTTTCATATTTTTTATTTTTTTTTTTTTTTTTTTTATTTTATTTAGTTTAATTTAATTTAACAATGTAGGTGCATCCGTTTCGCACTGTATTTATCTTTTTCTCACTAGTTTTCTTCTGTCAGCAGCTGGAGTGGTCTTCTATGAGGACCCTCGTATATGTGATAGTGCCCTAGAGAGCGAATAAGGTGGTTGTCGCTCTCCTCAGTTTTTTTTGGTAAAAAATGTCTTGCTATTTTTTTTTACACCTATCCCGAAGTTTCGGGATCCCCGCTGTCTCGTGGAGGATGTCTGTCGGGAATCTCATTGGCAGGTGGAGTGCTTTCTTCAGTGCCTTGTTTTGCATTCTCTGCAGCTTCTCAATATGCGTTCTTGCGGCATATCCCCATACAGGGGATGCATATTCCATAATCGGACGCACCAGTGCTTGATATAATTGGAGGCCGCATCTGGGTGGTAGTGTGCTACTGTAATTCAACACTGGATAAAGTTACCCCAGTCGTTTGAAGAACTCTGCGCCTGACGTCTTCGAAGTGCGGCTTCCATGTTAGTTTCGTATCTAGGGTCACCCCAAGATACTTTGCGTGGCCACCAAGGGGATTCTCTCCCCGAAGAGCCTCAGCATCAGTCGTGGTGGCTTACGCCTCCGCGTCAACATGATGGCCTGGCTCTTCGATGCGTTGATCTTAATTCTCCACTTGGTGGCCCACTCCTCGACGTCTTTCAGCACTGCTCGGAGGAGACGTCCCACGAGGATCCGGCAGCGGGACGTAGTGAAGATCGCCGTGTCGTCGGCGTATAATGCCAGCTTGGTTTGTTGACCCATCGGAATATCCGCTGTGTACAGCGTGTAGAGCACTGGGCCCAGCACACTGCCTTGAGGTACCCAGGCGCGGATGGGTCTTGTGTTTGATTTCGCGTCGCCTATTTTCACCATAAAAGTTCTTTGCTGGAGATATTCTTCAATAACAGGAGATATGGTCCTGGAACTCTAAGTGTGGCCATTTTGTAGAGTAGCCCTCCGTGCCACACGGAGTCAGAGGCCTTCGCCACGTCGAGACAGCGTGTCTGGTTTGATGGATGATCAATTCAACAAGGTATATATGAAGGTATTTGTAAACCATTTAAACAATTTGTATTAAGCACTATTCACAACTGTCAATTTTACAACATATTAGAATTTTTTGCAGCAATTTGGGGTCTACGCAAAACCTCTTTCAGCATTTTTTTATAATGCTCTTACTCACGGTTTTTTAAAAAAAATATTTAATACGGCTCCAAATGTTTAGTTTGTACGTTTTTGCACCTTTCACAGGTCATTCGTGGTCGAAGGGAAATATAAAAATTGTTCTGTATAATATGCTTAATCACTATGAAAATTTTAATATATTCAGTTTCACAGTTTATTCCACAGTCTCAAAAATTCGGTTTTGACTGTTCTTAGCCGTCAAGGTGATTTAAGATTATGCTTTTAATTTCGCCGCGACTTCAAGCCATATCCGTTCTATGTATTAATTGTCAAAGGGATCTGTGGAGTACTTAAAGTAAATATGTAAATTGTCTTTGGCTTCCTCCTTGTCAATGTTAGAATTTTTCCCAGCATCTTGGGTTCTATTCAAAGTTTTTTGCTCCATATTGTAAGATATTCTTCTTAATTATTCTCAAATAATAATAATAAAATAACTCCGTTGAAAACCACTAAAACATTTTCAGTTTTTATACTTCAGCCCATGTTACTGAGGGTCAAAGTAGGACATAAAACTGTTGAAGAAGATTAAACAGAACATAAAATTTTATTTTAATGTATCTGACGGTTTTTACAATAGTCTCCTGGCGTAATTTTAAACCAATGCTTTGGTAGCAATATTTGATGACTTTCACAATAGGTACCTGCAGAAGGTAAAAGTAAAACTTAATTTTCGTCACAACTTCATGTCACACCCGATATGATATCAAAATATGAAGGGAACTTCTGTTTAGCATACAAAATAAAAATTCTCGATCGCTTCCTCCAGGAGATATAAATAAACTTGGTTGTTCTTTTTCTGCTGAAATATTAACAATACCCATAGAAGAAGTACAAAAAGTATGAAGTTAATCACCACTGAGTATCGAACTACACACAACTGTGGTCACTTTTTGAATATTTTCTAATGTGTATTTTCTCTATCTATTTGCTTTTTCCAATTTTTTGTTAACTGTTTCGATGATGAAATGCGTGGATTAAAATCAATATATCTCGCTTAATTTTTTTAAAACTTGTTGACTATATTTAACTAAAAAATCTTCTATTTCTTTAGTTGCAGTTGTTAAAAAAAGGAGGAAAGTTCGGTGTGTGCACACCTCTCGAACCATATGACTCATTCTCCTTAACATGAAGAAGGTTTAAGACTGAAATATTGTGTATTTTTGTGTTCGTGATATATGTTCTTCTCCCGTCGCTGCCTTCAACTTTGGTGAGTGATGAGTCATTTTCCCTTTCCTTGTAATTTAATTTCAGTTGTCAATTCAGCTTAAAGTCTTCTTTTCCTTTAACTGAAACAAAAAGAACAACCCCAAAAATAAATATTGGACACATGCGGCATGCACATTTATACATCGGAAACTCTTTTGTTTTTGTATTACTTTGACGTTTTTACCAATCCGTTGATTTTAGCTTAGTAAATAATGTGACAGAAAATTGTGGAGGAGATTCGATATAGAAGGCGGTGGTGAGCACGATTCAGAGCCAAGAATCCTTAAGTAGAGCACGAGGAGTCACTTCAGTGTCTCTTCAACAGAGAAGTTTATTTTACTTTAGCAATTCTCAATGCACGTGTTGAAGTTTCTTCCCCAGTTAAACATACTTAAGTAAGCTAAGTTTACACCTCTTTATTACGCTACTTACAAGAATAACTATTTCCCTTTACGTTTAACATATATTTCTTTCTCATCTCTCCGAAGGGAGCGTCAGACGATGGTTATGTTTGCATTTAGTAAACTTAAAACCACTTAAAGTTAATTTTTATATTTTTGTTCCAATCCCTTATTTTTCATGTGATTATATACTTCTGTGTACACAAAGTTCATGTTTATGCAACTCTACAAGTTACGTTCAACTTTCTGATACTGTTAACTGTATCGGTGTTTAAAAGAAAAATTCATCATGCCTCACAACTGAATGAGGTACGCGTCTTCTACGTATGTCCGTTTAATGATAGCGTGCAGTTTATGTAATGACAGCGTACATGATATTGTCATACTAGGTACATACAATACTACTGACCATAGAAAGATTACTGTACAAACAGGAGTGTTTTGAAAGAGAAAAGGTGAATACCTAAGTAAAGAATATACCCAGTCAATGACAAACTAATGTAATGTCAATCTTTATGGCCATCAGTTGATTTCATATATTAATTTTTGTTATGAAGTAGGTTGAGCAAGCCCGATGGATGGGTGGTAACTCCCTGGCCTGGCATTCGGGAGGATACACGTTCAAATACCCGTCCAGCCATACAGATTACGCTTCACTAAGGTTTCTCGGAAACACTCCCTGGGAAGTGCAGATATGGTTCCTTCCCGATCCATGCCACAGTCTTCTTCCGGCTCTAATGACCTGAACGTCGACAGTCCGTAAACTCCGAAAAAAACACACACACACATTGAAATCAGTTCCAGCATTAGATGAATATGACTGTCGGTGGAAAATATACGTCAAAAATGTAAAGGCAGCTAGAGGGGACCTAAATAAGCAGATTTCGTATAGGAATGTGTGTTCGATAATTCCGCGTTGAGGCGGTAGAAAGCGCTTCAGCCGAGACATCAGGAGTCACCTGGTCGCTGTCTTTTGCCAGCTTTGTATAGGACAGCGCGGACCAGTTCCCTGGCCACCGCGTTCTCTTGATTTAGCCTGCTGGGACTTCTTTTTTGACCATTAAAAACCTCGTGTACGAGAGTCCCGTCACATCTGTAGAAGATCTTTTTGCCAGCTTGTCTGTTGCTGTTGGACATTTGTTTGACATGCCTGACGTGTTTTCTGATATACGCCGCTCCATGCTCAGCCGCTGTGAATCTTGTATCGCTGTTGGTGGCCTCGCTTCCGGACAGCTCTTGTAAACTGTCCAGATGTTAATAAACTTTTATTTTCTTTTGTGTTTTCAGTTTCCTGTGATTCATACTGATTTACGTTCTAGCGCTTTAACGTGGCATTAACACACACTCATTCCTATTCGAAATGTGTTTATTTAGGTCCCCTCTACCTGCCTTTACATTTTTGACATATAGTTCTGGACCACCCTGTATATATTTGCTTCTCTTTCAGCCACCGACCGTGGTGGTTGAGCGGTTAACGCTCTGGCTTCGCATTTAGGAGTATGGCGTTTCGAATCCCACTTCGAGCATCCACATTTGTATTTTCCATAGTTTCCACAAATCACTCCATGTGAATTGTGGGATGCTTTCTTCAAACACCATGGCCGAATTCCTTCCCGTTCCTTGTCACCGGTCCTTTCCTGCCTCTGATGACCTCGACGTCGACGACGACAGGGTATAAAGCCATAAGCAAAAAAAAAAAAAAAAGATAACCTTTCAGCCGATATAAATAACTTTTTATCTGGTTGAAAAGTAGATATCTGAATCAGTTATATTAATCGTGGTGTCAAAAAAGTTGAAGTTGTGGTGAAACTGTATAGTTGAGGGCATTATTTTCCGTTATAATAGCATACAGAAACTAGGCTGAAGTTTGTGTTGTCTAGCCCAAGTTCTCTTTTTTTTTTTTTTTTGCTTTTTGTACCTCAGTACCTGATTCATTAGAACTCACGGCGTTCCCAACTTTAACACCCTTGATAACTTCTCTGATTACTAATGATCGGCAGCTTCTCTAACTACAGTAGGTATGTGTCACAAGAAATCCAGAATCCTATTTTTCTTCGGCTTTTGATAATTGGGACTGTAGGGTCATAATACAAACAAGCATTAGTTACTATCACATAATATTGCCACTTATAGTTTCCATAAACAAATTGCCACTGAACTCACGTACTCGAGGTAAATACATTCAGCGTAGGGGTTAAAATGTATGGAGATACACTCACATACCAATAGATACTATATTAATTTACATTTTACTACTTTTACTCAGCTGTATATTTCCAACTTTTTGATTTATATTAAAAGGGAAGTGATAATGACAGTAATAGAAATAAAAATCTTATATATATATCAAAATAGACGTGTTTTTTCCTATATTTCACTTTTCAGCCACCACTACCTAGCACAGATCACTGATGTTTGTGGGTGGAAGTAGCATGGAGTTTCCTGTCTTGCACAACGTTGGCCGAATGCCGATAGCTGTGGGGATGTGGGAGATATAATGATTAAAGTTGGTCAGTGCAGGGCGTTTTCATATTTCGACCAAAAATTCGTATCTCCGTATACTTCTCTTTCCTGCCAAAACTACATAACATAGACTTTTGGTGTTTGTGTCTGGTAGTAGAACCGTCTTTCCTGTCGTGCACTATGGGTGTTAGAAGTCGGTAGCTATGGGGATGTGGGAGATATGGGGGTTGAAAGTGGTCGACCTGTGGCAGTTTCATACTTCTGCCAAAGACAAAAGTGTCATGGTGTATCACTTTTCAGCGAAAACTATAGATCACAGATAACTGGCGTGTGTGTGTGTTGTAGTAGCACAGAGTCACCTTTCGATCACAACAGCGGCCGAATTTCAGAAACTGTGGTACTGTGGTAGATATGGTGGTTGTAAATGGCCGACCAAGGATATTTTCGTATTTCGACTGTCTCCGCATATGTCACTTTTCTGCCACAACTACATAGCATAGAGCATTGGTGTTTGTGTTTGGTAGTAGAATCATATCTCATGTAGTGCACTATGGTTGTTAGATATCGGTAGCTATGGGGGTGTGGGAGAAATGAGGGTTGAAAGTGGTCGACCTGTAACAGTTTCATACTTCTGCCAAAGAGAAAAGTGTCATGGTGTATCACTTTTCAGCGAAAACTACGGATCACAGATAACTGGCGTTTGTGTGTAGTAGTAGCACAGAGTCACCGTTCGATCACAACAGCTGCCAAATTTCAGAAACTGTGGAACTGTGGAAGAAATGGAGGTTGTTAGTGGCCGACCAAGTATATTTTCGTATTTCGACTGTCTCCGCATATGTCACTTTTCTGCCACAACTACATAGCATAGAGCATTGGTGTTTGTGTTTGGTAGTGGAATCGTATCTCATGTAGTGCACTATGGTTGTTAGATGTCGGTAGCTATGGGGGTGTGGGAGAAATGAGGGTTGAAAGTGGTCGACCTGTGGCAGTTTCATACTTCTGCCAAATACAAAAGTGTCATGGTGTATCACTTTTCAGCGAAAACTATAGATTACAGATAACTGGCGTTTGTATGTAGTAGTAGCACAGAGTCACCTTTCGATCACAACAGCGGCCGAATTTCAGAAAATGTGGTACTGTGGTAGATATGGTGGTTGTTAGTGGCCGACCAAGTATATTTTCGTATTTCGACTGTCTCCACATATGTCACTTTTCTGCCACAACTACATAGCATAGAGCATTGGTGTTTGTGTTTGGTAGTAGAATCGTATCTCATGTTGTGCACTATGGTTGTTAGATGTCGGTAACTATGGGGGTGTGGGAGAAATGGGGGTTGAAAGTGGTCGACCTGTGGCAGTTTCATACTTCTGCCAAAGACAAAAGTATCATGGTGTATCACTTTTCAGCGAAAACTATAGATCACAGATAACTGGCGTTTGTGTGTAGTAGTAGCGCAGAGTCATCTTTCGATCACAACAGCGGCCGAATTGCAGAAACTGTGGTACTGTTTTAGATATGGTGGTTGTAAATGGCCGACCAAGGATATTTTCGTATTTCGACTGTCTCTGCATATGTCACTTTTCTGCCACAACTACATCGCATAGAGCATTGGTGTTTGTGTTTGGTAGTAGAATCGTATCTCATGTAGTGCACTATGGTTGTTAGATGTCGGTAACTATGGGGGTGTGGGAGAAATGGGGGTTGAAAGTGGTCGACCTGTGGCAGTTTCATACTTCTGCCAAAGACAAAAGTGTCATGGTGTATCACTTTTCAGCGAAAACTGTAGATCACAGATAACTGGCGTTTGTGTGTAGTAGTAGCACAGAGTCACCCTTCGATCACAATAGCGGCCGAATTTCAGAAACTGTGGTACTGTGGTAGATATGGTGGTTGTAAGTGGCCGACCAAGGATATTTTCGTATTTCGACGAAAGGCATGTGTCTCCGCAGATTTCACTTTTCTACCACGACTACATAGCATAGAGCATTGGTGTTTATGTGTGGTAGTAGAATCGTGTCTGTTGTCGTTCACTATTGTTGTTAGATGTCTGTAGCTATGAGGGTGTGGAAGATATGGGGGATGAAAATGGTCGACCTGCGGCAATTTCCTATTTCTGCCAAAGACGCATGTGTCACGGTGTATCACTTTTAAGTGAAAACTATCAATCGCAGATCACTGGCGTTTGTGTGTGGTAGTAACACAGAGTCTCCCATCGATCACAACGTTGGCCGAAATTCGGTAACTGTGGGAGTGTGTGAGATATGGTGTTTGAAATTGGTCGATCATGAATATTTTCGTTTTATCCAAGGACTTGTGTGTATCCGTAAATTTGACCTTGCTGCCGGAACTACATAGCGCAGAAGACTGGTACTTGTGTGTGGTAATAGTATCGAGTCTCCCATCGTGCACTAGGGTGGTTGGATGTCTATAGCTGTCAATATGAATTCTTTACAATCACGAACGAAGTCGTGGGTACCAGCTAGTAAGCTAATAAAAACGGAAAAGAGAATTAACAAACTGGAATGAAAACAGCACGTTGTGTTATTGCAACCTAACATAAACTATTCACACAACTGCACATGGTTTAGGAAATGTTAGTTGAAAATACGTAAAACTTTTAAATAGTGATTAACAAGGAACTTCGTAATTATAATTTTTCGTTTTTTTTAAAAAATGCAACTAACGTATAGCATACTATTACACTGCTGAATGCTATGATTGAAATTATATTTGTATGTCACAGATATTTTATTTGGTCCGGAAGAGATATGAATTTTTTTACAATAAAAATAAATTTACATGAATGAAAAATGGATACAGCTGCGTTGTTACACTTTCGCTTTCCATCACTTTCAATTTTATTTTATGGATTTACGTCTCGTTGATGTCGAGTTCATTAGTGGCAGGAAAGGACTGATGGGAACAAGAACGTGAAGGTTTTCGATAATGTCCTTTTGAAGAAAGTGCCCTGGTACACGTGGAATGGTTTCGGGAAACAATGCAAAACCGAAATCTGGATGCTCGGAAAGGGATTCGGACCGGAGCACTTCCGAATGTGTTACTTTCAAATATAGCCCGATGTTCAAATAGTTTCTTGACACCTTCTTGATATCTAATGATCAGCACAAGCAACAATTTGTGCAAATGACCATAATCTTTCCTACCTGCTGGTCATTATATTTTCTAGTAGCTGCCATATTTTTATATTCAGAACACACGAGCGAACATAAATATTATTTTGGGATTCTTAATTAAATTTCAGTTTTTTTATTTATTTTGACAGTGAAATTCCTATAATTTTGGTGACTGAGTGATCAGTACTGCTCGAATGCAGCGAGAATTTTTTCGCGTAGAAAGAGGAAATTTGTTTGTTTGAATTGTTCCATTCGGCACTCTATTAAAATATAATGATATCATCTATTCTTGTTGAACGATTTTTGTGTATAGAAGCGTATTTCGTGTTATATTGGTCGATTAATTTACAAAAAATACATCGAAGGAGATAACGTGAACGGTGTAAGCCTAGCATTCATCATGTGAAGAGTACACTGATGGATTAAGGTTATCAAATAATCCAACTGCAGTTACGACAATCGTGACGCAATATCCGAGTTGTTAATTTCGCAACGCAGCTATGATTCCAATCTCTGTATTAGCCACATGCAAACACTGGACTAATTCGTCACAACAGTTTGCAAGTCATGGTTGTCGCGTAGTATGGATGGAAGAGCAAACGATTGCGGTTTGGACGGCGAGAGTTCAATCTCGGAAGCAGCCGAAGGTTTCATTCGAAGTTTAGTGACCGAAATGATCCTCAAGGCACAGGGAAACAGTTGCGATATCTGAGAAGCTGTAGTTGGTTTTTAAATACATTACACGAATTTTCTTTTATTTACGAATAGAACAGTTCATGAGAAACTTGGAAAATTGTAACACGATTTTTACATTCACATATTTTCATGTCACAAACCTTTTAATGAACCATGATTCGGAAAACGTTCAGACAAATGTGGAATATATTTCAGACAACAGTATTGAAGTCAAGGTAGAGGAACAGGACATTCTTCGTGATGATGTATGCATGAAATATTAGCATAATACTAAACGTTCATCTACCGTTATCATCGATTTAACGTGTTGTTGTTACGAGCCTCCCGCGTTTAGAGAGGGTCTTTTGTGTTTCCTTCCACTAGTCTCCATATTACACTACAGTTGGCTATGTAGATTCCTTGTGTCTTCCAATTGTTTACATCGACAGAAATGTTAGTTAGCGGTTGGTGGTTAACACAAAAACAAATGCCTGTTCATTTTAGTCCAAACTATGGAAGAAATAATGGTTGGAATCTATTTAACTGCATTCTTAAATGACAGAAGTTGTTCAAATGTTACTAATAAAGTTAAGGGAAAACTACGTCTTCTGTCAACCAGAGAAACCTTGCCAAATCTCTATGGCAGTTTTGTGACACTGGCGAGCAGAGATGTGCATTGTTTGAAAGTCATGTATTTAAAATACAGAATACCTATTTTCAATCTGTATTTAAAACGCCCTGATGTAAAAAGTACTTTGAGATACTTTTTCAAAAAAAATTTCAATTTGAAACATTCAAAACTATTATCTTAGTTTTTGATACGTTTTAATTTTATATTGACACCTCATGAATATTGATCTTTGAATAATTAAAACTAATTGCAACTGAGTGTTGAAATTATTTCTTTTCTCGTTTTTATGTTAGTTTTGTTCGCCTGGCGGATGGAAGTTATAAGAATGTAAGTAAAACATCAAAAATAAATTTTTATTTTCTACTGCACACCGCAACAAACACATCACATCTGTTCCTTAATTAAAATTAAATCGCTACATAAATCGTCTTAGTTGTAAAAAGATATGTTAATTTTTGCAGATTCGTTAAATTTATAAAACATTTATTATTATTAGTTAGTAAGTTAGTTTAGTATATAGCTTAACAGATACACTGTACTGTGCAATGTACAAGTACATTAATTTCGTTTACTCAGTTTACAGATGGTTAATCTCATATACTGTGATGTGATGATAGATGTAATTAAAAAAAGTCTTAAAAGGTGGTTTGAGAGATTCTATGAATTAGAAGAATCCAAAGAAAAGGATAGCACATTAGTATACTTATCTTATTAAAAGTATACATAATCCAAATGGGGAAAAATGGAAAAAAATAAATCTCATTATGTTTTGTAGAGGACTCATATTTTTATGTAGGTAATGACAATGTGAACACTACCAATGGCCTAGAAATTCTGCAATATTTACAGGATACTAGTTTAGCTTCATTAAATAGATATCCAACAGTAAAAAAATTCCTTAAATACAATACTTGTTTGGTAAGTTCTGCTCCCGTAGAACGTCTCTTTTCGTCTGATGGGATGATAATGAGGTCTCTTAGAAGGAGGATGAAGGATGAATTTTATGAGCTAATAGTAGTGTTAAAATCCATCAACTAAGCGAATGAAATAATATACACGTAAATAAACACAAAAGAGATTTTATTTTGATAAAAGTATTTCTAAAATACTTATTTTTCATTTTGCATTTAAATACTACCATTTCAACCATTTTGTATTTGAAATAAAATAATAATAATAAAACAAACAAACAAGAAGGTATTTCAATTTTATACTTGAATACTTTTTAAAAAAAGAATTTTTTTTACACCTCTATTCGTAAGGACTGTGGTACTAAATAACAAAACTGCGCTTTTCTCTACACGTCATACATATTATTTCTATAAGATATTTTCTTATTTTTTTGTCACTAGCCATAATCTCACGTCAGACCTAACTAAATCGGTAAATGCGGTATCATTTTAAAGATTAAGGTCTCCGCTGTAGTCACATCATATTTCAAGAAAGGAATTTTTCGGAATTCGACGTTTACAGGGCAAAATTATCATAATTTCCATAATGTACTTTTTTTGTCACGAGCTGTTTTATCTCTCTTGATATTTTAGCGAAATGATGACATGAGGTATTATTTTAGAGGCTAAGATGTCTGCTTTCGTAAAATCATATTAAAAAAAAAGACATTTTTTGGAATTCAGCACTTAGGTGGCAAAAGTATCATTAATTCTACAACACGTTTTTATGTCACGAGCCGTTTATATCCCTTGATATCTAACCGATATAGATAAATGAGGTATCATTTTAAATATTAGGGTCTCTGCCGTAGTCACACCATATTTTAAGAAAGGAATTTTTCGGATTTCTACTCTTAAAGAGAAAAATTATCATCATTTCCGAAAGGTATTTTTTGTTATTATGAGCCAATTATCTCCCTTGACATATAACTGTAATTGATAAATAAGTATCATATTAAAGATTAAGGTCTTTGCTTTGGTCACATCATATCTTAACAAAGGAATTTTTCGGAATTCGAACCTTCAAGAGCAAAAGTATAACTATTTCTATAACATGTTTTTTTTTTATTACAAGCCATTTATCTCCATTAAAATTTAATATAAATCTATAAATGAGGTATTATTTAAAAGATCAGGTGTCCACTCAGATAACATTAAAAATTAAGTACTACATTTTTCATAATTTGACCCCTAAAAGGCAAAAGTAATAACAGTGATTGTCGCGCGTATGAGACAGTTCAGAACCAAGCCGCTAGATACCAGTACCACATATCACAGATATTAATAAACAGTTCCACTAGCGTCGACTTTTATTACATACCTATTACACTAAAAAATAAACAATTGAAACAAATGAGGCAGTTCATCTTTCATCCTGTTACAAACCGCCAACATTGCTATTCATTGTACTCGTGAAATTTTCGCATGGGTCATCTAGTTCTCATATAATCAGCTTCTATATCTCGGGCTCTTTCCTTACAAGGGTGTCCACACATTGGCTAATTACTCCATCAGTCATGTGGTATTTTCCTTGCGCGTCCCGCCCACATACGTGTTAGATAGTTAGTATGACTTTTTTCGAGATGTTCTGGTCCTTGACCCTTTATTTATGACACGATGTCTTTGAATTACATACGATATATTTCTTTATATCGCTCTTTGTGTGATAATTTGTTCTTTATTCTTCGTTGTAGCTCAGTTCTGTGAACCTTAGACGAGGATTGGTTCACTATTTCAGAGAGGTGTAACATAGTGTACATAACTACAATGCGGAAATTGTACGCAGACTTTGGCTTAAAACAGATTTTCTTTCAAATGAATATTATAAATAAGACAATTTACGGGGGAGATTTATCGTTTGGCAGGTCTTTTGGAAGGACCTCAAAAACAGCTTTCAGACATGCGAACTCTGTATAAAGGGAATTGATGTTAACTGCTTCTAGAACTTTCAGTAACCCAGGAAATTCAAAGCGAATTTTCCATTTTAAGTTCAATTCCTCTGATTTAAGGGACAAAAGCTCAAACTGTTTGTATATTCCATCCTACCGCTGCGAGCGCGGCATGATTGGCTTGGCCCCTACGCCACTGTGGTCATTTGGGTTTGAGAGAAAAACTAGTATACGGGAATTCCGGCACAGTAACGCATAATTACTGGACACAGGAATAGAAACAAAATTCTTGGACATTCCCGGATTTCCCGGCCATCTGGCAACTCTAATTTCAACGTATGCAAACAAAAACAGAAAAACAACAGAGAAAAACATGTGGTTCCATCAAATAAAATCAACATATAGTGCTGCAATATCTTGTTACTTAACCAACATGATAAAAATTATAAAATTATTCCTAATTCACAGACGAAAACAATAATTTTAGGTTTTTGATGCCACTCAGCAAGACATAATTGTCAATTATGGTCCAGAGCAACTCAGAAATTCTTATTGTGTAGTTTGTCTCGCGTTTGAGCGAGTGAAGTGCAAAGCAGTCGTAATAAGTAGGGTTCCGATCTTTATGACAACTCAAATTTTTTCCTCTATTCTTTTTGGGTTGTAATGCTGAATTAAACATTTATTAAATGTCTCTGATTGTATTTAGATGTATTTTATATAGCGTATAAATGCATATCCATTCCATTTTCTAGTTTTTGGTCATATTTAGAAGAAAAATCCGGCAATTTTTTAATAGCACCGGGAATTCAGTAGAAGTTATAGACGAGAAGAAATTAAGATAATTATTAACAGAACTGAACTCCTGTTATTATTTCGAAGGAAAAAAAAAAACTAATTGTCACTGAATTGGTCAGAATTTACCACACAAGATTTAAAGTTACACACTATAATCCCTCACTAAACATTAATGTTCCGCTCACCTTTTAAACTCTATCGTGCAGTAGTCGAGCACCGTCCATAAATGTCTCATTGTCACCAGTAATCTTGTGAATAATCCTCAGTCAGTGCTAAATCTGCGATGGAGGTGAGTACCGCCATGTCGAAAACATAATTTTCTGAAAGTGTGAAGTTATGGAGTTACGCAAATGAATTTGGGGAGGTGTATTTTAGTACAGACGAAAGGATTCTTTTCTGTAAATTCTGTGAAAATAGAGTGACTTCAACAAAACGATTTAAAATTTAATTTACCATTTGCGCAGTGAGTGCACGGAAGCAAATTATGCTGTCTACATGAAAGAAACACTTCTACAGAAAATAAATGATGCATAATTGATAATGTATGTTAAGTTTAAATGTTTTGTCATATTTTGTTATTTTTAGGTCATATTGACCCGTTTTTAAGGTTATATTTGCATGCATATATCTTTATTTTTTTGTTACCCTAGTAATGACGTAAGGCTGAAGTTTACAAGTTTTATTTGACATCAGACTTCTAGTTGACTCCCTGACAGTAACGCATAGCAGTTCAGCGAGTTTCGTCCAAAACACTGTTCCTTTTCAATATGGTGGTTGCAACACAAAAGTTCTATCAGTCCCAGAGACATAGCGAGGCGTCCGCGTCGTACGCGGCGACAAGCTTCCGTTTAGTTCTCTCAACACACAGTTGCAAGTACCGGTCGCCAGTGCCTCGTGCGAAGCCAAATCTCGTCCCGAGATCTTGGATCAGATCTTCTATTCTTAGTTTCACTCACCTCCCTTTGGTAGAAAAAGTACTCAACACTGCGTCGCTCGGTTTCTTTTCTAAGAAATCTTATTGAGCGGTCGGGGCCCTTGTGTTCTTCAAATCTTTTCTCTTCCACCCCACAATACGGTAGGTCTGTTCAGTGCCCTTATGCCGACGTAACACAAAGCGTTTCCACCTTAATCTCCTCACATGTCACATGTTCGCTTTCATCTTTGGCTCACCCGTTCTAAGAAAGTTCTTGGGAGCCTCACGGAAACACTGTGCTCTTAAAGTGAACGCGACACACAATGGAAACTCGCCGTCCATTGTACTGGTATCCTCCGTCCAGGCCATTTCCTCCCAGCCATCCAATTGAAGACGGCGAGCTTGTGCTAACTTCACACTCTCCAATAAATTCCTCTCATTGCATTTCTCACCTTAATACAATTATTTTCAATTCATTTAATATGAAATTAAATATTAGTACATCTTTTATCCACGTACCTTGTCCTTAATATTAAAACAACGTAATGAAACGAAATAACCATCATCAAAACATTTAATCTAATCATTTCATATTAATTTACTAGTGACCATTAATTCATAAATGACACGTTTTTCATAATAAATAATTACTTTAAAAAAACGAGAATACATACTTTTCTGCTATTAATAAGGAATCGTTTTTACATGTTAATTAAACAACGGGTATTTAACTGCTTATAAAATGCCCAGTATTTTAAAATCATTTTCGGTGGCCACTAAGAATTTCATAGCAATGCTATCCTGCATTACTCAATGGTTTGAAGAATATACTAGTAAAACAGTACATTTCAGGAAATATTGCAGGCTTTGACATTGAGGTCATTAAAGGCGATAAGAGACTAGGGCAAGGAATCTAAAGGAAATCTACAATGGTATTTTTATAGAAACATTCCCTGCATTTGAGGAAACCAAGGAAATCCCAAATCTTGATATCCCAACGCCGATTCGAACCCGCACCCTACCGAATGCGAAGCCAGAGCATTACCGCTCACTCTCTACGCTTGGTGCTTAGCTTGTAGTACTTTTAGTAGCCAACAGAAACAGAAGTGTGGACAGTTATGAGCCGTTCTGGCTGTTCGCGTTAATGTGTCACTACATTGGATAGGGTAGGTCCAACCAGCACAGGTTCAAATCCCGGGTCCGGCGTGTTGATGGCCCTGATTGCAGTTTTTAGGTAGTTTCCCGCAGGCGAATTCTTGTCCTCAGTCCTTCATTTTATAAACAAAAGTGCAATTATCATACAGAACACAGGTAACACGTTGCACGGAAAGACGGCAACACTTCAAAAAGTACCGCTGCCTAACAAACCAGTAGCAGAGAGAGTCTCGCTTTCAAATAAGTACATCCTCGAAGAGACGATTGGCCGGACGAACTACTCAAGGTGGAAAGGGGGCGCCCATTAATTACGTCGGGTGAAATAAGCCGGGGGGGGGGGGGTCGGCAAAATCTCACCAAAGGGGGAGGGGGATCGATGGAATGTCACTTGAGGTTTTGAAATTCTTGCAGGACAGTAGAGCTATAAAAAATAAAAAAGTCTACAAATTACGCGGTATATCGACGTGAAATGGTTTCAAAAACCTACGAGCTCGATTGGCGAAGGGTGGGGGGGGGGGGTGCTTCAAAAATCTCACGTCATCTTAGACGAGTGGTGTCCGTCCAGATCTCACGAAATCCCACCAGAGGGGAGCGAAAGGGGGGGGGGGGTCCGTAAAACCAGAAAAACATATGACGTCATTAATGGACGCCAGCAAACGTTCATTGATGATAATAATTTGAGCTTTTACCTATTACTGCGTAAAAATCAGAAGCTTAAATCCTCATAACAGCTGAAAGTTTCTCAGGTTGACTTGCTAGAAGTAATCTCCGGCGTTGGTTGAGTGGAAACGGAAAGGAAGAAAATATTGCCTCCTGTTAACGTGAGAAAAACTTGAAATAATTCCATTGGCTTAGTAACGTCTGAATAGTGGTTTTGGAAAAAAAGTGGACCTAAATGGTGGACCCACGATGGCATGAGAAAGGATCAATTTTGATGGCAGTAGAACACGCAAAAATATCATACTAGAGGAAATTGGTCCAGTATTCTCTCCCTGGAAATATTCCAAGAATTTATTCAAGTATTTATTTTGTTCGTGTAATAGCTGTAAAATACTATACATTGCTACAAATCAACAGGCACAAGCTTGAAAGTCTGAAGACAACAGAAGTCACAAGTTAGAAAATGAAATACAATGAGTGTTGAAGTAGTTTTTTTTCGTTTCACGGCCATCTAAAATTATTTAAGGGCATAAAAAAATATCTATCTCTTTCTCAGACGATAAAATCGATTTTCGCTATCATACAACACAAGAGTTAAAGTGCCGTCAAAATAAAATTAAAGCTTGATTAAATTTAATCCTGCTTGATTAGTAAGAACCTGCTAGCACCTTTGCTATCTTAAAGTTCAGACTCCTTTCCAGGAATTTCGATATACAGATACCAACCTCATACCAGTCCAACAATATCTTCAATGAGCTGAATCACACGTTCCATATTTCTATCTATATCGAAGCTGTAATTCTAATACAGATTTATAATGACCGAATAGGTTTGCTCAACAAGGCACATGTGATTCCAAACAATATGATATAATGAACACCTTTCGAAATAAACTGATTACTTCAAACCCGACAGTGAAAGTAGTTTAATTTCTTACTGTGGAGCAATAAATTACTACGCATAGTTCAAATAGTTTCGACGTGTTGACATGGCTGACTCTATACGTAATAACATAGGAAGATACATCCTGAAGACGATCAAAAACAACATACTGTACAACAAAATCTATGAAATTATTTTTAGTGTTTTAGTGGAAAAGAAGGATATGCGATTGTAACTTCCTCGCGATGTTGTATGGATGTCGCTCTATGAACCTTCAGAGGTCAATTATTGCTCCTCGGGCTGTTTATAATATTCCTAAGTGATCTCCCAAAACTTATTAGGTCACTCTTTACAGGTGACATGAGCCTATTCTGAAAAATCCCCACATTACATTGGAAATTATATATTCTATGCAAATAATTTAATACTTAACATGGCTCAGTCACTTCAATATTATACAAAAATAAAACGAAAGGTAGTTTTAATGTAATATCTGAAAGAAAAAAAAATAGTTAATGCTATTTTGCAAAATGCCAGATATATAGGCTACATATTTAACAATTTTAACTGGAATCAACACATATAGCAACTTCTTAGTAAAACTTGGATCTGAAAAGCTTTAATTTAGAAAAACAGCTGATGCAGAAAAATTTAAGCTGGTATATGATACATATTTTTCCTCTCTGTTCTCTTTCGGAATTACTTCACAAGGTAGTTGAGTTACAAAACGTGGTTCACGAATTATTCACAGAATTAACCCATAAACATCACGAAAAAGTCTACTACGTAATCTAGTTATATCTAATACGTAGGTACAATACGTTTACCCACAGTTGTATTTTGTTATAGAAATTTCAAGTGCGTACGTTTATATCTATAATACCAGAAAAAAGAATAAAATCCATTTTAAGAGATTGTGTAAAAAAGGAATGAAATTCCCTGGGGCTTCTTTATTCGTTGTGCTACTACAGAAAATTAAATGTTAAATGCAGATTTAAATTAAAAGTTTTTGCCTCAGAACTCTTTTTGCTGTGTGAAAGAATGTTCTTTTGTTGGAATTTTGTAAGTAAAAAGTTATGAGAAAGTAGGGGGAAAGTGAAATGTTGCTGATAGAATGAACATTATATTTTCTGAAATTGTGTAAAAAGTAGCAAGTAACCAGAGTCCTTAAAATTTCACACAAAATATTAAATTAAGATATTTTATATTTGTAGTTAACACTGTGAACTGATCATTCTTGGGGATAATGGGGTGTTGTTTAGTTTATAATATCTGATATCTTTAAACGAGCAATTGTTATATTTATTTGGTACCTCGGAAACTGTTCTAACGATTTCAATGAAATTTCATATTTAGATAACGTTTTGCTTTTTAAGTTTATCTAAATAAGTGTCTTCCTTGAAAAAATGCTATTTTACAAAATATGAACAATTTTTGTATTTTTTAACTCGGGAACGACTCTAACCCCATCTCGTAGTTGCCTCAGGTTTCAGTAAGCCTACAAATGTTAAGGAATTTATGAACTCGTGTAAAAGCCATGTACGGATGTCCAAATGAAAAAAAAAAGTTCCGATAAATATAATCCTGCTTTTTGAAGCGTGTGACCTTATGCTTTATTAGTGTTTATAGCAAAGGTTACTTCTATTGAGAATTCTTTTCTTATTTGGAAAGGCACGGTTGGATCAGAAGGTGTGAGGTTAATGCAACTTATGAGCATTGTTTTATCGGCGTGAATGAATTTAGCGCTGATGATGTACTCGTCTAAGTGAATTACCACTAATCTTGCACCACTAATTAATCCCTGATTAGTATTAAGATTTCTTATATACTCCTCTCGGGTGTCCAGCAGGATGGTGTTGTATAATCACGACGTTTAGACAGCTAGCTCTGTTGTCTTCATCAGATGCCAGGCCTCTTCTAGCAGTCGCAAGCTGGCTGTCAACGCCTCAGACTAGGCGGTGACAGCCAGAGCTAGTTGTCGAAACGTCGTGAATATAGATCATCATCCGGCTGGACACCCGAGAGGAGTATATTGCATCATTACTCTGGGAAAGTCTCCACTCACACATTAAGATTTCTATTTAACATAATATCATTTATCTCTGAAATGGGTCTAGCGATTTGGATGAATTTCATATTTAGATAACATTTAGCTTATCAAGATTGAAACACGATTTTACAAAAACCGAGCAATTCTTATAGTTAGTATCTCGGAAACCTCTTTAACCTCATCTTGCAGAAGTTTCAGGTACCAGTAAGTCTACTGATATTATTTATTGTTCTCCTTGGTCAGAACACGAAACTGTGCACTTCAAAAATGGTAGGAATCCTTCAAGAAAAACGTTTAACTTTAATTTAAATTAACGCAAAAATCTTGCATATTGTACAGAAATAGAAAGATGTCGAGCTTTCCCGCAAAAACAGATCAATTCCAGTTGGTATCTCGGAAACAGCTCTTACGCCATCTCGTAGACGTTTCAGTTACCATGAAGGCTATTGATAGATAGTTTCTCTTTGGTTACAACAAGGAACTCTTATATCTTTAAATGAATAGTTCTTGTATACTAGCTGATCCATGCGAATATTTGGCACAGTATCGTGGTCTGTCACCGAATGGTAATATAATAATGTGCAAATATATTTATTAATGTAAGGTATTTTATTTTGAAGAGTAATAGTAAATATCAGTCTTATTGTAAAAAGTCGTTGTCATGAAATATTACATGTTCAATTTTTTAAAACATTTAAAAATCGGGCATTTAAAAAATAGATAATGGCTTTAACAGATGTGAACTTCTTTGCTATACACAACTTCTTTGAAAACAATATTAGCAGTTATAATGTTATCATTTACTTTTAGACCGTATGTGTCTTTAACGCACACAAAATATTAATTGAATCTACGAACGCGTGAAAAAGCACGTTCAAGTTTCCGTAAGCAGGTTCTGGTGGATACAATCTTGCGCTTTGGAGCGTCTGACCTAGTTCTTTATTAGTGGCAATCGTGAAGGTTACTTTTATCAGGAATTGTTTTCTTATCGTTTGGAAAGGTACGGTTGGATCAGAAAGTGTGAGGTTAATGCGAGGTGTGAGCATAGTTTTAACGGATTTAATGAATTTAGTACAGATAATGAACTCTTCTAAATAAATTACCACTAATCTTGCACTATTAATTAATCCCTAATTAATAGTAAGATTTCTATTCGAAATAATAATATGTTTTTTTTTCTTTAAAAGAATTTTAAGAGATGGTGAACATGAAGATCCCCGAAATAGCTCTAGCTATTTGGATGAAATTTTAAATGTAGGTAACGTTTTGATTTTCAAGTTCTTAACACGATTCTATCAAAAAAAGAGAGAAATTCTTGTATTTCGTGTCTCACAGACGGTTCTTAACTCATCTCGTAGAAGTTTCATGTAACAGTAAGTCTACCGATGTTTGTTAAGTTTCTCTTTGGTCAGAGCAAGGAATTGTACCGTTCAAAATTCCTACGAAGCTTTCAAGAAAAACGTTTAACTTTAATCAATCTTACATGTTGAACAGAAATCAAAATATGCCGAGCAAAGATCGGTCACCCAGGTACTTATTTATTAGTTTCTTCATATTTATAACTACACTTTAATATCCTCAAGACAACTCTCATATGGAATTGAATTGAACATATCCAGTCAAATATTATCTAATATGAAGTAAAACGTAGAGATTATTCCATCAATAAATTTTAATCCTTAAGTGTTTCTGGAGTACATATTATTTCAATGTTCAATATTTCGATTGTTAGAAACGAAGCTATTAGTGATTATACACTGTGTGATTGAAATTAAAATTTGCATCCAACAACGTGATCTGTCCTGTTATTACTCCCAACTCATTACGCACAACTCATTACGCAATTCATTTGCGCGAAGCTGCAAATATCTATTGCTTTGATGTTCGACACAACCATTAAACGGGGTTGGAGTATCTCACTAGGGACGTTAATAATGTTCACTGCTCTATGAAACTGAAGCTGTTTCGTCTTAACGAGGCTTTAATTACGAAAGAATATTGAAATGTATATAACAAATAATTATTACAGTTTTATAAACTACTCTTTAAAGTCTTTCTCTTACACTTTTAAATTGTGCATGTGTGAAAAAATACGAGCAATGGACCTACGAATAATGAACTAAAGAAACACCACGTAATGGGGTTTATATGTGCAAGAGAAACTACGAGAGTCATTCAATAAGAATGATATGCCCAACTCTATTTCTCGATAAAATAATTAGCGAAAACTGAAAGGATAACTTCGGATGGTTAAACATTTTAATTGATTTACGTTTGCAGCTCTTAGATGGCTTAAAATTGCTCAATGTTCCAATGAGGGTCCACTTAGAAGTCTCTCGACTGCTCGCTTTGTCTGCTCTCCACTTCCTTTCATTGTAACGTTTTTCAGACTCCCGTACACCAAACACGATTCCGCATTTAATAATCAAACAGTTTTAGATGTTAATACCGGATCCATACATCATCAAACGAGGGTATTTAGCGAACTTCATCAATACAGTCAAAAACATTAATTACTCCAGAAATTGCTCATGCCTGTAACTTTTGAAGTAGTTACTTCCGTAGTAGTATATAAACTTTTATTCTATGAGATCTGAGTTCACACATCTATTTAATTAATTTTTATCAAATCAATATGAAATAACAAATTATAAATTAAAATTTTTAAGATTAAAGTTGTAATGCCCGTTCACAAAAAAATATGTTTTAAATGCCTTTTTCCATTTAAATATTTTTAAAGTTTAATTGAAATCATGAAACCGGATCACAAGGAAGGGACACAAAGTCCAACAATTTAATATGAAAATCCAGGAAAGTGTTTAAATTGGTGAGATGAAGAAGAGTTGTGAAAAAGGTCGTTGTTTTAAATATATCATTAAGGTCATGAATAGTTTTCGAATTTCAAGACTAGTAATTTTATAAAGTAATACGCCAATCGTAAACTACTGCAGAATACTTAATTATTGTCTCGGTGACGAATTCCTTCATATAAAAATTTTCACTCAAACTGATATGCAAGTAAAATAATCGACATTTTATTGTATATCGAGAGTTTAACTCAGATACACTCCTGTGCCCCTTACGATTTGGAGGTTGCTGCGTGGTTGCATGCAGTCGGCAGCCAGCTGTTTGGGTCGATACTTGCGTCTCCGACCTACCACACGACGTCGGCAAGGAAGGCGTCTGCTCTCTATCTGCCCGACGACGTAAACACGTAGCCGCTATCAAACATTCCCCTTCCTCAGCGAGATTGGCATGGTTAAACAAACATGACAAAAGAGCCGCTAGCTCGACGGAGGAAAGTTTTACAACATATGGCTGGCGTCGAAAAACTGATCCCTGTGGAATAATTTTAGAGCACGTGATGAAGCAAACAAGCGCACCCACACACATTCTGATGGTGATTCATGAATTCATGATAGCTTACTGTGCATAACGCTGTCTATTATAAACAACGCCTTGCTTGCTTAGAGGTTATCTGTTGCTACTCGTCTAATATTGAAATCTCCTGTGGTGATCTGTAATACAAAAATAGATATAGTTCTTACTTCTCAAAGTTGCCCAGCTGCGGCGCAAAGCACAAATGAATTTTAATATTATGGGCAAAATGTTCTGTATGGTTATGAGCTTTATGTACATAAACTCTACTTACCAAAAATTGTGGCGGCTAGCACATCGAAGAAACAACGGTTCAGAAAACCGCGGAAGGTGCTGTTCCGGACTGACATGTGCTAGCCACCACAATTTATAGTAAGTAGAGTTTATGTACATAAAGTCTGTAACCATACAGATAATTTAGTATTAAGAAGTGAATTTATGTTTGAACACAGATACTATGAAAACAATATATAGAATAATTATAGCAGACTGAACCTACAGACGTAACAATATTTACAACATGAATATATGTATATAACTAATGAACTTAATCGCATACACGAAATTTAATCATAATATTATGTTATTTACAGCCACTGACGATGCCTCACTCCAGAAGGGCGAAACGTGTCTGGTAGATGAAAATTAATAATAAAACAGTTGTTAGAAGACGGATTTTTATTCAAAAATATCTCATGTCAATACCGTTTTATACACAACATTTTTGGTTTTAATACTCTTTGCTCGTATATTGCCTTTGGGGGTTAGAAACCCGTCAGGTATATCGGATCATACACAGACTGACTGTGATAGAAACAAAGCCTGAATGACTAATACAACATTGCAGAGACTTACACTCGCTATCCATCAGTCTGTCACCGTTCGGTTAGTTTTCAAAATATCATGTCAAAAATAGGTTATTCACTCCCCAAATTTATCCTATGTCCTTCAAAATGATATATAGTATTTCATTTGTCAAATTTCATCAACATCGGTTTACCCGTTTATTCATGACATGTAACAAACAGAGAGAGAGACAGATTGTCTTTCGCATTTATAATATTAGTTTAGATTACATTGTTTTAATCGCTGGAGTCCACCCATGAGTCAGACACCTGTGATACAGAGAAAGGGCTCCATCTGGCTATTGTTCCTCCAGGACAGCTCAACAGGTTGACCCCTTGATACTTCAGTCTGCGAAATCTTCAATGAATGAAGATGTTTCCAAAGTGGCATATTTATGTTTGCAACATTCACCGCAGATAATTCTCACTTTGTGATATTTAAAGCTATGCCAATTTATGGTA